>JASJOG010000046.1:0-67500 GCA_030142905.1 Heliopora coerulea | reverse complement strand
TTTTCCAATCATCCACAAACACCCCAGTTGAAAGTGATAAGTTAAATATGAAAGTCAGGGAAGGTGCGATAATATCTGAAGCGATTCGCAACATCTTTGCTGGAATTCTATCAAGACCCGTGCTTTTGGAAATTTTCAAATGTCTTAAGGTTCTCAAAACATTTTCAACCGGAATATACATAAAGCGGAATGATGGGATATTAGAATCAACATGACTTTTCAAATAAGTGTCAACCTTATTAGTTGACTGTTTTGTTAATTCAGAAGCTAGTTTGGGTCCAATATTAATGAAGAAATCATTAAAAGATTCTGAAATATTCTCATCATCAGAAATAATTTTATCATCAATCTCGATTTCATTTACACGGCCGCTTGATTTAATCGCCCGACCAGTAAGGGAATTAATTAATTTCCAAGTAGTTTTCGGATCGATTTTATTACATTCTCCAATTTTTTGACGATAATAGCGCAATTTAGTTTTCCGCATTTCAATATTTATTCTGTTCCTTTTGGCTTGATAAAGTCTCCAATGATGTTTGGAGCCGTGCCTAACAAACTGTTTTTTATGATAATCACGATTTCGCATTTTCTGTTTGTTCCGGGTAAGCCATGGAATAGAAAATTGCCTTATACGCTTAGGTCTTATAGGAGCGTGTTTATCTAGTATAACATTAAAATTGGATTCCCAGACTTTCCAAGCTAAGTTGGGATCGTTGATAGATTCTATTTCATGCCAAGGCGTATTAAGTATGTCATAAATAAAGTTTTCCTTCACAAAGTGTTTTAAGTTTCGTACTTCTTTTGTAATCGGTCTAAGCTTAGGTGGAATACACTTACAAACAACATAAATTAAACTATGGTCTGACATGCCATTATGAATCACTCCTGATGTTGCTATATTTTTTGTCTCGTTTGTAAATATCAGATCTATTAAAGTAGCTGAAGTGCTTGTCACACGTGTCGGTTCCGAAATCAGTTGTTTTAATTGGTATGTAGACGATAAAAATTGCAATTTTCGAGTATGGGGCTCAGATGGATTTTTTGAATAGTCACAATTCATATCCCCCAAAACAATTAATTGTTTATTAGTATAGTCGCATTTTTCAACAAATCTAATACAGTCATCAAATAAATCTATGCCTGCACTTGGCGGTCGATACCACGTACTGACTAAAAACGAACTTCTTTAAAGGAGATTAATTTCTACACAGAGCATTTCCAATCGATCAGGCACAAGATCCGCTCTAACTGAGTGAGACAGGGTTTCCTTAATATATAAAGCTACCCCACCACCATATCTATTTCGATCTTTCCTTACTATGACATATCCGGGGATGTATATTTCCCCATCAGAAATAGTATCGTCAAGTTTAGATTCATTAATGGCTAGCACTTCCAAAGACGTATCCATCAAAATAAAACGAATCTCATCAATATGTCTATATAAACTATTTATATTGATACAAGCAAGCTTAAAGCCTTTGATATTAGCAATGTTATGCAATAAAAATTTTTCGTTACCTTCAGTAGAACCATGTTGACTGCACCTTTTTTGCATTTCCCGCTTGGTTATATAAGTCTCTGATTCCCGATTTTCAATAGCATTTCTCCCAGCTGTTTGAATAAACCCATTTGAAAACCCAGATCGCGATTCTTAAGTCGTTGACTGTCATTAGAAATTGGTTTTAAAAATTTATGATCTACTAAAATTTGTGATCTACTAAACTGGGCGTGTGAGCGTGAGAATTAACACTGAGGCGTGTGTCACACGCCCAAGGCGCGAGACTTGGTAGATCTGCGTAGGCTTTGATAGATTGTGCCAGCACAATTTTTGGCATAATTTTCCATTATGAACACAATTTTCACGATTTTCCCGAAAAAAGCACTGGAAGCATATTTATCATTTTCCGCTTCTTCTGAAGCATTAAATTGCTCATTTTTCTATTCTGAAAGAGTTTGTTATCAGAATTTACTCGTAATCACCGTCAAACAGCATGAGAATGTTCGTAGTTTCGTAACCAGTCTCTACTGAGAACTGATTCACTTCCGCGGGTTGTACCGCTGTAGTGCTGTAGCGCTGTTTGTTTAACAACCAAGATGGCGACTTACCGTGATTTGGAGGATGGCAGTGATTTAGAACGTGAAAACGAAGTGACAAAAACAGCCAGTGGTCCAGGAACAGCTGAAATAACCTGACAACGAACTCTGAGATTAATTGAAGGGAAATAATTATGGAAAGAGAGGAACATCTGATGCGAAAAATGTAATTCTCATGAACATTCTCTCTGCTCTCCTCATGCTTCAGTGACCTGCAAGATCATGTCCTTGTACATTACCTGCAAACTAGTGTTATGCCACAGTACAACAAGCAATAAGGACCGAGTTGTTTGTTAAACAGTACGAAAAAGTACAGTATTGGTTCTACATGAACTAGTTGCAGTTATAATTTTAACAGTTACAACTGCTTCAAACGAATGCATGTTGTATTTCATTTAACACGTTAACGTTAAGTAACACCAACTGCACGACTGCGGTTACCATGAGTACCATTTAAAGAAACAATAAAGTAGCATATATTCTTCGCACTTCTTAGTATTATCAGCATAATTTAAAAACAACTGGCATACTTACCTGCACAATTTCAGTAAAAAGGGAGAAGTGCTAGTAGCATAATGTGCTAGTTTTACGAGCACAATCTATCAAAACCTAGATCTGCGTACGAACGTGTTGACAACGCTCGATGGATTCAAACATGCACTAAATTCTTGTTAATCTTACCATGATTTTAAACAAGTCAAAAACTGTTAAAAGATCAACTGGTATACATGTACCTATCAGCAATTTTTTCGCTTACCTCTGCTGGCCCTGCGATCACATTTAAGGTTGACGAAGACCCTAAAAGCACTTCAGTTATGCGAAAATTCAGTTCAAACGAGCACGAAAGTTGAAGAACACGTGCCTGCACGCGGCAAGGGCTAGACCACTGACTTAGAGGTCAGTGGGCTAGACGCTTGCCAATAACATGGCTGCGTTTGAATTAATGAGATGCGCGAGGCGACATGCACGAGGACACAAACATCAAAGCTGCCGACAGCGAGTTGGACCTCTGGTTGATTAACTGAAGAACTGAAAATGTAAATCTACCATTGCTTTTACCCTCAAGTTACGGTACAAATTTATCTGGCACTTTCCATATGAATAGATTGATGATAGTAGAAGAGCTTTGCTAGCTGATCAGGAGATACAGTATAAACAGACATTTTACCATCTACAGTTTTGAGTTCAGTTTGGAAATAATTTGCCTGAGTACATTTTGAAGAACTCAAAATTGTGTAAGTCCGCAGAGGGAATACAATTTGAGGTACTGTAGACAAATGAGTGCAAGTTAATTCCAAATTAAAATTTTTAAAAAGCAAAGAAATAATCTCGAACCCCTGGCCGTTGTTTTAACTTGTAGCTTCTTCACATTTTACTTGTATTTTAGAAGTTCTAATTTGATTGGCTACCTGCGGCTTTCAGGATTTTGTTAGCCAATGGGGATGCTTTGTGCTCGAAGAAATTTGCTATGGAGGACGTTTCCTCGCACTTCATTATCATTTCTCTGCACTGCATTACTTTGAAATTACTTTGCCTCAGCAAATCAGAATTGAGAATATTTTTAAGTGTATCATTATAGAAGAAATAAGCTGATAATCTAATATTCGTCCAGTGTGCATAGACTAAACCCACACAAGAATTAAATCAAGGTCGTACCAGTTTGGACGCTCCAGTCTTAGCCTAGAATATCTGCAGCCAGCCACCGATAGGTTTTTTCCGCCTATTTTTGTTTCGCTCATGTTGTACGAAAAACTACCTGATCTGGATGATAAATCATTTTTGCAATATTAACCTTAAATTGATCAATTTTTTTGCATTTTTGAGCCTAGCGTGGAGCCCATGGACGTAGATTCACCAGTTCCTGAACCTAGTGTGGAGCCCATGGACGTAGATGTACCAGAAAATGATGAAGAGCAAAAAACTCTATTTACCATACAAGTATTGACACAAGTGAACAATCGGCTTGAGCAGATAGTTTGTGTCCAAGTCCAACCACACAACCATGTTACACTTCATTTAAACAGGTAAGTGAGGCTTGTTCTCGCATCTAGCGTGTACCGAATATAATTGACCATGGTTGTCTGTGGGTCAGTTTCTAATATGTACTTTTAAATAGTTTTAATGTATATCCTTTGGTACTCTGAGGCGTTTCGGGACGAGACTTTTAGTTGAGTTTCAGTACTCCAAGTGCTTAGTTGGTTTATAGGTCTTCTTTCATTTTTGTTTTTGTTTTTATTGAAATGAGTTTAGGGCCGGGTTTAGGAACAGGGATAGGATCAGGAGTAGGCATAGGTTTAGGAATAATAGGGTTACGATTAATATCGATAAAATCGTCAATGGTTCTAAAATTATAGCGTCGCGACATCATTCAACTGACCAAATTCGGAATAGGTGAGGTTCTGCACTCAACTCTCTACAACCATGCGAGAAAAGCGAAAAGAAAATTTGCCTTCACAGTTTATTATCCATCATGCAAAATAATCAACTTTGAGATCATTACTTTAAAACGTTTTAATTTATTCGTTAAAAATGGACAGTCGTTTTAATGGCAACCTATTCGATATGAGTATGCTTTAGCTCCATTATCCGCTGATATTTTTTTTCCCCGTGTCTTAAATCAAATTTGTTAAATGATTGTCCAAATGAATTTAAACCGTTGTTTTACCGTTTGTACGTTGACGGTTTTCTTTAGTTTCGTTCCTCCAACTAGTTTATTCCGCTACTTATAAGGCCCATTTCGACCGTTTTGTTTGTACATTTGCATCAATATTCGTTCTACAGTTTTTAGGACATTTTTGATATTGCTGCATAACGTTGCAAAGGCTAGACCGTTCAAACGGTCCGACATGGCGCCAGCATCTTGTAGAAATTTATTGTGGTAATAAGAAGCAGCTTCCTTTACGTACGTTTTGAGTTGGATGTGATTTTTAGCACCAGTGGTTCCACTCTGAAAATTTTTTTCCCTTCTCTGTCAGTCAAAATTTCCTTTCTTTTCATCAGACTTCCTACCAAAAATCTCAAAATATCCTTCTCTATTTCCTTCCAGATTGTCATAAAAGAAATATCAGAATTCCCTGGTACCTAACGTCTAAATTTTAGTCTAAAAACAAAATACATCAATTTGTAAGGTAAAAGTTAAAGAACAGTCTATTTTAATTGCTAAGTCTTGATTGCAATGTGTGGACAAGACATTCAGGAGCCAAAATTAACTGTAAAGGAAATTATTTATTAGCTGACAAAAAGACAGAAAGTCAGCAGAATATGTATTGTTTATGTATTAACTATTAAATATGTTAACATGAACTGGAGAACAAACAATTTATACACAAGAAGAAGAATTAGTTGACTTCATGACTTGTTCAGTTTTTGTTTAAGAATTACTAGTTGTACGTTATACTCGTTGCGCCATAAAACTTTCAAATGTCATAAGAATGACAACATTAAACACAAAAATTACCAGTGTATAAATATTTAGTTTTTGTTTGTCTCTTTTCACAGTCTTTTCAGCGTTCTTAATCGAATTGTTCTTTAAGAAACCTTTTTTTCAAATCCTTTGCTTCTCCGTCGGTGGCACTTGGTTTTATTTTAGACACGAGGTCCAAAATATTTCTCCCTGGATTTAGGCTGGTTGAGTTATAGTTTCCGTTTTTGATCGCTAGCTTGCATTGCAAAAGAGATACCAATGAAGAAGATTTCAAGCGTTTGCGATCGTCTGTCTTGATTCTTTTCAACAGACTAAAGATTCTTTCAACTGCTGCGTTGGAAAAAGGAAATGAGGCAAGGACTTCAACAAATTTGGTCAGATTGGAATATTTTGCTTCTCCTGACGGAACTTTAGCATTCCTGACATAATACCAATATTTTTCCCATTCGAGATCAGGGCTTAGGTTACCATCAAATACGTGTTCCCTCCACTCAGTGTCGAGCTTCTTGGCATCTAAGACTGCATGTAGATAAGGCAGTGTTTTGACAACTTCTGCTAGTGACGGTGGGATGCGTGCAGCAGCTTTCTGAGGGGAGATGCACTGGACAACATCATATATCTCCGAATTTAGATTAAATCTCTGTTTAATTTGCTTAATACTCTCAATGAGAAAGTTTCAGCAGTTGATCAGAAAATTTTGTACATCAACATTGTTTTCCACAGTTTCTTCTTTAATTTCGTGCAGGGTTGCTGTAGCTGCAATACCAACGTATATTTCGCGTAACGGTAGCTGGAATTCGACGTTTGCGGGATCAATTTCTTTCGGGGTAGTAGCTTTCACGTAGGGAATTTTCATAAAATCACACGAAATTGATCTGATGAGGCCTTCTACTTCGTCTTTGAGGACATGTAGAAGAGGACTCTCTCCTTGAAACAGACGATTGAAATCGTTGAAGCGTTGGAGTTGGTGACTCAAATTCCGGGTATGCCAAATTGAATTTATTGTGAAGTGATTTCACGATACGGTCATTTGCATGGGTCGGATCTTCATTTGCTGCCAAAACGAAATAATGCTGCAAGGCAGTGTATTGCTCTAATATGCGATTGACACATGCCTCTAACGAAAGCCATCGTGTTTGCCCAGGCGATAACAACTGATGAGGCTCTACATTGAAGAATTCTTGAAACTGTTTGTAAGTATCTTGCCTTATGGAAGAGCGATGGAAATGGGCAAAAATATCACGACACAAATCTTCCAAACCTTTTGGCAATTTTAAAGCAGCGTACGACGATACCAGGTGAATCAGGTGGCACGAGCACTTCACGGTGACAACATTTGGGTACTCTGCCTTTAAAAGCTGGGAGACGGAATTGTGTTCGCCGAACATGACGTTGGTGGTGTCGGAAGAATAACCAATGATATTTTCCATTGGAACGCGCAGTTCATTAAATGATTGCTTCACGGCTGAATAAATACCCTCGGCAGACCCATCGTCGACCTCGATCATATCGAGTAAATATTACTTAGACTGGAAACTTGCAATATCAAAATGCGTCGTTAAAATTGCCAGTTGCTTGGCGGTGCTCTTGTCAGTTGTCTCGTCAATGATAAAGCTAAACTTAGGAGAACGCAAAGTCGGCACTGCTTCGTTGAAATAGTCAAAACCAATAACCTGTCGAACAACGTTCGTTGCCCTTTGCTTACCAAGCTTAACATTTCTCAATACGTTGTCACAAGGAAACAGTGATCGAAGAAGAGATACAAAGGTATCTGAGATGGAAAGTGGCAGATTGTGTTCCGCAATGAACGAGCAAAACTTTATCTCCATATCAGAGGTTTTGTCTCGTGTGGTGGCTTTACTAAACATCCTTGAAATAGTTGGAATTTGCTCGGCTGCTCCGCTATTTTTTTGATGTTTATTACTACCCATGTGTCTCTTGAAGCCTGTTTTAGAGCAAGTCACCGTCTTGTCACATATCTTGCAAAACGCAGTAACTTGGTTGTTTGGTCCAACCTTCTTAGTTAACCAATTGTTAAATTCACTGTTAGTAAGCCAACTATCAACAAAGGCTTCATCTTTCTTTTTCGCTTTTTTGGAGGTTCATCTTGGCCAGAGGCAATACTCGATGTAGGTAATTCGCTATCTTTCCCTCACTTTCTGATGAAGACGACATGTTTTTTTCATGGGAAACTTTTAAACTCTGCGCAACGTATATTGTAATGTCTGTACATTTACATTTTACACGCGCAATATTATACCAAGACGGCAAAACATAATGCAGCTGCAAGATAAGCAAAATGCGTCAATTTCTGAATACCAAAACATTACAACGTAAGCAAGATCTGACTATTTCTGAATTCCTACATAACTTTGACACATGTGAATATGGAAAAAAGTACTTAGGGTACGAAATACGGTAAAATTTTTGGCAATATAAGTGCCTTTTTGAAGTAATTGTAAGAAAAATATAATTTCCTTCTTATTTCCTTCCCAAAGATCAAATTTCGTTCCAATTTCCTTCCGAACACTAAAATTTCCTTCTGGAAGGAAATTTCCTTCCAAATGGAAACGCTGATTAGCACTTGCTTGTGTTCTACACATGTCAAACAATGTGTTCAGTAAATGACTCTTGAATGATCCACATTTTTTCGAAAACAAAGAAAATTTTGAATATGTTAAATCAAAATTCTAAAAAAGTCAAATTCGTCCCAATTTGTTTACAACATCTTATACAACACGTTTTTCTACGATACATAGGTTATGCACGACGACCACATGACCACTGAACGGTGCTTTATAGTTAAACCATGTTAAGGTAAAGCTTTTCTATATGAAGAGAGGATTTTGATACGATCATAATTATATATACGAAAACTCTGACTGCCCCAGCCGGGAATCGAACCCAAGGTCTCCAAATCTACGTATCGGTGCTCTGACCTCCAGTAGCTCAGAGGTCAGAGCACCGATACGTACATTCGGAGACCTTGGGTTCGATTCCCGGCTGAGGCAGTCAGAGTTTTCGTATATATAATTATGATCGTAAAGCTTTTCGGTAGAGTTGCAACGTATTGAACGGCCCGTTTAAATAATTTTGACATTCTATTCAACAATTGTCACACAGGCGTCGTTCGGTGTGAACAAAAGTTGAAACCATTTTATTCGGTCTTTAACTGTTTAAATTATAAACATCATTTTCTAAATTCACTCACGAAATTGAAATATTAACATCCAAACTAATCTCTCCAGTGATTGTTTTACCACAACTGTTCATTGTAAGACAGCGTTTACTAGCGTGCATGCACTTTCGACTTTTTCATCCCATTTACACATGAGAAAGGTTACATTTTTTTCACTTTTCTTTTATGATTGACAGGTTAACTTTTCGTTTTTTCAACAATTGTTGTTAATGTCAATTCCACATACGCCACGTTTATATCTGAATTAGAAAAGCTGTAACGTATCTTTATCAAGATTGGTTACTTCGAGAAAAAAAAACTCGTGAAAAACTCTATCGTTTGTTTTCTTATTAAGGTAATTTCTTCATCCCACTTAAACTTTTCGGTTCCGTCTCATGTCATTTCCTTTTAGTTGCAATTTACTGTCGATCATGTTCCCCAAATTCAGACTCAATGTAGAAAGTCCTTCTCTTTGATCTTACGCTTTTCTTTTCTTTGAATGACAAATTCCCTCTTGCGCGAAATTTAACTAATCATTAAACTAAAAACGTCTTGGCTTGCAACATGTTTTTATACGGTACTTTAACCCTTTTGCTACCGAATGTTTAAAACCATTTCATTCTCACCACTTAGTGTGTGATTCTGTGCGATTTTTTATGATATCCACTTCACCAAGGGCTGTTACAAGGACAACTAGATCGTTTGCCGAGTATAGAGCAGGCAAAATTCTTGCAATTTCGGTGTTTAAGACCAGCCATGATAGACTAGTGATGTTCTCCGCAAAGACCCTGCAAGCTTCAGTGATCACACTGTCTTCTAGAGGGGGGTCGGGAGAGACGGGGCTATTTTTACACGCTTGCTGTCTTTAGTTTAACAATGTCACGACTAATAAATTTAAACTTGCGCTTACATAAGACCCTAAAGAACAGACGTCAGATCGTATACGACCCCGTTTGTAGCCCAAGAAGTAATGTTCATTACTTTGACTCTTTCACCATGAGCACTGGGTGGGGTAAAAAAGTGAATTGGAGTGGTCAATATGGTGAATCATATAATTTTAGTGGGACTGTCTTGTCGTGATTGTTGCAGTTTCGAAATAAGACCAAGAGACTACTTCCTCAGTTCCTCTTCCAGGTTCCAAGACCCACAATCTTTAGAGTCACTTTGGGCGACTCATATGCTTAAAATATCGATTTTTTTCGGAAATATTATTTTGGTTATATTTTATCTAAATGTTGTTTAGAATGCAATAGTAATGACCATGACGTGACCTTGAGGTTGTTTTAAGGCGTACTTTCACAACCTCCGATTTTGGAAGAACTTCGAATTTATCTAAATCACTGAAAATTAACTGAAAGAAACTGTTACTGAAGGTTCTTCCCCACGGTGACCTTGAATGACCTTGAAAATTTTTACGTTGACCTTGAACTTGGGACAAGAACCTTATGAAAACATTGAGCATATGAAGAGCACCTTTAGGTCCTTCTTGTAGATATTGGAAGACTACAAACTCTACGATGCATATTCCATGTTGAACTTTGATTCTATTTTTCTCGAGATGTTAAAGTTGTTGAAAAACATCTTTCTAAATTGTAAAGATAAAATTGCCTTTTTAGCGATTCCTACCAAATTTTCAACGAAGATACCCAACATAACCATCTTGGAACTGAACCCATAAAATTTAATTTAATGTTGTAACACTTTCTAAAACTGTACATTATTGTCTAGTTACTTTGTCTGAGGTATCGAATGTTCTCTACTAGAATCTGAAAAACAATCTGAAAAAAGCTCGGAAAATGTGGAGTTTTTTAGGTTTAGTACCTAGAATAGCTTTATGTTAATGCTCAAGGACCTACATAAAACTGATCTGGCGATTGGAGAGTTCTACATCATGTTTGAAAGTAGGTGCAATATTTCGCTGATTATGCCCCATTATCTTGGTTACCATGGGAACTGACAAATTTAAAAGATGATTTTCATAGTTAAGATTCGATATACTATTATGATAACAAACACATTTGCCTTAATATTTAAACATCGAAATTATTTTTTTTTAATTTTTTTTTTTGTATAAGACCACCTTAATCATACGACAGTTGCATGATCCTGAAGTCTGCGTGTCACATGCTTGTGACGATCATACGGTAAACGTGCAGGGTTTACGGGTGATTACGCTCGTAGCTGAGAGAGGGAATTGCCAATTCTGCCTGTTTGGTTTCAAGGTCCGCTGTCTGTTAGCGTTTCAGTGCAAGCAAATAAGTTCTCCTATTAACTCTCACTTTAAAATTAAGCGAAAAAACGTGCACACCAGAACCAGAACTGAAACGTGCAGTACATACTAAGTTAATTTTCACAGTTGTAGAAGAAATAGGCTGATAGTGTGGTGTAAATCCAGTATGTACAGACAAATCCTTCATAACACGGTAGACGTTTGGAAACTGATTTTAACCGTGGCAGTTTAACAATAACATGCATAGTATCCATTCCCGAACCTAAACATGGAATAGTTCTTCCATTACAAATCTTGAATTGATCAACTTTTTGGGTGCCTGAACACTATAGGCAAGTATGGAATCTAAATCCAGTTAACGACATACCGAGCCAATTTGCTCAAGAGGTATTTTCTGGAATAAACATGCGACGCAACTGAGTGTACACTCAAGTGGAAGAACACAGCCATGCTGCGTTCGATATAAGTAGGTCAGCATGAGCCGTTCTCTAATCGAACATATACCAAGTCCAATTGACCATGGAAGCATGTTGTTCAGTTTGTAATATGCATTTCTAGTCAGTACTGAAGTTTAGCATTTGGTAGCACATTTATTAACGATACTTTTATGTAAGTACCCCAGCGCTTAGTTAGTTTAAATTTTGATAAGAGTCCTTTAATTTTAACTAGCACTAACTTAGTTTTTGTGTTGTTGTTGCGAGTGAGGTGGGTAGGCTGCCAGACAGCAGCATTTGAGTGATTATCGTTACTGGTGTAATTCAAAATTCAAACGAGCAGAAGTATTAGTGCACAAGTATACAAAATCCAGTAATGTAATATCGATCGTAATTTGGTAATTCTCACTGTCAACTTATGTCTTGGTTGAGTGACGTCGTTGCCAAAGTTGTCTTTTGCTCCTTATTTACTATCTTGATGGAAAAAAGCATTGTATAAGTAAACTAACATAAAGATTTCTTTGAATACTGAATTTACTTTAGAATACTTTAAAATAAATACCTACTGTTACTTTTTCTTGAACTGCAGAAATGCCGGATGAAGGAAAATGAACGTTACGCTGTTTGATCTGGTGATCACAGGATAAAGTGTAATAATAAACTACTAAAAAAGCTCTAAAAAAGTAGAACTGTTTCAAATCTCATACCGATTCATCAGTTCAAATGCCAGGAAGTATTGAGCATTAACTGGCTTAGCGGAAGCTGATCGAGCCAAGACCATGGGCATCCACTCGACATTATAAGTTTAGGAATAGTATCGTAAGGGAAACACTGGCGTCAAGATGAATAACAGCGGTGCTTGCACAGCAAAAACTAATATTGAAAATAAAATTAATGAATGGTAATTTTTGTAATTTCTTGTTATCAGTTCCTTTTGTTCAGATATCAAATAGTACTCCAATAAGACCGGTGTTTTCACTGGATTTCTGATAAGGCGCATTCTGTAAGAAGTTTAAGACGCCGTCCACACCGACCACACGTATACGTTTTATTATGAAAACGCATACTTTTCTCTGCGCTTTGGCCTCCCGTTCACGGCGTTCTCGGTCGCCAAAAACGGACACTTTCGAAAACGCTTCCTAAAGTGGAGCGATATCGAAAAGGCCGGCTTATCGTTTTCGTGTTGTCGGCGAAAACGGAGACTGCTAAAAATTATGACTTCACATCTTAGGGGGCAGTTAGCCTCCTACGCATGCTCCATAGATAGGCAGTAGAGTTTTCGAATCGTTGCTGTGCAAGAGTATGGACGGGGTAACAAATGAAAGCGATTTCAAAATCGGTTGGTAGACGGAAAACTTTTGATGCATTGTCATACGCAAAAGTATACGTGTGGACGGGGCCTAAGTACTTGTCGGCCGGCGTGAAAAGTGGTCTGGCACTTGCCAGACTTCTTCCGTCGGCCATGCATTAAAGTACTTGACCAGGATTTGGCTGAGTGGGTACGACTATTTTATAAGCTTATGGGATTTATGGGATTGTTTCCGAACTGCTTCTTAGGCTACGTTTACACTACAGAAAATATTTTCGGATTCAAAAAGTGTTCGAATTTACATGAAAAATGTACTCAGATTCGTTGACTGTTTACAGTGAAAAAAGTGCCTGGGTTAGTTGCATTCTTGTGTGAATGCAAACCGAGTGCTTTCTCAGTTTCTTATCGAAGAATGGACGTTAATTCTCAAATTTCATCGAAAGTAACCGTGGACAATCGTAAGGTTTCTTTTCATTCTTCATTCATTAAAGCCATTGGATAAAACAAAAATTGTCACACCAAAACATCACACTGCGACATCTGCTGTTACACTTAAAAACGAAGAAAATTTCTCTGACTTCTCTGAAAGTATTAAGATTCTCTTCCGGATTCATATTTATCAGGACTCGTGTGCAATCAGGAGACTTTCTGTCCAGATCGATTACTTGAATGTAAGCGGCTAGTTTGAATCTGAAGGAAAAGTCTCAGGGTTGCGTGGGAACCCGGAGAAATTTGGTCTAGTGTAAACGTAGCCTTATAGTTTATTCATGTGAATACTGCCGTGGCAATAAATGACAGGAACATCATTTTAAACGGGTACTGATTGTGTAATAATGATATTATTAGCTTCACTTAGGTTATTTACATTCGCACTCCTCAAACCGAATTCTTGCGTTACAGAGCTAATGCAGTTTGAATATACTATATGAAAAATAGCCATTGTATTTCAGATGGTCAGAAATGTTTGCCGCAATTTACAGTGTCACTGGTCGCAATCCCAAATCCTGTTGTAAAAATCTTTTGTAGTTTTTCTTAACAAACTGTTTCGCTTGGTTATTTTTTATTTCGGGACCAAATCGTCAATCGAATTTCCCCCTTCAAGTCTCTTCTCCATCTCAACTAAGAGTTTCACACCATCCACAACTTTTTGGTCCTGTTCGACTTCTGACGACCCAAGACGATCAAGGTTGGAAATATCAAAGACCCCATCAGTGGACTCGGTGTCGACTCCTCCAGTCCCACGCCTTTGGAGACGAAGAGACGACAGGATTATATCAAACCGAGGATCCTGGCTGAGGTGAAGCAGTTTTTGCGTGGACTCCCCCACGCAATCCCGTGCCAAGGTTTGATGGACATGTAAGGATGTAACCCAGGTGTTCATTCCACATAAAGCCGCGGCCTTGGCTTTTGATCGCTGTCTCAACTTTGTTCAATCCGTCGCAGAATCGCGTGAACACTTCCCTCATGTTGCCACCTTTTTGCATAGAGATCACTTGCATATGATCCTCTTCATTCACCCAGACCAAAAAGTTTTTCTCGTCGTTGTGCCAAATGCCTGAACAAGACATGAACGGAAATTATTTCAGTTACTTTTGGAGTGTTGTGGAGCAGTAGTTATACACGTGTCCTCCGCTACTGTACCTAGAGTTCAATTCCGTGTATGGAGTTGTACGATTAAAGTAACTTTGGTACATGTTGGTGATGGTAGGTTGTCCAGGTTAGTGTAGTCTTGACAAAGACTGTTAGTAATTGACGTTTCGACGACCTCTGCGGCGGTCATCTTTTCCGACTCTGAAGATGACCGTCGCTTAGGCCACTGAAACGACAGTCACCAATACTCTTTCTGAAGACTATACACTAACCTGGACAATCTACAATCACTAACATGTACCGATTCTTCCGGGTTCAAACCATTTACTTTAAAGTTACTTTGGTGATATGCTGGAAGAGGGTTGTACAGTTTTACCCCAACAAGTTCCGGAGGTATTCTCCAGGTACTGAAGTTGATCCCTGCATTAACACATTCTCAGTGGCATAAAACTTCTATTATTTTACTCTGGCTAACGCCAGACGATTTTACTCGACAAAGAGAGAGCTCCCGCCGGGAAAGAGTTAAACGCAAGCCCCATGAGGGGTCGCACTTCTTGGATCTCTTGGACCTCTACAACTACGCAGTTATAGCTAATAGGGTCATCCTATATAAATAAATATACTTGCACTTGTAGGTGTGTCTTCATGCAACAGTAGTTTCTCCAAAATTTCGAAATAATATGCTTTTTAATGAGGAAGTTTCTGACGATCACACTAAGCTAAAATGAGAAGGCTTATTGCCTGGACTAAATGTATCGCTAACAATTTTACTGGTTAAAGTGCTGAACTAACACAGTAATAACAAAAACTAAAGACGAAAGATTATCGTGGAGTTAACTCCTTTCTGCCCTCATAAATCTTCTATTATTTTAGTCTGGCTCACGCTAGATGATTTTACTGGCCAGAGGGAAACCACTGGACAGAAAACAGTTAAAAATAATTTTACCTCTCGCATTTGGCCAATCTCTTGCCATTCTAGAGGCCAGTAAAAGAGGGGATACAGGCTTATCAAATAGGAAGTGATCAGCAATTAACTGTTCTTGTTCTTGTTCAGTCATTGCCCCAAGTGGATAATATGTTCCTTTCAAAGGACCATCTAACGTCTCCAGTGCTTTCGTAGTCACTTTTTCCACTTCGCGACGTTCCGCGAGCGTGCAGTGAGGAGGGAGACTGAGTCCCTTAATTGAGCGCCCAGTCCTCACGCGGCACGAGAAGATGTAATTCGGGTCAAGGTCGTCCCCACCAACCAAATTGTTGGGATTCAAGTCTGTCACATGTACATCGGTTTTCTTATAACCTATGTGGCGATTTTCGATCACGGGATCAAACATCTCGGCGAAAGTGTCGTAGCACTCCTCGTCGCCTGCAACACACCCGACTGTCATGATGAACGGGTGGCCTGGATTATCTACACCCGTCTGGATCGCTTGATCAAGAGTAAATCCAGTGGACGTTTTGAGCTCAGAAAGTTTTGTGTAAATTTCTTTAGTTAAACACTTTGCCATCCAGTTGTTGTGTAAAGAAAAGTCGGGGAAATTATCGATTCTATCGTCATCAGTTTTAGTTTTAGTTTCCATCATTTCGACCACAGAGTCGATGGGTTTTTCCTCTTCGAGACTGTTCTCCATCTGAATGAGCAAAGTGACACCATCAATGACGTTCTGTACGAGTTCAACTTCAGAGTAACCAATGGGATCGAGGTTTGAAATGTCAAATGTAGCATCGGTAGATTGCGTGTCCACTCCCCCCGTGCCGCGTTTTTGCAATCTTAGTTTGACCAGGATTTCGTCGAATTTGGGGTGCTCGCTCAGGAGGGGGAGTTTTATGTGTACTCCTGCTCGCAGGCCAGTGCCGAGGTTTGACGGACACGTGAGGATGAAGCCAAGGTGTTCGTTCCACATGAATTCACGACCTTTGGATTTGATGGCTGCTTCGACCTACAAAGAAAGAGTTTGATAGAGCCATAAAACCATTGAAATAAGAGCAAGATCAGAAACCAAGAGATGGAAGAAGAGCTTTAAAGGAAAGTTTAAGTAGAGAGAAAACGAAAGGATCAGAAAAAAGAGAAGCTGGAGAAAGAGAAGGAGGAAAAGGAGGAGGAGGAGAAGAAGAAAAAGAAGAAGGAGGAGGAGGAGGAAGAAGGAGATGGAGGGGAGGATGGAGAGATGGAGAAGGAGAAGAATAAGGTCGAGGAGGAGAAAGAGAAGAAGGGAGAGGAAGAGGAGAAGAAGGAAAAAGAGGATGAGGAGAAGAAGGTGGAGGAGTCTAGTAATAAAGATTATTGCCCAGAAAATAATTTTCAGGAAGCCCATATCGCAAATAAACACATCAGGATACTTTGGAATACTTTACAAGCAACATTATCAGAGTGTCTATTTACATGAAAATTTTCGGCTTAAATAACCTATCTGCAATGGTTTATAGACAATTGTATTTGTTCGTTTTTAAATAAAGTTTCCGACACACCATATAAACTTCTCACAGCACCTAAATTGCAATTATCGATTGCACTGCCTTTTACTGGTAGTCACGGTCTCAAAATTCGCCAACAGCTTTTGAAGTTGATATCATCGGCCCACCCACACATTGACCTCCGAGTAATATTTGGACCAGTTTGCCGTTTTTCACACATTTCCCGTTTTAAAGAACGAATTCCTATGCGCCTAAGATCCAATGTCATTTATAAATTTACGTGCCAACGCTGCTCGGCGTTGTATTTAGGTGAAACAACCCGAAACTTACACACCAGGATCTGTGAACACATGGGCATTTCGGCATACACAGGAAATGAGATGTCTCACCCCTCTTCTTTGTCCAGCATTTTAGCACATAAAAGAGAAACTGGACCCGATTTCTTTCGATGATTTTTCAGTTTTAGCTAGTGGCCGTTCAGAATTAGATACTCTTATTCGAGAAAGTTTCTTAATCGCAAAAATAAATCCCTCTCTCTCAACGTAAATATAAGGTAATTTCCCCTCATGTTATTTTGATTTTTCTTTCCTTTCTCCTTCATCTTAATCCCTGTTTTGACACCTCATTTATCATGCTCTCTTTTTCTCATCTCTATTTTTGTAATCGTGTAGGTTATTTAAGCCGAAAATTTTCATGTAAATAGACACTCTGATGATGTTGCTTGTAAAGTGACGAAACTTTAGTTCCTCATTAAAGTTTTTTCCAAAGGTAGAGGAGAATGGAATGAAATTGGAGGAAGTGAAGGAGAAGAAGATAGAGAAAGAGGAGAAGAAGTTGTAGAATGAGAAAGTGACGGTGACAGAGAATAAGTAAGGGGAGTCGAGAGAAAGAGAGGGATTGGGACAGAACCAGGCACAGGGAGGGAAACTGGAACAGGGACTTTGATAGGGACAGAAATAGAAACAGAGAGCGAGACTGATTAGAACTGAGACAAGGACTAAGACAGAAAGAGAGAGTACAGTAATATGGGCAGAGATTAGCACAGAGACAGAGGCACGAATAAAACCAGCGAAAGGGACAGCAACAAGACCAGCGCTAGAAACACAAAGCAGGGACAGGAACAGGGATGGGAACAGAGATAGGGACTCAGAAACGGATTAGGATGGAACTAGTGGCTGGGACGGAGACAAGGACAGGGACAGCATCAACGATGACGACGGCAACGATGTCTACAATAAAGATAAAGTTTGGATGAAGTGCGCATTGCAGCTATAAAGATAACTGTCAATGTAACAATATCTCCCAGAGAGTCGGGCTTAGCTGATGATATGTATAAATGCTAGAGCAATTTTAGAAGAGATATTCTTCCAGAAGTAAGATATGAGAATCAAGTACTTTCATGCAAGCACAAACCAGGGAGTGGTTTATACCCACAGCAAGTTAGAGACAACAAGAATGAGACATACTGTGTTCAAGCCTTCGCAGAAACGCTGGAAGACATCCTTCATATTTCCGCCAGTTTCCATTGAGATTAAACGCGTGTTGTCCTCTTCGTTTATCCAAACTAAGAAGCTCTTCTCGTGATTGTGGAAAATTCCGCGCGCGTCGGGCCAGTCATGCGCCATTCCTGCAGACGTCAGAAGTGGGGAAACGGGCTTATCGAATAAGTGATCCACTATGAGCTGCTCTTGGTCTTTTTCAGTCATGCCGTTCAGTGGGTAGTACTTTCCTGGAAATATAGGTAAGATTAATTAGACCGCCCATCATATTTTGTAAAATTCTCTTATGTGTGCTTGAATCCTAATTGGTGAAAAAAGTGTTTCTGCCAAGTTTGTCTGCCAGATTATTTGGCATATACTTGGTGGGAAAGCTAAAACTTGGCAAACGCCGTTAGCAGAAAATTTCTCTCTAACTAAATTTAAAGATGTATAACAAAGTATCCGATATATAGTGAAATCAATCCAAACAAAACAGAATTAATTAATGCTGGTAATCCACGAGCGACACATCGTTTAAGAAATTCTGTGAATTTAGTAGACGAGTGCAAAACATGTCAAAAGCTATTCCAAACTTCGAACCATTCATTGTTCATGTGGACCAAGCGACAACATCATCAACGGGGATCCGATGGAAGAAATGGTTGCACCTATTCAACAATTTAACGGTGGCGATGGATATGTCATCAAAAAAGCGTAAACGAGCATTACCTCTTCATTTATCTGGAACTGAAGTCTTTGACATATTTGAGTCATTCACCGATGCACAAAAAGGATCTGAAGATGATTTCGACCAAGCTGTCGAATCACTATCAGGGTATTTTTCACCAAAGAAAAATATTGAATTCGAAACACGCAAATTCCGACTGGCAAGTCAGCGCCAAGACGAAACTCCGGATTGTTTTCATACTCGACTGAGACATCTAGCTACAACGTGCGAATTCACCATCCATGATCACGAAATAAAAACACAGATTGTTCAAAATTGTTTTCACCACACGTCAGAAGACGAGCCTTGAGGGAAGAAATGACACTCCAACAACTTCTAGATTTTGGACGAGCGTACGAACTTTCCGGCCAACAAGCGAAAGACATTGAGGAAAACAAAGCCTAACGTGTTTATCAAGTAAAACTCCGTCACACCCAAGATAAAACCAAATCGAAAGGCAAATTTGGCGAAGACAATGACGTGAAAAAATTCTGCTACTTCTGCAACGGACCTTACCCTTATCGTGCTACAAATGCCTAGCGATAGGAAAGACATGTAGTAACTGTGGCAAACAAAATCACTTCGCAGTAGTGTGCAGATCATCAAAAAAATCGCAAAATTACGACCTTGGGAACCGCCGCAATCCGAAATCAACAATTAACAGTATTGACACTACAACAAAGGATGACAGCTCAAGCGAAGGAGAGTACATTTTCTCTGTTAAAAATAACCCTTGCAAACGTCCAGTGGCAAAACTCAACATCCATGGCCTACCTATAGAATTCATAATCGATACTGGCGCGACAGTGAATCTTATTGAACAGCGTGATTTTTCTCCCATTCAAAACAAAGTCAAAATGCACCCGACATCAGTCAAAGTATATCCATACAAATCCTGTAAACCACTCAAGATTCTGGGAACTTTTTCTGCACAAGTAAAGAACTCCGACAACTCAGATAATGCGCATTTCTTCGTAGTTCCGAACGACCGAAAACTTGGTGCTTCATTATTATCCTTTTCAACTGCACGAAACCTTGGATTAATTGCTTTGACCAACCGCATAGCTCTGAGTATAAAGCGAAGATCTGTCCTCATTCCTGACGAATTGTTTCACGGTGTTGTAAATTAAGAAACCGTCAAGTCAACCTTCATATTGACAAAACCATTCAACCTGTAGCACAGCCACACCGTCGAATACCATTTCATGTACGCAAACTGGTTGAAAAGAAGCTAGAAGCCTTGGAAAAAGAAAACATCATTGAAAAGGTCACCGGCCCAACGCCATGGATATCACCACTTGTAATTGTTCCAAAGCCCAAGAACCCCGACGACATTTGCACATGCGTTGACATGAGGCACCCCAACACAGCCATAAAGTGTGAACGCCACATCACCCCAACCATTGACGAGATAACAACCGACCTCAATAAAACGTGCGTATTTTCGAAATTGGATCTAAAGCAAGGGTACCACCAAATAGAACTCGCTGAAGAATCTCGTTACATTATCACATTTAGCACCCGCCTGGGCCTTCGTCGTTACAAACGCCTAAATTTCGGAGTAACGTCAGCTGCTTAGATATTACAAAATGTAATCAGAGAAACCTTGGAAGGCATCCCTGGGACAATGAACATTAGTGACGATATTTTGGTGTACAGTAAAAGTCAAGAAGAACATGATAGCAATCTTAACGCAACACTCCAACGTCTCAAAGAGCGCAACCTTACACTTAACAAAGCCAAATGTGAGTTCAACAAAAGTAGCGTCGAGTATTTCGGGTACAAATTTTCAGCTGAAGGCATCTCTCCAGATCCTCGTAAAGTTGAAGCTATTAAGAAAGCAAAGCCACCATCAAACCCCACAGAAGTTCGAAGCTTACTCGGAATGGTAAATTTCTATGCTGGGTTTACCCTAATTTTGCTATCCTCACACAAATGAACCAAGAATAACTCCAAATGGAATTGGTCGACCACAGAGCAACAAGTACTAGATGCTACCAAATAGAAACTGACCAGTGAAACCACGATGGCCTATTGTGACAGCGAAAGTAATACAGAACTATTCGTTGATGCAAGCCCAGTTGGCCTTGGGGCCATCCTCATTCAAACCCCACATGGTCAAGATAAACCATCTCGAGTTGTTAGCTATGCGAGCAGAGCACTTACTCCTGTTGAAACAAGATATTCTCAAATTGAACGAGAGGCCTTAGCCATTGTTTGGGCATGTACGAAATTCCATCTCTATCTCTATGCTACAGAATTTCGTGTCATTACTGATCATAAGCCGCTTGAACGCTTGTTCAATGACCCCAGCAGTAAACAACCAGCCAGAGTTGAAAGATGGTCCTTGAAGCTACAACCTTACAGATTCCACATCGAATATCGTCCTGGTGCTCAGAATCCAGCTGATTACATTTCAAGACATCGAAATTGAACATTAAGCGACCAACCGAACACAGTTAAACGAGTAGAAGAATATGTGAACTTCTTCTCTTTCCATTCGACTCCAAAAGCAATGATTACGAAAGAAATCAATGAAGCAACGAAGAGTGATCTCAACCTGCAAGCAGTCATACAAACTTTCCAAACAAGAAACTGGCACAAGACTAAGACACTACCAGCAGTCAGTCAAAAGATAGTCCAATCATTCAAAAAAATCCAAAAAGAGTTAACCGTCAACCAAGATGCCTCTCTCCTTCTTCGTGGAACTCGCATTGTCATCCCAGCAATCCTTCAACCCCGCACGATTAATATTGCCAATGAAGGACACTAAGGAATCTCCCGGACAAAGCAACTATTAAGAGAGAAGGTGTGGTTTCCAAACACATAAAATGGTAGAAGAAAAGATCACCAACTGTACAACTTGTCAAATCCTAACAAATACGAGAAATCTCGAACCCCTCCGCATAACAGAAAACCAAGTCAACTATGGCAGAAAGTTTCCATGAACGTTTGTGATCCTCTCCCCTCTGGCGACTACCTATTCGTGGTAATTGATGACTACAGTCGTTATCCAGAAGTAGAAATCCTCAAATCATTCTCCTATTCGGCGGTCATCCCTCGTCTAGATGAAATATTCTCAACACATGGTATTCCGGAAATAGCCAAATCTGACAATGGTCCACCGTTCAACAGTTCTGCATTTCAAATGTTTGCTCAGTATTTAGGATTCAAACATCAGCGCATCACTCCACATTGGCCAAAAGCCAACGGAGAAGTCGAACGTTTTGAGAACCCTAAAAAATCACTTCAGTCTTCTCAACCAGATGGTACTCCGTGGAAACAATTGTATTCATTTCTAAGAAACTACCTTTGTACTCCACACAGTGTAACTCAGATCCCTCCAGCAACCCTGCTCTTTAACTGATCAACCAGAATTAATCCAATCTTCTCCTAATTCAATCCTTTACGGAAAGGACCAACAAGCAAAGTTGGAGAACAAGACATATGCAGACAAACGACAACACGCTAAGCCAGCTGACATCGATATTGGCGACACCGTATTGTTTCGAAACTCAGTTAAGGGAATGTTACAACCGCCTTTTAAGCAAGAGAAATACACGGTCCTGGCAAAGAATGGCTCCATGATTACCGCCGCCCGTCCCAATCATAAAATAACCCTTAACAGTTCTCATTTCAAGCTTTTGAGGAAAAGAGAAGATGATGCAGACGACAACAGCAATGGAAAAGAGAATAGACAAAAAAGAAAGGGAACTGACGGAAGGCCGAAAAGAAATAGAAAACCACCAGACTATTATATGTATTGAATGAATGATGTACAATAGTTTCTAACAAGTTAAGCACAAAGAAAAGAACTATCGAACAATTCCTTTTTATTTTGGCAATCTAGATTCAACGGACAATTCATAATTAGAAAACTAATTAAGGTTGGAAGGGATGTAGTGACGTCATACTATGCCCATGACATGTATATAGCATACTGGATGTAAAATAAAGTGTTGTTGTGCTCACTGATGGAGTCCATTATTACAGGTGTGTCGTTATTGGCGTACGTAATTTCTAAATGTGACAAATGTGATTTAAATATTCCCGAATCATTTTCGTCCGTAAGTTGGCTAAGAAAACGATGAATTTATTCAAAAGAGCAGATTGCACAAGATTTTTTAACATTTGGATGCTGAACTTCAAACACGAGTTTGATGACACCATTCAAAAGAATGTGCTTTTTGTCTCCACAAATGAATACACTAGCTTCTTTAAAGTGATAGAAATTTGAAAATCTACGAAAACTAAAAAAATCTACGAACAACTGCAAAACCAGTAACGCCAAGTGTCTTAACATTCTGGACACCGCCCCTAACGAATTGTTTCAAAGCCCATATCAACCAAACAATTCAAACATGAAATATTGAGCACCAAACTACTCGATCAGGATTGGCTGAGAGAGTATGGCCATTTTTACAAGACTAGTTTGACGTAGGACTCACTATTTTTTCCTGGCCATCCTGGGATCGTTCCATATTTGCTCCTTAAAGCTCGTTCATGCAAATACTGCCCTACGCATAAATTCTTAATACGCACGCTCTCAAGCTGTTCTCTCAGAAAAACTTTCTGAGTCCTTGACGGGAATCGAACCCGTAACCTTCTGATCGCCGGTGAGACGCTCTAACCATTGAGCTACAAAAACTCAGATGGTGAGCGAATGTTAAATTTGTGTACTGGTTCGTGAGGCAAGTGTGCCCTGAGAACTTGTTGCTCACATATAGATGTCGTTATGCAGTTGGTAGAAATGTTTCTCTCACTTTCAGGGTGGAGAAGAGAAGGTTAAAATAGATCGACCAACTAACCAACCTGTGTGGACAATAGCTTGGAATCCACCAAAGTGAGTGGAGAAAGTCTGCAGTATGAAATATTGGGACAGTTTTTGTTGTAATTGTTATTGTTGCTGCTGCTGTTGTTACTGTTGTTATTTTTATTGTTATTGTTTTTGTTGTTGTTATTGTTGCGGTTTTTGTGATAGATTTTGTTGTTTTTGTTACTGCTGATATTGTTGTTGCTGTTGTTGTTGCTGCTGTTGTTGCTGCTGTTGTGCTGCAGTGCTGCAGTGCTGCAGTAGTTGTTGCTCTTGCTGTTGTTGTTGTCGTTGTTGTTATAGTCGTTGTTGTCATTGCTGATTTTCTTGCCGCTGTAGTTGTTGCTGCTGTCGCCGTCGCTGTCGTGTTTTTATTTGTTGTTGACGTTGTTGACGCAGTTTCCGATCCTGCAAATGGCGCCGCTATTGTTGTCGTTGTTTGATATGTATCTTATAATCCAATACTTCTCCGCCTCTTCTAGAGATGAACCTTAACATGTGTTGGCCGTCGGAGATTGGAATCAAACGTTGTCTTTCTACCAGCTCAGTGGCAAGCAGGTGCACGTGCTACAAAAGTAAACTTTTTCCATCCAGTGTAACAATGTGGTTTCTCAATACTACAAGTCTGGCTTGAAATAGACTTACTTGAGTTCACTGATATAAAAATAGGATAAAACGTAGACAGTGTAGAATAACGTAATAAGTTCAAATGTTCGTAACTTCCGTGATTGATAGCAAAGAATTCTAGATCAGTCACAGCAGTTACCACAGTTTGAACTTTTTACTTCTTTGACGTCGATTTAAAAGAGGATCAAGTGAATATTTGAACATTTTAAATGTACATCCGTTAATTGTTACGTGCGAATGTATGGAGGAGCGGCATTTAAGGTGGAAATAAATAAAATTTTTACATTTGCTGTTTTAATGCTTGATTGTTTTTTAGATTGGAAAAGATCGTCAGTTAGGCTTTGATCCTTGCAGTCTTTGTTTCTTCTCTCAAGGCGAGTATTTAGTCATTGGTGGATCTAATAAAGAGGTATCAGACATCATTTGATAAGGAATTTATGTTAATATGATTTAAGTTTACCACTCACCTTTAAAAAACTATACGTGAACGTTCGTCAAGCTGAAAGTCACAGAAAATGATTATGGATCTCAGGCCGCGATTGAAAATATTCGACACCATGCCTCCTCCACTGTCCCTCGTGATGAATGATGGGAAAATTGCGAACACATTCTTGACAATCTGCTAGATCAAAAATGGTGACTGACAAATTGACGACACAACGTCTAGACGAACGTTTGAAATATCGTCTGTCAAAACTGCAAGCTCACACATACGAAAGAATAATGTTCAAAGATAATGTTGTTAACTCATAAATCAATCAATCAGTCAACTTTATTTATGCGCCATAAATGGTCAAAGTGTTCAGCTCGTGGGTACATGTAAAAGTTAATCAACATTGATAGAACTACCAAATTTCCACTTAAACTTTGAATGTGATCAGTCATACGACTGAAGAAGTACATTTAACTTTGAGACACAAATTAGTTTCTGAATCTTTTACTTAAAAATTAATTTCGTTCACTTGGCCTGTACTGGAAAGTAATTTCCGTTCAGTTTTTTTCTTGCCATCCTGTCTTCTTCGTCGCTTGGACTATCGAAAAACTTCGGGTAGATACCTTCGCGTACAATACCTTGACCTAAGGTGAAGACGTTAATCAAGTCTGTTATCTGATGTCGTCATTCGTCTAGCTTATTTGACCTGTTTATTGCTGTTGATAAACTCTTTCCCGGCTTTTTTCTAACGCCAGGCTATTTTACACATCAAGGGGAGAGCTCCCGCCTTGAAAGAGTTAAGCTCGGCATAATGGGAGCGAGACGCACAAAGTGAGCCTTTGTTGTAGAATTTAGAAAAGATTTGTGAAATTTTGACCGACCCGATTTTTATTGACCTTTTTTTAGTGTTCTCTCTATACAAAGGAAGGTGTGAAACTGGGGAGCGTAGGGAAACAGCAAGGATGGGTGTGGTCGTGCCGAGTAAGACCGGGACAAAATTTTGTGGTAACTATAAAAACAGTATCCTGGTTGTGAAATTTACCGTATTTGTAAGCCGGTAAATATTCGTTATTTTCCAGAGCCGGTGTAATGGATTATGCTTGTATTTGGAAAACAGGAATTCTGTGTGGTCGACTGTTTCACAAAGATATGAGCCTGTGAGTTTGACTACTAAGTTGTTTGATCTTTATTTCAGGTTATTGGATGCCAAGATGGCACTATAGCATATTACCAGTTATTTTTCAGTACAGTTCATGGCCTTTTTCAAGACAGGTTCGTTCATTGTTTAGCTACTTTCTTTTTGTTTCTTTTCGTTCCTTTCCGAGTCCCTTTTTTTCACTCTCCTTCCCTTCCTTTCCCTTCCCTTCACTCCTTTCACTGCTTCCTTCCTCCCTTCCTTCCTCCCTCCCTTCCTTCCTTCCTCCCTCCCTTCTTTCCCCCCTCCCTTCCTTCCTTCCTCCCTTCCTTCCTCCCTCCCTCCCTCCTTTCCTCCCTTCCATAACTCCCTCCCTTCCTCCCTCCCTTCCTCCCTCCCTTCCTCCCTCCCTCCCTTCCTTCCTTCCTTCCTTCCTTCCTCCCTCCCTCCCTTCCTTCCTTCCTTCCTTCCTTCCTTTCTCCCTTCCTTCCTTTCTCCCTTCCTTCCTTGCTTGCTTCCTTCCTTCCTTGCTTCCTTCCCTTTCCTCTTTCCTTCCTTCCTTGCTTCCTTCCCTTTCCTCTTTCCTTCCTTCCTTGCTTCCTTCCTTCCTCCCTTCCTTCTTCCCTTCGTTCCTCCCTTCCTCCCTCTCTTCCTTCCTTGCTTCGTTCCTTCCTTCCTTCTTCCCTACCTTCCTTCCCTCCTTTCCTTCTTTATTCTTTCATTTCTATTCCGACAGTTCTTTTAGCTTTACCTAAAACATTTCTATTCCTTCTCGGAACATGTTTCCACGTTCACCAACATCTCGACTCAGCTAAGTTTTTATTGTTTGTTCTTTTATTCAGATACGCCTATCGAGATAACATGACTGACGTCATTATTCAACATTTGATCACCGAAAGTAAAGGTATTGGTCATGAATAAACAACTCACAAATAACAAGTTGCTAAACAAATAGTACTGTCATGAGGCATGAACAAGGTTTTAAATATAACTATGTTTTAAATTTAGTGAGAATCAAATGCCGTGATCTGGTTAAGAAAATAGCCATTTACCGTGGACGATTAGCTGTAAGTGCTCAGTTATCCGTATTTTGATGTACTGCGCAGGTATTTAGTCCGTTAGACTGGAGTACCAAGGGTTGTAAAGAAGATGGCCTTATAGCATCGTAGAGTATCTTACCAAATATGATTATGTATTCGATTTTTTATATGGTTTCTGTTTGTAATCACAATTGCTATTATTAAACCAAAACATAGACGAGCAAAGTGAAACAGATTATGAAGAATTCTCAAATCACTCTATCTATAGTTTGGGACTTCGAGGAGCTGAACCGCTTAGGCAAACATTGGCAGCCTGACGATGCTAATGTTTGTGCGCTGTGCAGTTGCTTGGTCAGTCTGTTTAGACTGCCGATAATCAAGGATTAATAGCTCAACATGATTTTCATTGAAGTAGATTATAGTTGACTGCACTGTCACAGTTTTAATGTCTTCTTCTTGTGCTAGATTCAGCTGCCAGATAAAATAATTGTGTATGAATTGGCTAGTGATGATCCAGCCGATATGCATTACCGCGTGAAGGTGAACTTATCCTATTATTAAGTAATGTAGCACTGAATTTTTTTTCACACTATTTCCAGTCCATTCCGCTCTCTTAACGTGGCGGCCAAACTGGAGGAAGTAAACGTAGCGTATGTAGGTCAGTTGGTTCATTAGGTCTTCGTTAGTTTGGGCTGGTTTTCGCTTACCGACAGACAGACAGACATTTTACCGCTTAACGTTCACCCATTAATTTTTGCGTGAAAAACAGGCTTTATGTATTCAACCTGAGGGAGGATAATCCTCGGATCAAACGCAAGACCGTTTCAAAAAATGCGAAGCTGAGTTTTTTTGGAACAATCCTCCAGGCGTTTGATCTCAGAATAGTACGTGTGTACTAGAGTTTGATATGTTTCCTCGTAGATGTATTTTCGGTAACACAGCAATATTTTCGGAGAAAACCAAGATGTAAGTACGGTTAATTTTTTCAAGTGCTTGATCTGATATCAACGCATCTGAGGTTAAATTTTTCTTTGTGTTTTTATACTTATTTTATTTGAAGAGATTGAAAGTTAAATATCAAACTTGCCAAGAAATTAGAAATTGGGGACACCAAAGTACTGTCACTTCCAGTCAGAGTCTATCATAAATGATAAAAATGGCGGTGAAAAGAAGGTAAGACGTGCATCTGTGAAAGAGCCTGGAAATCACACAGTCGAGCTCTTGGCGAAATAGGAAAAATGATTGAAGGTCTGTTTGCTTTTCTATGTAGGAGAAGATCGAGAAGAAATTTGATTGCAACTTACTTGTGGTGTGTGCCAACAATATTATACTGTGTCAGGTGAGTATAGTTAAAGTTAACTTCCTGTTATTTATTCATATTTTCCTTCTCTTCCTTTCTTACGTCCTTCTTACCTTCCTTTTCTTTTCCTTCTTTTTTCATTCACTTCCTCTTCCTTTCTGTTTCTTTCCTTCCCTTCCCTTTCCTTCCTTTTCCTCTCCTCTCCTTTCCCTTCTTTTCCTTTCCTTTTCCATTCGCTTTCCTTTGATGTCTTCCTCTTTTGTATCGTATCGATGTTGTCATCATAATTCATATACTTTGCCTTACTATCCTTTCCCTCAGATCCTTTCCTTTGTTTTAATTTCCTTTCCCTTGATTTCATCTTGTTTTCTCTCGTTATCATTTCTCGGTCTTCCTTTTCCTACCACTACTTTCCTTTCCCATAATCTCTTATTTTTCTTTCCATTCAGGAAAAACGTTTGCAATGCCTGAGTTTTCGAGGAAAAATAGAACGGTTTGTTAATTTCACTGAAATGTAATCTTCCCTCGTACCAATTCTGCTTTTTATGAAAGAAAGTGTTGACTAAATTGTTCATTGTATATGTGCTACCCTGAATTTGTGCATGATAATTTTATTGGCAATCCCTTAGTGACGTAGTGGTTCATCTTTTAGACCCTCAAAAGTCCTTTCCAAACCTCTAGCCTTGCGTTTTTCTCGACTTATGTGCTAAAAAGTCGTGCCACCAAACAACTACGCCACTAATCTACTAAACTTGTGTTGTAATACTACTACCCCGCTGATGCTCTAAATTCGTGAAGCGATGCAACTAATACGCCATTTAATGCGCTAAATATGTTTGTCCTGAGTTGCATCACAACTCTCTTAATTGATTACTGCGTCCCACCGGTCATCAAAAGGCTATGAAAAAAGAAGTCGAAATGACATCGGAAACTTCGGTCAGGCTCCGCTACCCACCGCCACTCTTCGTCCTGCCAGTTTTTCCATTCGTGTTTCTATAGTTCCATGGAAACACAGAAACTGTTTTCTATGTTCTAACTGTTCTTTTCAACCTTGTCTCGATGGTGGTTTAGAACAGAAAGGACAACATAATGAAGTATAACCGACTGGAAGACGTTGGTCAAAGGATATACTGTCTGATTCATGAACAGTTACAATATGGTACTTGACGAGATATTGTGAGGTTCATGGATCGTTACAATAATGATATTTAACAGTATGTTGTCTGATTCGTGAACAGTTACAATATGCTACTTGAAGATATATTGTGAGGTTCATGGATAGTTACGATATGATACGATATATTGTGAGGTTCATGAACAGTCACAATATGATATTTAACGATATATTGCCTGATTCATGGACAGTTTCATTATGATATTCTTACGACATACTGTCTAATTCATGAACGGTTACAGTATGATATTTAATGATGTATTGTCTGATTCACGTACTACTTCAAAAACAAGTTTGAGTGTTTTGATACCGTTGATCAAACACGCAGAACGAGTTTTTGAAATGTCTTCTCAAATAAAAGGCAATAAACCAATCAGGCGCTTTTGTGGGACTTGGGGATTGTTTAGTTAACATAAATGAAACAGTGCTTGATGAAGTTGTGACGATATACAATACATATTATTTTCATGACAATAACGTTAATCCATATAAGGAGCTAGTGACTTTTTTTGTATTATTTATATCGTATATTCTTGGTAATTTGCATGGTTTAGTAGTTATAAATAGTGGGGTTTTGGGTTTGTATTTGGACTTTATTTTATCTAGTTTGGTCGCTTGATATTAAACACGTACAGAAGTGTTTGACGCAGTGTTTTACCGTTGTTTGAAAGCTCATTCACGTGACAGAATGAGATTGTCTGATTAAGTAAAATTGTCATGAATTATTAATAAGTTTGAGAAAGACAGGTACAATATATTTAACGATATGCTGTCTGATTCTTGAATAGTTACAATATGATATTTAACTAAAAGCAGGACTTTGAAGTGTCTGAGCACCGGTCATTTCAAGATTTTCTTCATCGTCGCACTTTCTAAGGTAAATGGCATATTGGATACCGTCTGGCGTTAACTATCCAAGTATTTTCTTGACAAAACTAAACCTGGGTTGACCCAGACAAAGTTATGATGAGATCAAAAATTAACGGATTAATCTCGATTGAGATTAACTCAAAAGCTACGAAAAGTCGAATTAAGCCGGGTTTAATTTACTAAACGTATGGCGACAATGGACTGTGGTTATATTTGAACTTATCACAACATATCTTGTTATGGTAAACCTTCTGCAACTCGTTCCCGGCGAAAAATATTACTGGCAACAGGTTATGCTACCATAACTCCGTCATTATCGAAATCACTAGAGCGATAAGTTCATGATTCAGGATTCAACGCCAGCAGTTCGTTTGAATAATAATAATAATAACTTTATTTATATAACGCTCATATCCTGAGCTCATGGCGCTTTACAATGTAAAAAAGGGGAAAAAATGAAATAATTTACATATCACAAGCATGGAATAAAAAATATTAAAAAAAAATCCATTTACAATCCATATATTACAGGTCTGAAAATCATTTTACAAAAACAATGACCCACTCTCTAAAAATTGCCTAAAAAGATATGTTTTCAATCCCTTCTTAAAACCAGTTAAAGATTGTGACTTACGCAAATCTAGTGGTAACGAATTCCACAGTTTAGGGGCGCACACTGAAAAAGCCTTGTCCCCGTAAGTTTTCGTGAATGATCGAGGTTGTTCTAACAGCTGCTTAGATGCGGACCGCAAGTTCCTGGAACGCGATTGATAACTAAGTCTGTCCGCCAGATAGCTAGGTGAAAGGTTATTAAGTGATTTGAAAACTAGCAAAAGAATTTTAAAAACAATACGATAACTAACAGGAAGCCAGTGAAGGTCAAATAAAACAGGCGTAATGTGATGAAATTTACGAGTCTGAGTAACGATTCTTGCGGCAATGTTCTGAACATATTAAAGCTTCTTCAACTGCATTTTCCTACAACCGAAAAGCAAGGAATTGCAATAGTCTAGTTTAGATGTTATAAAAGCACGCACAGCAATTTCGCTAGACTCCTGTGTGAGATACTTTCTTATCTTTGATAAGTTCCTAAGCTGGTTAAACGATGATCTGCAAATGTCTGAGACGTGCACGTCGAATAACATGTTGTCATCAATTACTACTCCCAGACTCCTGGCATTGGCGGTGGTTGTCAGCCTCTCATTACTCATACTGAAGTAGCTGAAAAGTGGACGAGTATGGTACTTCGAGTGAATAAGCATAATTTCTGTCTTGTCGTGATTGAGTTTCAGCTCGTTTACGTCCATCCAATGACATATATCAGCGACACAGTTCTCTATGCGCAGCCTTGCAACAGCGACATCACAATCTTTGAACGATATGTAGAGCTGAGTATCATCAGCATAAAAATGATAGTCGAGTCCATGGCTTCGTATTATCTCAGCAAGTGGTGCGGTGTACAATAGATACAAAATGGGACCTAGGACAGAGCCCTGCGGAACGCCCACAGTCAGATCCCTAACCGACGATTTTGTATCATTAATTTCGACAAACTGAGATCGGCCAGACAGATAAGAATGAAACTACTGCAGAACAGTTACCATGATGCCAAACGGATTCTCCAGACGCGAAAGTAGCAAAGAAGGATTAACCGTGTCAAACGCCGCTGACAAGTCCAGTAAGAATAGGAACACATTGTCCCCCCAGTCCAGGGACAGTAAGATGTCATTTGTGATCGTTAGCAGTGCGGTCTCTGTACTGTGGTGCGCTTTATACGCACATTGAAAACGTTCGTGCAAGCCATTAACCGTAAGATAATTATTCAACTGCACAAATACAGACTTCTCTACCAGTTTTGAAAGAAACTTCAATTTGGATACCGGGCGAAAGTTGGAAAATTGCTCACAGTCAGCATTCAATTTCTTCAGTAGCGGCCGCAACGAAGCAATCTTAAGATCCTTTGGCATCGATCCAGTCGACAGCGACAGATTGATTACCGTTTTGAATACCGGGACAAGAGCCGAATAGCAACTACGCATTATGGTTGCTGGTAGGAGATCAAGTTTACAAGCCTTGATAGTGGAATCTCTGATCAGTTTCAAGACGTCCTCATCAGTGACCAAATCAAACTCACTTAACCGTGGCAGGCGGCTTGGCCAGACCAAGGGAGTGAACAAGTACAAGCTCTTCACGAATCCTTTCTATCATGGTAGTGAAAAAATCTGCAAAAGCATTAGCAAGTTGTTGATCATTATCCGCGGAAGGATAATGCTTCTCAGTTTGCCTTTGCAGTGGTTATCTATAGATCGAAAGAGGAGCCTGGTGTCATGGGCGTTGTCCTGGATAACCGACGAATAATAGAATTCCTTGGCTTTGTATAGCATTGTATTCACAACACTACATTGCTCTTTGTAGCTCAATCTGCCCGACTGAAGACGGCTAGAGCGCCACCTGCGATCTAACCTGCGCCGCTTCCTCTTCTCATTGCCAATGTCCTCGTTATACCAGGGGGCGTTTGGACAAAGGACGATGGTCCGAGATTTCAGCACCAGTCTCCGGCGGACGATACACTACGCTATCCCTTGAATGCACCATTTGAACAGGAATGAACGCCTAAGCGACGATGCAGGTTGTGAAACTATCTGGAAGGAAAACTTTTGACAGAAAAAGACACCTATCAATGATAATAATATTGAAACAGTGTAAACATGTTTAAAATAATTGACTGACATTTCGTTCAGTAAACTGTTGTTAAACATCAACAAGGCTGGTCCAGCGTAGGCAGCGGCGCAACAACACAACACCAAGGGAGGGATTCTCGCTTGCCACAATCTGAAACAGATAAAAATATTCTATCCTCGACGTTTCGAGCAAAGGCTCTTCGTCTGGAGAATTAATAGAAAGAACCTTTGCTCGAAACGTCGAGGATAGAATATTTTTATCTGTTTCAGATCGTGGTAAGCGAGAATCCCTCCCTTGGTGTTGTATTGTTAAACATGTTTACACTGTTTTAACTTTATCGTAGAGAGATGTCTCTTTCTGTCAAAATTTTGAGCTTTTAACTTATATTTACTCTGCATGCGACTTGGCAAGGTAGTCAAGTATACCTTACGTTGGGTTTCTTTTCGTTTAATTTAGGTGTGAAACGATCTGTTGAAGTTAACTCTCGTAGGTGATCGCTAACTAACCTCCGACCCTGCATACCAAATCGACAATGTATCAGTCTGTGATTTCAATAGTATAAAAGCCTCGTTGAACCACCTTTACTATAACAATCATTGCGATTAGGATTTGATCCCGATTTAAATTACCATAGTATTCTTTTCAAGGGTACAATGAAACCAAGTTAATATTCGCACATTACATATGGTAATTATTACTTTAAAATTCAAGTAGATTAAACATTACGGCCTGAAGACTTTGTTTTCGACTTTCGAGTCGACCTACGGACGCTTAAGTTGTTGAGGTAAGTAACGCGAATAGTTTCGTTTGATCTTCAGTAAATACAGCAGTTTTGCAGTCACCCAATGTATATGTAATCCAATCCGGTTAGTATAATCGGAGCTTTCCTTGCAAGAATAAGTTTATTACGGTTCGTAACTGGTTGAAAGCTCGGGTTAGGTTGGTAAGTCAGGATGAAATCGTGTTCGGGAGTTTCACTTCAGGTTTTTTTATTTATCTGAGTTCCAAAAAAAAAAAAACAGAAGAAGAGAAAAACGTTCTATAAATATTTAAATTACGAGAACAGCCCGTGGTTTCGCTTTCATGATTTTGTTTGTTGTTCTTCTGTTGCAAAACGCGTCAGATCGTTCGTCCAAAAATCTTTCCTAGCCGATAATTTCAAGAAATTGAAAACTAAACAAGCTCTGAAGAAGTACATCCTTGAAATCTAAGATAAAGATAGCGGTTATTTTGTCTTGTTGTTTAACTCATACTTAGGGTTTGAAAGATGCTATTCTTTCGAGTTTGTTTGGTATTTGTCTTCAAATCGAGAGATACATATATTGTTTTCGTGTCCTTGGACAGTATGCATCCTGCTGTTGGTAAAAATTGTCTGAAAATTTTCCTTGCTGGGATGGTAAACATAGCTTTGGTGAAGGCTGGTCAACAAAGGAATTTATTAAGATTTCCTCCCAAAGTAAGCAATGACTGGAATGCCAAAACTGTTGACATTTTGATAACTATGAGTGGCAGCTTGGTAATTATGTTCTTAATACGCACGCTCTCAAGCTGTTCTCTAGGAAAAACTTTCTGAGTCCCTGACGGGAATCGAACCCGTAACCTTCTGATCGACGGTGAGACGCTTTAACCATTGAGCTACAAAGACTCAGATGGCGAGCGAAGGTTATATTTGTGTACTGGTTCGTATAGATGGTAGACATATGTACTGCTGACATTAACATAAAAATAGACGACATATCGAGACTAGCAGACTGGCAGTACATGTCTACCATCTATACGAACCAGTACACAAATTTAACCTTCGCTCACCATTTGAGTCTTTGTAGCTCAATGGTTAGAGCGTCTCATCGGCGATCAGAAGGTTAAGGGTTCGATTCCCGTCAGGGACTCAGAAAGTTTTTCTGAGAGAACAGCTTGAGAGCGTGCGTATTAAGAATATATATATATATATATATATATATATATATATATACTACTGTATTATATATAATATATATATATTACTGGTAGAGCGGATAAGTAAATACAAAAGACAAAATTTTGCTGTCGCTACTCTGATGATCGCCTGAGCGCGTGAAACTCAGAGTAGCCACAGCAAAATTTTGTCTTTTGTATTTATATATATTATCTATATATATGTATATTATTATATATATATTATTATATATATATTATTATATATATATTATATATATATTATATATATATTATTATTATATATATATTATTATATATAATAATATATAGATTATTATATGATGATTCAATCATAATAATAGTAATTCGATTTTATTTCAAAATCATTGTCAAATCGAACTAAACTATACAAAGAAGCTACATATATTATATATATATTATATATATATTATATATATATATATATTATATATATATATATATATTATATATATATATTATATATATATATTATATATATTATATATATATATATATATTATATATATATATATATTATATATATATATTATATATATATATTATATATATATATTATATATATATATTATATATATATATTATATATATATATTATATATATATTATGTATATTATATTATACGTTTAATGGAAATTTAAAATAAATGAACGGTTACTCGAGTTTCACGTTGTGAAGCGATCTTCAGACTAAAAGTTAAAACTATTGACATTGATATATATAAGCAAGTCTGTTGAAAAACTAACATACGAAATATATAACATAAAGTGTTGTATCTATAGGGACCTATAAAAATCTAAATGGATAAAATATTCTATTTGCATCTATAGATAAAAATATGTATTTACATAAAAATATCTATTTACATAATAATTTTGCACCATGCCTACACTTTGTTACTAGCTCTAATCTTTTGTTCAATAAAAAACGTTTGTCTGCGTTTAAAATCAGCAGCTTTTCCGTTGTGCACAAGTTGCATGAATTGCCCCCGCTCGTGTATGGTCTGGCATGCTTAAGAATTGACCATTCAATACTATAGTTTTCGTTTTTATTCTTCAAATTCCAAATGTATCTTGACAGTGCTGTACTGGTTGCATGCTTCTTGTGGTTGAAAGAGTATATGTGATTGTTGAATCTAGTTTTAAATTCGCCCTCGGTCATACCAATATAGATTTTCGTTGTATCTTCAGTAGACGGCTTCACCGTGGCCTGGTAAACTAAATTCTCTTTCAGACACGATCCTTTTAGTGGGCAATCTTCCTTCTTTCTGCAGTTACATAATAATATATATATTATGTATATTATATATATATATTATATGTATATATATATTATATATATATTATATATATATATATATATATATATATTATGTAGATATATATTATTATATATATTATTATATATATTATTATTTATATATTATTATATATAATAATATATAGATTATTATATGATTATTTAATCATAACAATAATTCGATTTTATTTCAAAATCATTGTCAAATCGAACTAAACTATACAAACAAGCTATCAAATTACTACGACGACATCATCAGCAAGGATGAAGTACCTTAGTCTTATTAACTTTCGCGAGTACTTAATTTCGCGAAAATTCGGAATTGGTATTTCGTGAGTATTTAATTTCGCGATTTCGTCGTTTGTTTAATCTCGCAAAGACTCATAAAGCATGTTAAAGCTAAATACAACGAACCGACAGATAGAAGGTTCGATGATAGCACAAAATAGGTTTTGAAAGATTTAGTAGCAGAGGATGATACAGATGAGGGTGAAGCAGGGGAAGAAAGCTGAAAAATTCAACGAAATTACTATTAAACCCGTGAGTTTAGTACAGCAACAGTACAACTTGTATTGTATTATTAATATAATATAGTATTAAATTTCGCCATTTTAATGTTCGCGCATTCTATTTTTAGCGAGTAGTAAATTTCGCAACGTTTCTCTGAAATCACGAAAATTAGTGAGAATAAGGTAGTATGATTTAGTAATACAGCATTAAATGATGATTGAGATTGTGTAATCTGGAGTATTGTATTTACCTAGGTTAAATTTCAAGACCAATAACAAACTAAACCAAAGCCCAAGGCTATCATGAGTACATCTGATTTGTTGAATGAACTGAACGGTATGCCAGATGGTGGAGTAGGAACACTGACTTTCAACTGTAAGGAATTTCGAATGATCCGATTCCTATTGCGCCTGCTGTCTTTATGGAGGCCAAGGACAGCGGGCATCATCGAGCGTTTTGTTTACCCTGCTATGATAAACCTCTTCCTTCTGGCCACAGGCCCAGTCCGGAACATCATCCAGGCGACAGGCGAGACTACGTGGTTGAGCTATCAGTCTGTTTACCTTGTTCATGAGATTGGCATATGGCTTAGTCACATCCTTGGCAACGTTTATTTCAGATCAAGAGACCTGGAAACCAATGTCTTACCATCAGTTCAAAAGCTGACCGGCAGCAGAAAACCTCTCAAACGAGGGCTGAACTATCTCAAGGCTGGCATGGTGCTTTCATTGTTGTTGTTCTCTGTTATGCTCTGCTCGCTTTTCATTGCCTGGCAGTTCACTTGGAGCTATAGATCAAAGCGATTTACGGCCGATCTGCCGAATGTCAATGGGACATTAGATCATATTCTGTACGCTGCCGTAATAATCTCAATCTTGTACGATCTTGGGATCGGCTTGGCGCTGGCCTGGACCATGGGGCTATTATATGTTTGCTTTGCAAGTCGACTGAAAGCCCTCCAAAGGATTTACCTTGAATGGCAAAAACCTGCAGCGGATGCAATTTACTTATTCCGACTAGAATACTCGCGGGTGGTGAAACGATCCTGGAAACGAATTTCGTGGTGGTTTCTCGCGCATAACATCATCGTTCTTGCCGTGCCGCTGTACGGCTACGAGCTGGCTCAGGCTATTCGCGGTGTGGCTTACCATTCAAAACACCTGCCACACTTTGTCTGTTACTTGCTGTTTGTGCTCACCATCTGGTTGGCCCCAATTGTCATCGCAGAGCAGATCAAACGGAGAGAGGAGAGATTTAATGAAAAAATTAACGGATTCTGTCCTGGTTTGTTGGACGAAATTACAGAAGGTTGTCAAGGACAAACGGAAAGAGGCCGAGTGCGTTCCCATCCACTAGACGAACCAGCTTTAGTTTCAGGAAACTCGCGACCAGGAGTAGATACCCAAAGCACCATCAACCATCACAATTATTCATTGACCTATAGGGGAAAAGAGCAGCGAGATTTCCATTACTTCTTGAGAAACAGGGAGCCAGGTCTGGTTTCCCACGGATACACTTGGCAACTTAACATTTCCCTCATTTCCATCGTTCTAGGGATGGTGTCGTTCCTGTTTAGTCTTCACAGAGAAGACGGAGTTATGTTGACAGATGTGAACCAACACTGGAACAACACATTTCTGTAACAGCCTGAGAGGGTTCAGTGCTTCAACACCATTGGCGGTTTTAGGATTTGAAAAATAGCGAAGGGGCAGTGGTGGTTTTGCACATTGCGAAGCACTACTTGAAAGTGAAACAAAATGGATGGTCATGTATACTTGTATTTTTCATTGAGCTTTAGTTCTGGAAACAAGTTATTGCGAGCTCATGTAATGCGTGGGTTGAGATACCTAATTTTGTCTCTAATCAGAATAGCAAAATGCTTTTTCATTCACTTCTTACACCTTAATTTGGGGTCGTGAGTCTTAACCTTCCACTCAGATTTAGTTTACCGTACAGATTATATGTTAACCCTTTAAAGGTTGAGTTTGACATCTTTTGTTCATTGTTCTTTTATTGTTTTCGCTTTGTTTTCCCATTTGTTCTTTTGTTCTTGATGTCCTGTATACAGGACGCTGACCATTAAAGGGTTAACAAGCGTTCACGTGGCACATACGCTGTTTGAAAACTTATATCCAAATATATAAATTATATCCAAATAACACTTCCATCCACTGTTCAACACCTATATCCAAATATGCAGATGAAATTGAGACAATATGATTCTAAAGTAGGAACATCAAGAACTACAACCATAGTAACAATAATAGCAATAATAGCACCACTGTCGTTCATTGGATGCTGTGTAGACTTCGAATAATAATAATAATAACCACAGCTTTATTTAGCCATGTTACTAATTCACCAAAATAGATTAAAAGTGTTTACCGTTGTCAAAAAGTAATTTTCTAATATGCCGTGCTGCTCTTAAACGACGGAAGTCCTGTGAATTAGATGGTAGGCGATGATTATTTGTAACCATACGACCCATACCTTTCTGATCACTGGTGAGACGCTCTCTCTATTGATCTGCAAGAACACGGGGTTAGCAAAGGGAAGATTAGGACAACCAAGGATCTTTTGACCGATAATCACATGTCAAGCAAAGGTAACAACTGAAACTTTTTTGATGACCAGCGGGAGTTCCTGAATTTCGTCGACCATCATTTATAACATACGTAAAATATTTTTATAATTTTTTTTACTGTGAGAAATTAAATTCTATCATACGTCAACCTGTATGCGTATTGTGTTTTGTCTAGGGAGTGGATCATGGAGTCTCTGATACGTTACATCAAAGTCATCGACGGGCCACCAGTGCGGGCCACCTGGAAAAGAAGGACTTTTGGTTGGATTGAAAAATGGCCAGGTAAAGTGTGTCGTACAGAGTCGTGCGTACAGCGGTGTCTCTCACCACTGTGACTAGGGTTCGATTCCGGCTCCGTGCAGTTATCTAATTAAAACTACCTTGGTCACATGTGAGAAGAGTATTGTCCAGTTTGACTTTACCAAGCATCGCAGGTTTTCTCCGGGTATTCCTGTTTCCTCTTGTAGTAACACTGGACCTATGAGGGATGGCCTTTAATGGACCTCTAAGGAGAACAGCTTGGCTACCTGATAGGGTTATCTAATATAAATAAAGAGACTTTTAGCTTGAGCCTTTATTGAAATTTAAAAAAATCGTTATTGAGTACAGAAATCGAGTAAAAATTGAGAGAAATTGAGCACAAAAGTAGTTTCATATTGGATTTAATATTTCTTGTTGTGATTTTCTTTAATGATGTCTTTCATTCACATTTTAGAATGTTTTGTATCAGAACAGTGTGATGATTTTAGCAGGATATTGGTAACAAATGACCAAATGTTTGGGTTTGTAAATGAATTGTTAATGAAGAAAGATAATAAGATGACCAGAGATGAAGATGAAAGAAACAAGCAATAAGGTGATAAATGGATATGCTATATATTTCTCAGGATGACTTTTTAAATGACAATTAATGCTTGTAGAGCATTACCAGTTATTTTATTATTCACTTCCTCATATTTTCATTGACCAGTTTAGTTCAAATTTCACAGTGTAAGACATTTTTGAATTCTCTGACAGTTTCCTTTTTGAAAAAATGTCAAGTTATCTTGAACAGTGTCATCAGAATTAGTTGACAGGATATAGACTATTGCAGTATCAATAAATTCCATTTTGGACCACAGGGCCCAGCTCACTAAAGCTAACAAACTGCAAGAACACCAGCAAATTTTATACAATATTTCCTTTTTTACATTTCCAACAGGACTTGTCTTCTGGAATATTTACAACAGTGCTCCTTCTACAACTGATAGTTGCTGTGACAGGTTGCCATTTATGGGCCATCAATTTACAAAATTACAGTAAGTACATTAAATGGCACAGTGGTAGTGCATGTGACTCTTACCACTGTGACATGGATTTGATTCTGGCTCCATGCAGTTCTCTGATTAAAGTCACCTCTGTCACAGGTGAGAAAAGTGTTGTCCAGATGTTAAAGTTGTTGAAAAACATCTTTCTAAAATGTAAAGTTAAATTTGCCTTTTTACTGATTCCTACCAAATTTTCAACGCAGATACCCAACATAACAACCTAGGAACTGAACCCATAGCATTTAATTTAATGTTGTAACACTTTCTAAAATTGTACATTGTCTAGTTACTTTGTCTGAGATATCGAATGTTCTCTACTAGAATCTGAAAAACAATCTGAAAAAGCTCGGAAAATGTGGAGATTTTTAGGTTTAGTACCTAGAATAGCTTTATGCTAAAGTACAAAGACCTACATAAAACGTATCTGACCGTTGGAGAGTTCTACATCATGTTTGAAAATAGGGGCAATATTTCACTGTTTATGCCCCATTATCCTGGTTACCATGGCAACTGGCAAATTAGAAAGATGATTTTCATAGTTAAGATTCGATATACTATTATGATAACAAACACATTTGCCTTAATATTTAAACATGGAAAAATTCTTTTTTTTTTTGTATAAGACCACCTTAATCGTACGACAGTTGCATGATCCTGAAGTCTGTGTGTCACATGCTTGTGACGATTATAGAGTAAATGTGCAGGGTTTACGGGTGATTACGCTCATAGCTGAGAGAGGGAACTACCAATTCTGCCTGTTTGGTTTCAAGGTCCGCTGTCCGGTAGCGCTTCAGTGCAAGCAAATAAGTTCTCCAATTAACTCTCACTTTAAAATTAAGCGAAAAAACGTGCACACCAGAACCAGAACTGAAACATGTACATACTAAGTTAATTTTCACAGTTGTAGAAGAAATAGACTGACAGTGTGGTGTAAATCCAGTATGTACAGACAAATCCTTCATAACACGATAGAAGTTTGGAAACTGATTTTAACCGTAACAGTTTAACAATAACATGCATAGTATCCATTCCCGAACCTAAAAATAGAATAGTTCTTCCATTACAAATCTTGAATTGATCAACTTTTTGTGTACCTGAACACTATAGGCAATTATGGAATCTAAATCCAGTTAACGACATACCGAGCCAATTAATTCAAGAGGTATTATCTGGAATAAACATGCGAAGCAACTGAGAGTACACTCAAGTGGAAGAACACAGCCATGCTGCGTTCGATATAAGTAGGTCAGCATGAGCCGTTCTCTAATCGAACATATACCAAGTCCAATTGATCATGGTAGCATGTTGTTCAGTTTGTAATATGCATTTCTAGTCAGTACTGAAGTTTAGCATTTGGTAGCACATTTAGTAACGATACTTTTAACCCTATTCCCCACAGGCTATTTCAGACCCCTATATAGGGGTCTGAAATATAGGGTCTGAAACATCGGTCTGAAATATAGGGTCTGAAACATAGGGTGGGTCATATTGACCCCCCCGTGGGGAATAGGGTTAATTAAGTACCCCAGCGCTTGGTTGGTTTAAATTTTGATGAGTCCTTTAATTTGAACTAGCATTAACTTAGTTTTTGTGCTGTTGTTGCGGGTGAGGTGGGTAGGCTGCCAGACAGCAGCATTTGTGTGATTATCGTTGCTGGTGTAATTCAAAATTCAAATGAGCAGAAGTATTAGTGCACAAGTATGCAAAATCCAGTAATGTAATATCGATCGTAATTTGGTAATTCTCACCGTCAACTTATGTCTTGGTTTACTGACGTCGTTGCCAAAGTTGTTTTTTACTCCTTATTTACTATCTTGATGGAAAAAAGAATTGTATAAGTAAACAAACATAAGGATTTCTTTGAATACTGAATTTACTTTAGAATACTTTAAAATAAATACCTACTGTTACTTTTTCTTGAACTGCAGAAATGCCAGATGAAGGAAAATGAACGTTACGCTGTTTGATCTGGTGATCACAGGATAAAGTGTAATAATAAACTACTAAAAAAGCTCTAAAAAAGTAGAACTGTTTCAAATCTCATACCGATTGATCAGTTCAAATGCCAGGAAGTATTGAGCATTAACTGGCTTAGCGGAAGCTGATCCAGCCAAGACCATGGGCATCCATTCGACATTGTAAGTTTAGGAATAGCATCGTGAGGGAAACACTAGCGTCAAGATGAATAACAGCGGTGCATGCACACCAAAAACTAATATTGAAAATAAAATTAATGAATGGTAATTTTTGTAATTTCTTGTTATCAGTTCCTTTTGTTCACATATCAAATAGTACTCCAATAAGACCGGTGTTTTCACTGGATTTCTGATAAGACGCATTCTGTAAGAAGTTTAAGATCCCATCCACACTGACCACACGTATACGTTTTATTATGAAAACGCATACTTTTCTCTGCGCTTTGGCCTCCCGTTCACGGCGTTTTCGGTCTCCAAAAAACGGAGACTTTCGAAAACGCTTCCCAAAGTGGAACGATATCGAAAACGCCGGCTTATCGTTTTTGTGTTGTCGGCGAAAACGGAGACCGCTGAAAATTATGACTTCACATCTTGGGGGCAGGTAGCCTCCTACGCATGCTCCATAGATAGGCAGTAGCGTTTTCGAATCGTTGCTGTGCAAGAGTATGGACGGGATAACAAATGAAAGCGATTTCAAAATCGGTTGGTAGACGGAAAACTATTGATGCGTTGTCATACGCAAAAGTATACGTGTGGACGGGGCGTAAGTACTTGTCGGCCGGCGTGAAAAGTGGTCTGGCACTTGCCAGACTTCTTCCGACGGCCATGCAATAAAGTACTCCGATCAGGATTTGGCTGAGTGGGTACGACTGTTTTATAAGCTTATGGGATTTATGGGATTGTTTCCGAACTGCTTCTTAGGCTACGTTTACACTACAGAAAAATTTTCGGATTCAAAAAGAATCCGGATTTACATGAAAAATGTACTCAGATTCGTGGACTGTTTACAGTGAAAAAAGTGCCTGGGTTAGTTGCATTCTCGTGTGAACGCAAACCGGATGCTTTCTCAGTTTCTTATCAAAGAACGGACGTTAATTCTCAAATTTCATCGAAAGTAACCGTGGACAACCGAAAAGTTTCTTTTCATTCTTCATTCATTAAAGCCATTGGATAAAACAAAAATTGTCACACCAAAACATCACACTGCGACATCTGCTGTTTCACCCAAAAACGAAGAAAATTTCTCTGATTTCTCTGAAAGTATTAAGATTCTCTTCCGGATTCATATTTATCAGGATTCGTGTGCAATCAGGAGACTTTCTGTCCAGATCGATTACTTGAATGTAAGCGGCTAGTTTGAATCGGAAGGAAAAGTCGCAGGGCTGCGTAGGAATCCGGAGAAATTTGGTCTCGTGTAAATGTAGCCTTATAGTTTATTCATGTGAATACTGCCGTGGCAATAAATGACAGAAACATCATTTTAAACGGGTACTGATTGTGTAATAATGATATTATTAGCTTCACTTAGGTTATTTACATTAGCACTCCACAAACCGAATTCTTGCGTTACAGAGCTAATGCAGTTTGAATATACTGTATGGAATATAGCCATTGTATTCCAGATGGTCAGAAATGTTTGCCGCAATTTACAGTGTCACTGGTTGCAATCCCAAATCCTGTTGTAAAAAATCTTTTGTAGTTTTTCTTAACAAACTGTTCCGCTTGGTTATTTTTTATTTGGGGATTAAATCGTCAATCGAATTTCCCACTTCAAGTCTCTTCTCCATCTCAACTAAGAGTTTCACACCATCCACAACTTTCTGGACCTGTTCCACTTCTGACGACCCAAGACGATCAAGGTTGGAAATATCAAAGACCCCATCAGTGGACTCGGTGTCGACTCCTCCAGTCCCACGCCTTTGGAGACGAAGAGACGACAGGATTATATCAAACCGAGGATCCTGGCTGAGGTGAAGCAGCTTTGCGTGGACTCCCCCACGCAATCCCGTGCCAAGGTTTGATGGACATGTAAGGATGTAACCCAGGTGTTCATTCCACATAAAGCCGCGGCCTTGGCTTTTGATCGCTGTCTCAACTTTGTTCAATCCGTCGCAGAATCGCGTGAACACTTCCCTCATGTTGCCACCTTTTTGCATAGAGATCACTCGCATATGATCCTCTTCATTCACCCAGACCAAAAAGTTTTTCTCGTCGTTATGCCAAATGCCTGAACAAGACATAAACGGAAATTATTTCAGTTACTTTTGGAGTGTTGTAGAGCAGTGGTTATACACGTGTCCTTCGCTACTGTACCTCGAGTTCAAATCCGCGTATGCAGTTGTACGATTAAAGTAACTTTGGTACATGTTGGTGATGGTAGATTGTCCAGGTTAGTGTAGTCTCGACAAAGACTGTTAGTGATTGACGTTTCGACGACCTCTGCGGCGGTCATCTTTTCCGACTCTGAAGATGGCCGTCGCTTAGGCTACTGAAACGACAATCATCAATACTCTTTCTCAAGACTATACACTAACCTGGACGATCTACCATTACTAACATGTACCGTTTCTCCCGGGTTCAAACCAGTGGCGTGCTGGCAAGGGGGGAAGGGGGACCGTTGCCTCACCTGCTGGCGGTTTTTGGGGGGCGCAAACATGACTAAAGGGCGCTGAATTTGTAAGAGGTTGTGGTATTCAGTTGTTTGAACGAAAAACATACCCTTGTTATTGTCAATATTGATGGTCGTAATTATGTAACGCGCCAATCATGATGATGCAAGTGATTCTGAACATGAGAATGACGATGATGAAGACAGCAAAGAGAGCGATGGAGCTACTAGAAAACCAAAGGAGAAGGATAAACCATCATTTCTAGAGGCTCTGAGAATTTTGTTGCATCCTGATTACCATCTAGTTGATGCGTTTTCTACCCTTTGTCAAGTTTATGCAACCGCAGTCGCAATTCCAATCAGTTCTGCAACCGCAGAGCGCTCATTTTCAACCCTTAAGAGAGTTAAAACTCGCATACGTTCGTCTATGTCCCAAGAAAGACTTGAAGCGTTGCTACTCATGGCAATTGAAAGGACGATTTCAGTGTCCCTGGATAATGAGCAGATCATTACCACTTTCGGAAGTCTGACATCAGAATTGTCGAGGGCACTTATATGAAACATATAGTGATTACGATAATTTGGATAATCATAAATGATTTTACTATTTACTATTCGCAATATTTCAGATTGTAGGATATCATTCAGACACCATTTATTGAATTGTCACTTCATGACAGAAATTACCCTTTACTGCATGCTCGTACTTCGCGGGCTAGGGAGGGCGAATTATTGATTGATTGCCCCCCTAGATAATAAGTAGCCAGCACGCCACTGGTTCAAACCATTTACTTTAAAGTTACTTTGGTGATATGCTGGAAGAGGGTTGTACAGTTTCACCCTACCAAGTTCCGGAGGTATTCTCCAGGTACTCAAGTTGATTCCTGCATTAACACATTCCCTGGGCATAAGACTCCGGCTAACGCCAGACGATTTTACTCGACAAAGAGAGAGCTCCAACCGGGAAAGAGTTAAACACAAGCCCCATGAGGGGTCGCACTTCTTGGATCTCTTGGACCTCTACAGCTGCGTAGTTATAGCTAAGAGGGTCATCCAATATAAATAAATATACTTGCACTTATAGGTGTGTTTTCATACAACAGTAGTTTCTCTAAAATTTCGAAATAATATGCTTTTTAATGAGAAAGTTTCTGCCGATCACACTAAGCTAAAATGAGAAAGCTTATTGTCTGGACTAAATGTATCGCTAACAATTTTACTGGTTAAAGTGCTGAACTAACACAGTAATAACAAAAACTAAAGACGAAAGATTATCGTGGAGTTAGCTCCTTTCTGCCCTCATAAATCTTCTATTATTTTAGTCTGGCTCACACTAGATGATTTTACTGGCCAGAGGGAAACCACTGGTCAGAAAACAGTTAAAAATAACTTTACCTCTCGCATCTGGCCAATCTCTTGCCATTCTTGAGGCCAGTAAAAGAGGGGATACAGGCTTATCAAATAGGAAGTGATCAGCAATTAACTGTTCTTGTTCTTGTTCAGTCATTGCCCCAAGTGGATAATATGTTCCTTTCAAAGGACCATCTAACGTCTCCAGTGCTTTCGTGGTCACTTTTTCCACTTCGCGACGTTCCGCGCGCGTGCAGTGAGGAGGGAGACTGAGTCCCTTAATTGAGCGCCCAGTCCTCACGCGGCACGAGAAGATGTAATTCGGGTCAAGGTCGTCCCCACCAACCAAACTGTTGGGATTCAAGTCTGTCACATGTACATCGGTTTTCTTATAACCTATGTGGCGATTTTCGATCACGGGATCAAACATCTCGGCGAAAGTGTCGTAGCACTCCTCGTCGCCTGCAACACACCCGACTGTCATGATGAACGGGTGGCCTGGATTATCTACACCCGTCTGGATCGCTTGATCAAGAGTAAATCCAGTGGACGTTTTGAGCTCAGAAAGTTTTGTGTAAATTTCTTTAGTTAAACACTTTGCCATCCAGTTGTTGTGCAAAGAAAAGTCGGGGAAATTATCGATTCTATCGTCATCAGTTTTAGTTTGGGTTTCGAGCATTTCGACCACAGAGTCGATGGGTTTTTCCTCTTCGAGACTGTTCTCCATCTGAATGAGCAAAGTGACACCATCAATGACGTTCTGTACGAGTTCAACTTCGGAGTAACCAATGCGATCGAGGTTTGAAATGTCAAATGTAGCATCAGTAGATTGCGTGTCCACTCCCCCCGTGCCGCGTTTTTGCAATCTTAGTTTGGCAAGGATTTCGTCGAATTTGGGGTCCTCGCTCAGGAGGGGTAGTTTTATGTGAACTCCTGCTCGCAGGCCAGTGCCGAGGTTTGATGGACACGTGAGGATGAAGCCAAGGTGTTCGTTCCACATGAATTCACGACCTTTGGATTTGATGGCTGCTTCGACCTACAAAGAAACAGTTTGATAGGGCCATAAAGCCGTTGAAATAAGAGCAAGATCAGAAACAAAGAGAAGGAAGAACAGTTGTGAAGGGAAGTTTTACTACAGAAAAAAGAAAAGGAGCAGAAACTAGAACAGCAGGAGATGGAGAAGGAGAAGGAGAAGGAGGAGAAGGGGGAGGAAGATGATGGAGGAGAAGGATGCAGAGATAGAGAAAGAAGAATAAGGTCGTGGAGGAGAGGGAGGAGAAGGAGGAGAAGATAAAGGAAAAAGAGAAGAAGGAGAAAGTGGAGGAGGATGGTTTTACATGTATGAGATATACTTGGCAGTATAGTAGATATTATATTTAGGATATATTGCTTTCGTGCATGAATATTGCTTTCGTGCATGAGTAATTTGCTTTCGTGCATGAGTGAGGAAATAGTTAAACCTCAAAACGCAACAGGAAAACGCCTTAGTCCGCAAGATAACGTAACGGACATCCTGTGCTGGAACTAGCTTTCACGCACCATTTAACGTAAAGGAAATAGTCTATAGTTTCTTCCCCTAGCTAAACGTATAAAAGGCAGAGCACAACTCAGCACTGCATGCATTATTCATAAGGCGTTAGCCTAAATAACATCATTACGAACCGAAGTCTTAAAAGAAAGTATCAAAGTCAAGAACCAAAGAAATCAACAGAACCGAAGAAACCGAACCAAAAAGTCAAAGTCGTAAAAGAAATCAACAGAACCAAAATCCAAAGAGCGTACGGAGTGCTAAGAGTTGTGCTCAGTCTCACAGCAGTATAATACATACTTCAAGGTTAGAAAGAATAAAGACGCTAATCTCTAAGCAATTCAAATATAATAAAATAAATAGTTGAAAATATAGCTGGTTTTGTATTCTTTGTTGCGAGCAAATTGAACCAAAAGCAGCCACATAATTTAATAGGGACCGGCTCGTAACAATAGAATGAAATTGGAGGAAGAGAAGGAGAAAAAGATAGAGAAAGAGAAGGAAGAGGAAGAGAAGAAGAAGTTGTAGAATTAGAAAGTGACGGTGGCAGAGAATAAGTAGGGGGAGTCGAGAGAAAGAGAGAGATTGGGACAGAACCAGGCACAGGGACGGAAGCTGGAACAGGGACTTTGATAGGGACAAGAATAGAGACATAGAGTGGAACAGTAAATAGAACTGAGATAAGAGAAAGTAGAGTATTGTAAGCAGAGATAGATACAAGGAGAGGGATACGAATAAAACCAGCGACAGAGATAGCAACAGGAGCAGTGCTAGAAACACGGAGCAGGGACAAGAACAAGGATGGAAATAGATGTAGGGACTCAGACGCGGACTAGGATGGAACCAGTAGCAGGGACGAAGACAAGGACTGGGACAGCATCAATGACGATGGCGGCAACGATAATGTTTACAATAAAGATAAAATTTGGATAAAGTTTACATTACAGCTATAAAAATAACTGTCAATATGACAATATCTCCCTGAGAGCTGGACTTTGCTGATGATATGTATAAATGCTAGAGCAATTTTAGAAGGAATATTCTTCCAGAAGTAAGATATGAGATTCAAGTACTTTCTTTCGTGCAAGCACGAACCAAGGGATGGTTTATACCCACAGCAAGTTAGAGACAACAAGAATGAGACATACTTTGTTCAAGCCTTCGCAGAAACGCTGGAAGACATCCTTCATATTTCCGCCAGTTTCCATTGAGATTACACGCGTGTGGTCCTCTTCGTTTATCCAAACTAAGAAGTTCTTCTCGTCATTGTGGAAAATTCCACGCGCATCGGGCCAGTCACGCGCCATTCCTGCTGACGTCAGAAGTGGGGAAACGGGCTTATCGAATAAGAAGTGGTCCGCTATGAGCTGCTCTTGGTCTTTTTCAGTCATGCCGTTCAGTGGGTAGTACTTTCCTGGAAATATAGGCAAGATTAGTCAGATCGCCCATCATATTTTGTAAAATACTCTTATGTGTGTTTGAATCCTAATTGGTGAAAAAAGTGTTTCTGCCAAGTTTTTCTACCAGATTATTTGGCATATATTTGGTGGGAAAACTAAAAACTTGGCAAACGCCGTTAGCAGAAAATTTCTCTCTTATTTTTATTGTGTGTGTGTATTTGTGCGTGAGCGAGAGAGAGAGAAAGAGAGAAGACTGACAGACAGACAGACACTCATTCACAGACCGACAGAGACAGAGAAGTCTCTTTTTCTTCAATAAAAATGGAAAGAAAATTTTGAACATTTTGTTGTCCTAATGTCCTGAAATGGTTTCACTCTTTCCTTACCTTTATATTTTCCATCCAAGGTTGCCAAAGCGTCGCAAACGACCTTTTCAACTTCTCGTCTTTCGGCACGAGTGCAAAACGGCGGCAAAGCCAAACCCCGGATGCTCCGTCCAGTCCTCACGCGACACGAAGAAACATATTTTGGATCCAGCTCACCTCCGCAAATCTTCGTCCAATCGAGATCAGTCTTATGAAGGTCAGTCTTCTTGTATCCGTTGTGTCTTTTTGCAATGACTGGGTCAAATAGTTCTGCGAATACGTCATAGCATTCCTCATCACCTGCGACACACCCAACTATTGTAATAAACGGGTGGCCTGGATTGTCAACGCCTGTCTGTATCACTTGGTCAAGAGTGTAACCTCCGGGAGTTTTTTTCTTCGATAACTTCTCGTAGATTTTTGGTGTCAAACATTTTGCCATCCAGTTGTTGTGTAGAGATAAGTCTGGGAAGTTTAAGCAGTCGCTAAAATCGTGCGATGGGAATAACAGAGAGTTTTTTCGTAATACAAAGTCAAATATTCATCACGTTACATTATATTACATAATATAACCGGCTTTAATTAATCTCACTCATTATCTCACGACAATCATAACATAAACTACGACCTCAAAACACCTTAGTTTAAGTCCTGCCACTCCCCTAGTCTTCTTTGCTTAGATCTGATCTCGACCTCAAAATTCAAACTAAACTTGAATTCAATCTCAAATCAAAGCGATCAGCGGACTTGGCTTTCCTTTACTCTACTTTGTCTTGGCTTGTCTTGCTTTGCTTTGTCTCTATCTCTTTCTGTCTCTGTCACTATCTCTCTGTGTGTCTGTCTTTGTCTTTCTTTCGTACTCTCTCTCCCTCTCTCTCGCTCCCTCTCCTTTCTCTCACTCCTTCTTTCTTCCCCTCTCTCTCTTTTTCTGTCTGTCTCTGTTTCCATCTTTCTCTCCCTCTCTTTCTCACCCAAGTAATTTTACCGCCGACGTTTAGCCTCATTTAAACTCACAACAACAAAATAGCTGGAAGTTCGCTTTTTCTTTCGCTCACTTTTTTATTTGATACATCCTGTTTTTGTAATAGTTAGGTATTTAAGCTGAGAGACCGTGTAATTTTAACCACTCTGACGAAGTTACTTGTGAGGTGGCAAAGTGTTAGAAATATAATTCCTTTACGTTTTTATCAAACTTGCATTTCCATGGGTCTCTTCAAAGTTATCTGTTGGGTTATAATTTTTATCGCAAGAATGATCTTCTCTAGCTAAAAATAATTCGTAATTGCGTTTATGTTGGATTGGAACTCTTGCACCGAGCTGCAAGGCAGCATTTGCTAGCAGCGAGAAATAGATTTTACTTCACCTACCTTCCGCATTTTACGCTCTTGTACTTTGTTTTGTCGCCGCAATCTGTATTATTTCCCTCTGATTTTTTATTTTTTGTTTCTAATGAAAACACAGAGAATGCTTTATAGGAAAATTTTATGGATTTGCAAAGAGTTTCTCTCTACACATGTTAATATATTGCACTTCATCATTAACAGATGTCTCTCAAAGTAGTGTAAAAAGTTAAAAGGTAAATGCCGTGACTGATCGTGAAGAATTCTAATGTTTTTAGATCGATCGTAAAGAGTTCTAACGTTTCTCGAAACGTTAGAATTCTTTACGATCAGTCACGGCAATTACTAACCTTTTAACTTTTTATGCTATTTAACACCGGCTGAGCAGTAAGCTATTTTTATCATTGTCTCTGAAAGCATAAGGTTATCTTCTCATATCCCAAGCTACGCCTTTTTCTGTTCTCGTTCAGTTTGATGGCAGAAAGACGGTACGTCATATCTCCTTAGTGGAAAAACTTGCCAAAAATTACCTCAAGAACTTCTCGAAAAGGGTCATTATCATCGCGGTACAGAGTTGCCAGCGCTAAGCATTCCCTTCTTTCTTACATAATCATTTATTACTTGAGCGAGAATTGTTCAGAAAACCTACCTTCTGGTTTGTTTTCCGCGGGCTTTTGAGATTGTGTGCTGCACCCGCAGCCCATTGTCGCGGAAAATTCTCTTGCGAAACGCACCGAGATTTCTAGTTTTAATTTGCGCAACTTACGAAAACAAAAGACGAGAGAACAATTATTACGTCATCAATAAAACACAGTTCATAATTTTGTGTCACAATTAAACTCTGACGGATTCTTGGAGAATCTGTGGCCTATTTTGACTATCCTTCACCCCGATTAAACAAAACACTGACTACCGAAAGAACAGATATTCTTAAACCGAAATTATTATGATTGACAGCCGGCGATCTGGGTTTTCTTAGACTAGTCTTGATCGTTTTGCTGTTTCCTTTGTAAAATTTAATTAGTTCTAATGCCTTTGGCAAAGTTAAAGTTGATCCACACCACCTCGGTAGACCAGAATATTATGCCTGAAGACAAAAATGGTGGACATGGGGTATTTTTGGACGCAAGTTTCAGGCCTGTAAGTTGCTTTTTCAACACAAAGCATTCATACATAGGTCATTGAACGCTAATTGACAACGTTCGGCTGTTTCCACGCCAACGAATCTGTTGTCAGCGGTATCTACGGCAGCAAAATTATTGACTAGCGGAAAAGGAATGAAAGTTGTTTTAGATGTTGTACCTTTCGAAAACGTCCTTGTTTAGATCTTTTTTTCCCCAGTATCTATACATTTTGATTAATAGTTGACAATACGTTTCTTTCAAGACTATAGTTTAACTCGAGAAACGATTGAAAAGGTGATGGTTTTGGAGAGGTTGTGATAAAGATTTCACAGAAATGGAGCCAGTGGACACGAGGTAGGTTGAGTATGTTATTGGGAAATATTTTGGTTTTCGCAATTTTTGGGGACAATATAATAACAATGGGAAAATTATGTCAAGAGAGTTTTCCAGTATAGCAACACTGGGACAGATTGGCATTAATAATTGTTATAATTATTATTACGATTCGCACACCACCCAACTTAGGACCATAGAAGGGGTCTCAGCCTTTATATTATTATTATTATTATTATTATTATTATTACTATTACATTTATTATAAATATTGGCATATTTAGTTCAACAGAACTTCCAGGATTTGAGAAAGTTAACTTAGAGAACCTATCTGAAGAGACATTGACAATAGAAGACTTGAAGTCTCGTAAAAACCAACTTTGGCTCATCAAGGTTCCTTATGAGGTAACTATGTATTCTTCAAAGCATAACGTCTGTCATGTACTTTTAAATTGGCAGCCTTGAAATGGGAATGCTTCCAGGATGGGCATGTGTTTATTGCCTAGCTTTGACAAGCAGTGTTTGTTGTTTACCAAGTAGTAAACCCCTTTGAAAAAGTTTGAAAAGAACTTTCCTGGGCAAAATCTGCTGGACATATATGTAGACAGTGGTGGCACCAGACATCCTAGACACAGGGGCAAATGAGAAACAGCAGAATTCCTGAGTGGATCAAAACCTCTTTGAAATAGGCCAAATTTACTGTGATTAGCTGTGACTAACATTCAGCCTCCATGAATCTCATAAAATAACATAACACTGTAATTATATACCTCAATTTGCATTCAAAATATCTCTTCCATGTATAAATAGTGACTAAGATATACAAGCCTTACACTTTCATCGTAATGTTACTGGGTAAGGTGGAGAGAAAACATTTTTTCAGGGGAGCAAATGTCCCTTGCGTTCCCCCTTCATGCCACTGCTGTTTGTAAAGTGAGAGAAAAGAAGAGAAGGAAAGCAGTAGTAGTGTGAAGGAGTTATTACAGTAAGTCACAAGTATGAATAATAGAGTGAAAGGTCTTTGTAAGATAAAACTGAGGCCTGTTCACTGATACAAAAAGATCCTATATTGGAATCCTAAGGTGGTTGTCGTACTTTCAGAATTGATTAATGTGCACATAATTCAGCAAGCAATATCTTGCTGGTGATGAGTAACTTAATGACTGTTGTGAACTTATTCCTTAAATGCATTTAACTTATAGTTTGATATTTCAAAGTTGTCTGATACAACTGTCATCCTAAATGGTACCCAAGAACTTTCCATAAAAACAACTGACCAGGTAAAAAGAAATTCTTTGTGTATGTTGGTATATCTTATAAACTTAAAAGAAAGGGTAAGCCAGTAGACCCTCATTGAAGTGTTACTGCATAAGAAGAGAAAGATGAATCATTGTTGCAAGGTACAAGTGACATGCTGTGTATTAAGTGACTATTTTAATGGTCAACATGCAACCAACATCCTGGTGGAAAAGGAATGTTTAATGTTGAATTTACATGTGAATTCTGACCACAGAACAAAATGCACATGAAACTGCATATTTTAAGGTGGCAATTCTACTTTAATTAATATGACTGTTTCTCTAAGCAATTACCATCTTTGTATACCTAAACTTATCTCAACTGGGCTGGCACTTGTTGCCTTCCATTGGACTGAAAGGGTGGATTTTACTCCTCCATGACTCTCTTAATAATGGTTGTATCATCATGACACTTTACACACTTGTTCACAGTCACAAATTCTGCTTAATTTTGATTTAAACTTCCACTAATTACCTGCAACATGACAATAACATCACATTTTTTAAAATTTGTAGTAAAGCATTTCTAAAGATGATTATGGCATTTTATAGTGAAAAAGGGCTTTCACTCAAGACATCAGTACCTTGCTCTTTCATATTTCAAAAGAGCACTACTTAAAATTTAACTTTTTCATTGTTGGTTAAAGAAAAGTGTTGAAAACATATAGTAAAAACACCTTAGTGTACTTCAAAAAAATTGCCATGGCAACAACAATTATTTAAAAGTAATGAAAGACATTACTAAAAGATTACAATTAAACTTGGATTGATCCAAATTAATCAAGTTTGTCTGTTGAGCCAATTGTTGAAGGTAACTCACATGGACCCAAACTACAGTGTAAAATGAATAGAAGAATCAGTCTTGTTGCTTGAACCATTAGTTTTCATAATTTTGAACTTGTTATGGCTCATGCAAAAGTAGACATTTTAACCAAAGCCAAATTTTATCTGTTTTTCATGTCTCCTTCAGGTAGGAAGAATGCTGAAGCATACCCCTTATGAAATCAGTTATACTTAGATGGGACAAAGGTGAACTTTTCATGCACTTAATCTGAAGAATTTAGTTTGCCTCATGAAAAATACAAGGTTTGACTTGGGCCTAATTGTACTGCCTCCAGAGTTACATTGAAAACAGTCATGATGGGGGCCAAGCCCACCATTGAAGACCAGATATGGTTTAACAGCTGCATTAAATATATAATGGATTTCCACATGAAAAATCAACAAAAAAAATTTTAAAAAAATGAAAAAATATACAAAACCATCTTAAACCACTCTGTACATTATTCTAGGATACTGGTAAAAGATATGAAAGTCGAGCTTCAAAGTATTCAGATGAACAGGTCAGTTGCTTTAAATAAATATTATAAAAATTCCTTGTCACTTTAAATTATCCCCTAGTTTGAATTTGACAGAAGGACAGTATAAAACCCACACATCAGAAATGATTGGAGTGATTGGGATGACCGAGGTTGCCTCAGCAGAACTCAGGTTTATTTGCTTCAACAGGATGAAAAGTGAACAATACCTGTGGCATAGTGAACGGTGGCCAGATGAGGCAATGGACACTGTGCCCCAAAGTAAGGAGGGTTCACGTTGTGATCTCAAGTGTAAATGTAAAGAAAAGATGAAAATACCCCAAAAGGCCATTTAATATTACAACCAAAAGTATTGTTATACAGCTGTTGGCTTAATTTTTGTTGCTTTTCAAGTTGGTAATAAGGGAGGGGAGAGGACACAGTTTAGATTGTCAGTAGGTGCCAATAATGCTGACTATGACACTGGTCGAGACGATCGGTTCAGGCGGTTAATACAATTGGGATGATTACACAGCAACCAGGCTAAAAGATGTGTGATACCGCTGACACTATGTATCCTGTGCCCAATCTAACTCTGATGACATCTTCAGTTTCAAATTAGTCAGTAACAACAATTAAAAATTTTTGTCCTGATTGTTTCCCCGTAAAGATGAGGCAGGTGGTTCTCCAGGTTCTAGCCGAGGACCCTAAAATTTAGGAAAAAATGGATAGTTGGCCTCAGAAATCTTTGGACATCTTAGACTTAGTTCCTCTTACCATTATTGTTTCCAATAGTGTTGCCCTTATGAAGTAGTGGTTCCGTCAAAAGAAGGAAATAGTCTTCAAGTTGGTGAGCAGATGTTCTGAAGTTTATTATTTTATTGACCAGGCGCGCTGCTTTTCAAATCTCTAAGCGCTTGGCTCTCGTTCTGCCTCAACATTCTGCCAGACAGATTTCCGATTCACTACAAAAGTCTGTCCGGTGTATACTGTAAAGTGTACTGGACCAGTCGCGTTTACACTGTTTTGAACTGTAAAACAACAGAATTGTGATCTGCTACCAAAAGTCAATAATAAAATAACGTTGATAACTACAAGAGATACAACGTTAAGTGAACAAAAGAAAAATCGTTTGTGTAAAAACCCAAAAGGATCAGGGAACTACCGGAATAACATTACGAATGAAATGTAAACTATATAAAAGCTATTTTATTGGTTACATAATTTAAATTTTAATTTTTATAACACTTCCTAGCTCAAACATCATTTTGCATTTCACCCCGACTAAGGTCCTTCCTTCAAAATGTCAGTTTCTCATCTAGGATGTTTTGGCTGTTCCCCGACTTTTTGGCTTGTTACACATTGTTCAACACTGCCGACGTAGCTCTCTATTGCTATATTCATTGTAAAAGAAAGATCGGTTTGCAGTTTCCTTCATGAGATGCCCATGGCCACGTCAATCACAGAACATCGAAGAACAACATAAAATAAGGGATAAATCGGAAAAAATGACATGTACGTTGATATTCTGGTGAGGACAAGATAAGACAGGGGCAAAGTTTGGTAATACTTCAACTGCAGAAGCTTCGACTGTATTTCAATGTTATTGTCAAAACCCATTTTGTTTTTGACAATGACTTTGAAATAGCTTCGAAATATCACCCCAATTTATCTCCGTTTTATCTTATCCTATATTACATATAAAGCTACCAGATGGCGTTTTTCGGTTCAGGTGTTATTCTGTACTTTTTAAGTTGTCGGCTGATCATGGCTAACGACAGCAGCCAAATGTAAGTTTGCGAAATAAAGCTATCTTGTAAAATCAGTTGAAAATTTCCGTGTAAGTTTTTTGTACCTTTATGTGCAACAGTAAATGGTACTTCTAAACTAAACGTCAAAGTGAGTTTACTTTGGTGGAGAGTGTGAAAGTAAGATGGCATCTAGTGACTGTTTTTCAGCTCTTCAAGATTCCGCGGTGTACTTTTCGAACTTCCTTCGGCTCTCTGGAAGAGCATACATGTATGAAGAGATATCCGTGGATAAATAAAGATTTTAGAATTAGAATTAGGTGTGCCATCAAGAATTTTTTTTGGTACAGAGCTAAGTGATACTTAATAAACCCCCAAATCGCTAAAGAAAATAGGATCGGGAATACCAAGTTCACGGCCAGTGGCTTCGTGAATTTGACCACTGGCCAAGACAATACAGTACCATTGACATCAGTGTTTTACCACTGGCGTAGATGGAAACTGAAAATTTGATTTAACTAGAGCAATTTATGGCTACACCATGGACTTGGATTTACCCACCGATAGCCAATTCGACTGAACTGCAGTTTAAGACCAACTGAATTAGAATCAGAGTCAGAAAAAGGATGCTGTCATAAAATAGTGTTTGTTGCTTTGAGCTGAGGATGAAGGTTGTATTCCAAAATTAAATCACTGTTTGCTTTACCTTTCAGCTAAAAGTTTCACCGGCCACTTGGACATTTTACAGACAGTCAAAGTTCCAACGTTGGTCTATCCTCCCACGCCGCCCCCAATGTACACAGATATCCCCAGAGGTCTACAAGCAAGATGGAAACCATTTGGGTGGCGTAAGTAGAATTTCAAAAGTTAAATAATTATGTTAGCGATTAACAAATAGGTTTCATTTTGCCATTGTCTGTTCAGTACTTGAGTGATAGATGCACAGATTACGTAGTAATGTAGTAAGAACAAAAAATGACCTCCGAGGCGTAGTCGAGTGGGTCACCAGTATTGTTATCACGTTTTGAAGTCTTCTGTGCATCTGTAACTAAGCAGACAACGGAAAGATGAAACTTGTCTGTTTTATACCATCAGCAGTAGGAGAAAAATATTTCAAAGTGTAATTGAAAGCCTATAGAGGGTTTTCAAGATGGTGAGAAAGATGAAAACAGTCATGTGACGTGATTTATGATCTACACAAACAAAACAGCGTAATGAGCTTGTGATCTCACGTTTAGAGTTGTCCTCGGTTCCTGATTTACTTCTAGTGACGTCAAGTGTGCGTCCAGTCTTTAATCGACAGGAGTAATGACGAATAAAATTGCATATAGAATCCTCCATATTGTATTATACCGAGTAGCCCAAGACAACGTGTCAGTTCTGATTTGACGGCGTAGAATTAATGGTAAAGAAATATAAATTGTTTTAGCATTGTTTTGAATTGTAATGCTGTGTGAAGCCTTGGGAAGTTTGAAAATTTGGGGAAAATGTAACAAGAACACGACTCGGGGGCAAGTGTTTTTTTAGCTTTTTGGAAGTCTAACGACATCTCAAGTGTTTATATCAAAGTTTACAAACGTGGGAAAACATTTTATATTTCTCTTATGAAGTAATATCCAGGATTTAAAAAGGACCAGAAAATTCTGTGTTTATGTAGTCTTATCTAAACACGGCTACGGAAGTGGGCCAAGAAGTCATTCTTTTTATAATGTTGAGTGTTATACATTGTCACCATGCGAGTAGTCTGATTTTGGTGTTCGTTCTTGTGTAAAGGAAGTCCGCCGGAGATCAAACGGAAATCCAAGAAAGAAAGAAAAAAGGACAGGGAAAAACAATCTGGAGTTAAAAGGAAAGAACTCGAAGTAAAAAAAAACCGGAGTGGAAAGTTAAACGAAGAAGAAAACCTGAAAGACAAAGTTAGTCCAAAGAAGAAAAAGAAAAAGAAGGAACCTGAAGAAGTGGGTGAATTACGTTATTTTTGTTTCATGTTTTTTCCGTATTACCTTTCACGTTGTTTTGTACGTTCCGTTTTACGATTCCCACCGACTGCTTTTCGTGCCGTAACGTCTCCAGTCTTTAGTTTACCTGCCTTCCATTCTTTGCATTGTAAATCTGAACTTTCAATTTTAGTTGCTCACGTTCATGCTTGCATCTCTCTACCTTCCTGTTCACCTTTCTTCCTTTCATCCTCTTTGCTTCCCTCCCCGTCCCTCTCTCTTCCTTCTTCTTTCCCAGCCTCCCTGATTTCCTTCCTGGCTTACTCTGCACTTCCGCTCCTCCTTATTGCCCCGTCCACCTCGCTGTCGATCTTCCTCCTCTGCCTCAGTGCCCGTCCTTACTCATCCCATATCTCCACTTTCGTTGCTTGCCTGCTTCCACGCTCACTCGCTTCCCTGCCCTTCCCTCGCTTCCCTGCCTTTCCCTCGCTTCCCTGCCTTTCCCTCGCTTCCCTCCCCTTCCGTTCCATCTTCTTTCCTTCCTTCTCTTCCCGTTCTTTATCAGGCCCATTTACACGATACAACTGTGGTATATGATTGTTCGTTGTGATGTATGTGATGGACTTAATACGGTCTCTAGGACATTTTGCTACATTAGTGTGCAAATATTAAGCAGGAATATGGCGAATGAAGTAACATTGGATACGTCAGGACGAACAATCGTATGGGACAATCGCATCGTGTAAATAGGCCCCTCCCCCATCCTGTCCTAGTTCTCTTCAGTCCCCTTCCCTTCCGTTTTCTTTCTTTCCTTTCTATCTCTCTCCCACCTCCCTTTTCTTCTCTTCCCTTCCCTACCCTCCACTCCCGTTCCATCTTCTTTCCTACTTTCTCTTCCCCTACCCTGCCCTAGTTCTCTTCAGTCCCCTTCCCTTTTCAGCCATTTGGCTCCATTCCGTTCTCTTAATCCATTCTCTCATCCTCCCTCCCTCCGTCCTCCTTCCTCTCTTTACCGCTGTTTCCCAGTCCTTTCCCTTCAATTCTCACCTTTCCTTCCCACGTTCTAACTCTTAAAATATTTATTCCTGGTGTCTAGCAACCAAAATTCACCACAAAAGACAAACACAAAAGGAAAAGAATCAATCCGTAAAAATTAACTGTAAACAGCATCAGGGGTGAACATATCAAAAACAAATAATTTCATCACAGTTGGATTTTGGTTGGACGAAGATTACAAGAATGTTATTCTTAAGTTTACAGGTACCATGGGTTTGAAAAATGTTTTGTTGATGTAAAGAATTACGTTGAAGTTGGTTATATGCATGTATGATGGATATTTTAGTTTGTATCAAAAATTATTCCCAGGTATACTACAAGTCGTGGCATCAAAATGTCACTTCAAGTGATGTCTGCTTAGGGCTTGGTTACTCAGCTTGAATAAGCGACGCTTTTTAACGAAATAGTTTATCAAAGATTCGAAACTCTGTTTTGTACGACTTTCAAGAAAGTGTAACTCGGAATGATTCGCAGTGAATGATTTATTTGATGTCTCTTTTGACGTGTATAAATAACTCATAAAATCTCCAATTAATTTAATACTACGTCGTAGTCTATTCATTGTTTTTGTCTAAAAGTTTAAAAAGAAAGTCTTCTATCGACTCCTTTATAGCATTAACATCTCTCGCACAAATGTGTTGATGAATTTCCGGATTCTTCATTGCATCCCTCAAAGAGTAGTTCATTTCAGGCTCGGTATTCAGCTCCTCGAGTTGTTTCAGGAGTCCATTTGGGCTCTCGGACGTTAATTTCTCCCCAAGGGCAAGAAGAACGTCTTTAGCAAATTTACCATAGTGTGCTGTGGCAGTCAACATCATTTTGCGAGAGCTGTTAAGTTTCCGGGAAGCAACGTGAAGGCCCACTGCAGTGTGCGGATCAAGAAGGTAGTTGTTTTCCTGAAAACATTTCTCGATAGAAGCTTTGCATTCTTGCTCGGTCGTCCAACCAGCATCAATTTGTCCTGAAATTCTCTCATGAAGTTCTTTTGAAATCTGCGAATGAAAAAGATTGTCAATCACTTGTTATAAAGCTTATTTTTAAGAACGGTGAGATTGTGTGATATTTTTTGTTGCTGAGCTGTTCGGAATACGGTCCCTATGTCGACGGCCAGACCCTTGATCAAATTCGGACTTGTTTTCCCAGAATAATGTTTATTAGTTATCTAGCCTACCTTTAGGTAAGTACCAAAGTGACTACTGACCTTAAAGCATTTTTCTGTGGCAAGTTGTTGAAAAAGTTTTTCAATTAAAGCACTATCTTGCGAGACATGGTAAAGGAGTCTTTCCAAGTTCGACGATTTGAGGATGTCTATTGAAGGTGATATGGACGTTATGAGCTTGCGACTTTGTAGGTTGTACGTCCCGGTTGTGAAGAAGTCTGTGAGGATATTGTTGGCGTTTGATGCACATATGAGCGAGTGGAATGGAATACCCATTTCCTGGAGAAATGCAAGACACGAAGCATTACTATGGTTGACTGAGGACCTAAAAATGGCGGCTTCTGGAGTAATTTTCACAAGTTTTAATGCACTTCGTAATTCTAAGAAAGTTTAAGTTTTGAAGTATCAACTGGTACAAATACGCTAAAATGGTGACATTCCAATTGATTCCTCGATGAGAAAATGTTTGTGCAAGTATCCATGTTCACACCTGCTGTTCCCTTTATCGTTCTAATCCCACCGCATTTCCTGGATCCCCTTAGCCAGTTTTCTTACTGCGGAAGCATTAATTACGAGAAAGCCTTATTTTCTGACTCAACTGTGGACATACCTTGGCATAAAATGCAGCAAGAATGTTTCCAAAATTTCCCGTTGGTACACAGTCATCAATGGCATCTCCCATGGCAATCTCACCTCGTTTCACCAATTCCAGATAACCAGAGGCATGATAAACTACCTGGGGCAGAAGACGTCCCCAGTTGATGGAGTTTGCCGCTGTCAACTTGTACCGATACTTCGTCCATAGCTGCTCAGAGAACTCCTTATCATTGAAGATTGACTTAATGGTACTTTGGCAGAAATCAAAGTCCCCATGTACACCAACAACCTTAATATTACCACCGCTCATACTGGTCATTTGACGTTTCTGAATGGTACTGATCCCTTCCTCTGGATAAAGGACCATAACAGACACGTTCTGGGAATTTCGAAATCCCTCCAGCACGGCACTTCCAGTATCCCCAGACGTGGCAACAAGAAGTAGATATCGTGTTTCTGAGCTATCGTTGGATGGTGAATTCATTTTTTGTTTGGCAACTGCTTCATCAAAGATTTGTGGCATCAACTGCAATGCCAGGTCCTTGAAAGATGCAGTGGGGCCATGAAACAGTTCCAAGAGGTACATATCGTTCTTTAGTTTCTTTACGGGAGTGATGTCTTTGTCTTGGAAGTTTATGTACGCTTTCTCAATCATGTCGGATAATCTTGAAGGGTGTATCTCAGAAGGAGGTATCCACGTTTCTAAAATTCTGAGAGCTCGTTCTTGATACGGTAGTTCGACAAGTCTTTCCCATTGACCTACAAGAACAGAGGTTGGTAGTTTGGCGCATTTTAAATCATCGTTGATTCTTGGCCTAAAATTTCACCAATTTCTTTTTGGAAAAGCCTTTGAATATTTCTGAACACATTAAGCAACTAATCTCCAGCAAATTTTAAGATATTGCGTTACGTACAACTATACAGTATGAATTAGCTCTAGTTTGCTTTTCACTGCGACAGTTTTCTTTTCCGCACACAACAGGCGGCATCCTTGTTTTTGGAGATTTTGGCGCTCGTAAAATGACATACAAAGTATAGACAGATTCAGACATTGAGTAGAAAATGATGGATTTAGCATCGGAATCAGGGACAAACTCCGCGTTGAAACTTTCCAAAGAGTTCAAATATCACCATCTGGACGGAATCTTGCAATTTTGAAAACGGACAACTTTTTGAATTTGGGGGCTCGTTACTCAAACGATTTTTGGCGCGACATGGATTGCGATGTTTCAGAAATTTTTATCGCTGACCACGCTGCTATTTGAAACGCTCTGAATGAACTATAGGCAATTTCTGCGCGACTTGATCGAATTTCGTTAAGGTTGCTGGCTTCTGGGCAGCAATTTTTGTAGCGATTCTATCACGTGTGTGATAAAATCGAAGGAGTCAACGAGCTTGAAGTAGTATAACTAAACTAACCTTGCGTAAAGGAAGGAATCTGTTGCTCAGGGACATACAATCCACCATCTGGGGCTAATCCTTTAATAACTACATCTAAAAAAGAGCTTTTGTCCTCGTGTGACAGTTTTGAACTTCGTGTGCTAACATAGAAGCTGTCAGAATGCAAAGCCTTCCATCTTTCCACCACTTTCTTTGCTATGGATGTTGGGTCTTCTCGCTTTTCGCAAACTATTCGAACGTCGTAGCTTTTCACGTAGAACTGTTGGCGAAAGTCTATGATTTCTGCCCAGGTCATGCCTAAAACGCAGGAAAGATTCGGCAAGATAAACGACCATACAAAACTATGGTGGAACTGGAGATACTGCACAGAATAGGTGATTGATCAATGTGGCCAAGTAAAGGATCAAATGGTAACATATGAAAGTCAGTTGGTGAAGGAGCATTTTTTGAAAGGATAGTACCTTAGAATGAAATTTGATGGTAGAATTCTGATTTGATATAATCTTCCCTGTTCTTCCTCTGGCCTTGATGAAAAAATCCAGTTTCTTTTCTGGTTTAGTTCTCTAATCATGGCTACCCAGAATGCATAAAAACTATCCAGTGCTAACAATCTTAACAACCAAGTACTTACCGTCCTGTTTACCAACTATTGCGCCGGCAGCTTCAACCGTTTTTTTGTTCAGATATCTCAGAATATCTTCACTGTCAACATCTAAGAAGAAGACGAAGCCCAATGAGCGTGCATGCTTTTTGAAGTTCTGGTGCATAGGATTAGATCCACTTAGGGATATCAGGGAGTTCTTGGTTGAATATTCCAGGAATATATTGCCTTCAGCTTCCAGAAACTGTTCAGATCCCAGCTGGGTTAACTAAAAAAATAGGATTTTAAAATAGTCAAATGAACCTGTAAGTGGCAGAAGTACAGTAGCAGCAGGAATAGAAATAGAAACAACAGCAAAAATGTCAGTTACAGTGACAACAACAACAAAACCACAATCAGGATGAGTAACAATAGCAGCAGCATACTGTAGTTTAAAACTGTGCAACCTGACTCCAATGTGCTGAGCTCCACTGCAGCTCTGGCAGTTTTTTAGCAGAAAATCCTAAAGGCCAGAGTTTTTCTTTTTGTGATGCTACAGCTGGAGTCCCAGCTATTTCATTAATGTCAAAAAAATTCTTTTTTTCATCAATATTTTGCCCACTTTTATTTCTCATTTGACTGAAAACAGTAATTAAATGTGCAAATGAATACAAATATGTACAAAAGTATCCTTCGAAAACAGAAGTTCTGAACTTTGTTCGAATTTTTTCACCAGTTAAATAGTGACAATTAATTTTTGTCCAGCCAGCCAATTTTACCATCACCTTGACTTGTTTATGGTGCAGCAGGTGAAACTCTTAAGATGCATTCCTTATTAACCTTACTTATTATTGTGCCAAACACTGGGCTTGAAAATAATGAAAAAAAAATATCAGTGAACCAGTGCTGCAGCTGAAGATGGAGTTTGTCCACTCTTACTGTAGTTTTATGTACATATACTTTACAAGGATCTTCTTTGCCCAGATATGCTTAAATCAGCAATGCAGTGCAACAGACCATATGAAGAGCAAACAAACTCACCAATGAGATCACTACTCTCCCAACCCCCCTGAATAAGTATGCTATATGGCTAAGATATTTGGCCTGTCCTTTGCTGACAGAAATTTTTTTGTAGGGTTCTTGCTCCCCCTCCAGACACTTTGCCACATATCAGAGTATTTCTAAAAACATGCTACAGAATGAGCATCTGGAATGACAACTTCATTGGCAGCAACAACAGTGACAGCACTACCAGCTGGCAACATTAGCAACTACAACAACCAACCTCTTCTAAAGGGTGTTTAAAGAGTTGAGTGTGAAACAGAGAATTACCCTTGCACATATAGGAAGTCAAGTGACAAAATCTTCTCTAGTATAATTGGAAAATTGTACAGTAGGTTTGACCATCAAGAATACCTAAATAAGAGTTTATATCTGTTTACTCTTAGAAAAATATCTGAATATCCTGAGAAATACAACACATGATTACCTGACTTCCAGTAAAATTTTCTAAATGTATTTGAAAAAAAATTGTCACATAATTTTCAGCCTTTGCCAAAACATTTCTCCCCAGTTGGCATCAACCTGTTGAATACCATGGAGATGAGGTTGCTAAGACAACAGCAGCACCAGCAACAGTTCTGCTAATGGCAATGTCAAAAACTCTGATAGCAGTAGAGGCAGCAATAACAGTAAAACAAAAATTCCACTACAATTCCATTGATAATCCTAGTACTGACAAATGGCAGTAACAGCATCATCATGATAAGCTGAATACAACAACAGGAAAAAAGTCAGTAATTTCAGCAGCAACAACAAAAACTCCCAAAATAGTACCATTTCCCAGTGTTACAGTAACCCCATTTCCAGTCATTTACCTTATCAGCTACTATCATATCCCACTTTTTTTCCAAGACATCATGATCAAAGTCCACTAATGTCATTCCAAGCATTTCAGCACAATTGCACCTACTGTTGATTTTCCAGATCCTGGACATCCCATAAGAAGCAGGTTTCCACCATGCTGTCAAAGTATATATAGTAAAAAAATTTCAATAAACTATGTTGATAATATAGAAATATGAATAAAAGTAAAGAGGCTAAAATAGTTGAACCTTTTGGTTTTCATTACAACCATCTCAAGTCTTTCCTGGCAGCATTTGACTTCTGTTATTTTATAATGGCTAATGCCAACAATGTTTGTAATAGAGATTCATTAATTCAAAACTAAATCATTAACAACAGTTGTGATGATCAAAGTTCAACTACACACAGATTTTCACTACTTGTCTCTCCCCCTCCTTGTTGTGTCCAACGTGCAGCTATTTATTAGTTATTGGAGTCCATGCAGATGCAAACATTTCACAGGCCAGAGTCATTTGGCACTAACGGCAATTAATGTCCAGAGATTACACAACAAAAAGAGTAGAGACCAATCCAAGGAATTGTTCACTGAAATGGCTTTAATTGATTCTGGATGAGGGTCATCCTAAGAAGCTTTGCCCCTGGTGGGGGCACCTTTGCTCCCCATATTGTTGAGAATATTCTTGGTAGTGTTGCCGGTGTCAGGGTCGACGTGTCACTTTGAGTCAAACTGCTCTCTATTCTAGTGCAAACAACGATTCATCACGAAAAATTTATGAGAATCAGAAATTTCCACCGATTTCCATTTCTTGCGAATCGCAACAAGGGTCATGCCAATTACATAGATAAATACCAGTCTGTGACCGACGGTTGAGATTTTTACGATCAATGCGAACATGGCTCACCGAAGAATTTCAAGCAGCGATCGATCGAGGATAGAATTACGGCTAATACGACAAGTGTAAACAAGGCTTAACTGCTTACCTCAGAAACAAGAGGTTCCATAATTCCCTTCCACTCGTGACTCGTTATCACTCTGGTATTTAATTTAAGGACAACTGGGGACTATTAGGCCAGGCAAGGTTACGATTATGTAAATCATGTAGTTCACCGCGTGGAACCTATTTGCCCCAAAGGGTCCCCGACTGATTATGCAGAATGAAAGCGAAGTTAGGTTCAAAGTCGAAGCGGTGTGATATTGTGTGATATCAGCATTATTTCTACCGCTTTGACTGAATTCCGTTTTTATTTATCATCGGTTCAGACTTTGGTCTGATAAAGAGATTATGATTATATAATAGCATTAAGGGTTAAAAACTACTAGTGGAAGGAGTGAACGACACCATGGCTCGTAGTTCCAGACGCACTCAAAGGATAGTGGCGAGGAAGTTTTGGCAGTACATGAGGGAGAATAAGAAAATGTACGAAACAAGAACTGAACTCCGAGACTTGTACAAAAACTATTTTAAACCATCTCTTGTGGATTTCGAGGAGAGATGTGTTGACTTTTCTTCGGTCATGTATTTGTTTCGAAGTAAAGTGATGAAAATCATTGTGTGGCAACCACCTGGGGGAGGAGAGAAAATATTATTTATCGGAAAGGCCCTAAAGTCGCTATGGATCACACCTTTGTGCTTAGAAGACAAGCAAGGTCGTCTGTGGATAATGAACAAAGAGAAAAAGATGACCTTGAAGAAATGAAAAAGAAACTGGCGTCAACAAGCAGGTTGAGTTACTTAAGCTGGCTCTTGTTATTATCATAATTATTATTACAATTCGTATTATTATAATTATTATAATTATTATAATCGTCATTATATGTATTATTATCATAATTGTAATTGTTGTTATTATTGCAATTGTTTCTTATAATTATGATAAATATAACTATTTGAAATGCAATTATGGTCACAAACACAATTACATCAA
>JASJOG010000459.1:0-159277 GCA_030142905.1 Heliopora coerulea | reverse complement strand
CCTAGCCTGCGTCACAGCCCGACTTTTCACCCGGATTTTCACCTGCATGAAAATTCCGGAAGAAAAATCGGGTGCGACGCAGGCTAAACCAATCCAGTCACTTCCTTAAATCGACTATAATAGTTAATTGTTAATCCATGGCAAATTGACTATTGTAGTCAATTTAAGACTGGAATGATCCCACATGCGATAGGTTGGTTTTTAGATTATAAAGGTGTGAAACTTGCAGGGTTAAGTGTTTGGACGCGCAAGGTGCGGAGTTCAGCCAAATTTTGTTAGGATTTCGTTAAAATGTCACCCGAGGAGTGACGTGTCAATGGTTAAGTTTAGGGTTACGGTTTGGACTACGACTAACCCTAAATCTAATCCTAAACCCTACCCGAATCCTGACTGCAATCTTAAATTGACTTTATTATATAGTCAAACTTCATTCTTGTTTCTTATTGGTCGACAATCACCTGTTAATTCTGAATGTACGGAAGCCGTGGCGTCACTTCCGCCGAATATCGTGAATTATTCGACGGAGCTGTCCAAAAAAAAGATTATTGGATATTGATGACGAAAGCACCTCAAGGCCGCGAAAATTACAAAACAGCAAAAATGGCCTGCAGCAGTTTGGAATGCTAATCGCACTAGTCTACTGCAAATCTTTTTTTGCATCTATCACTGTTTTGAATGTATAGTAAAACAATTATTCGATTCAGCTTACGAACAATATCAAGAATTATCCACACCTCGGTCAATGTTATCCGCCTCATCGTTCGGCTTCGGCAGATAACATTGACTTCGGTCTGGATAATTCCAATAATTGTTTATTAATTCATGGATATCCGAAAACAGATTCGAAAATAGTATTTCCGGGGTAATGATTCCGATGATTACCAGTCCTCTCGCTGACTTGGTCCTCTTCCAAAATGGCCACGAAAGAAGACTTTACCTTGAAAAACATATATTTATTTTGTGCTGCCATTATTGATAACAGCTCCATATCACGTTAAAAGAAAGGCACAGGACCTGCAGAAGATGTCACGTCACAGGAATATTCGTAACTATGCTTACGAAGAAGGTTAGTTGCGCTGTTTATTTAGAAAAAGAGCTCTGTTGATTTTATCACGTTCGAATGCGCAGTGAACTCTCTCAATGAGTGTGCATTTAAGCACGAACACAATTTGAAACTTTGGAGTAGGTTGTCAGTTGAATAGACAGCTCCTTTGGTAATAACTGTAATAAGTGTCAGACCTTATTACAAGCAATCGTAAATGGACAATTTAGCTATATGCACAGTTAAGTATTTATATATTTTTATTACATGTTGTTACAATACCGGTAAATTTTTAGAAACCTTTATCGATGATTTAGATATGTACGAAGATGTTTATGGACATTCTGTTGAGGAGCATGACTTATGTGTGTCACCGACCACAGGTGAGGGAAAATTGGAACGACTTTGTGTAGTGCATATCTTGCAATGGCTTGCTCGTGTTTAAAGTTCGACTCATTACGGGGCACGAATCTTATTCAGCTAAACAGAATTGTCAGGCGTTTGCCACAAATGAAATTTTACTGTGCACCTTTGCTTCTTAATGGATGAAACAATTAGTTATGTTAGTAAACTCACTTCATAAATGTAAGAAGTTGCACTGTTAAAGAAGAATTGATGTAAAATGTCTATAATTTTTCAGCTATTTATAAACCTCAGTGCTGAGTTACGTGATGCAGTTGTTACATACAATTGTTTATTCTGGTGTGTGCAATGTCATCTCAAGGGTACGATTGCTGCTTATGATTTAACATGCTATAATGCAGCAATACATTCTGAAGACACCGTTGTGGCTTAATTGTATACATCACAACAAAAAATCATATACAACAATTGTATGGTATAAATACAATCTTGACTTATGTGCATAACATGTGGTTTTACATCAGCAAATGAATGACTAGGTAGAAATCATAGGTAAAACATAACTAAGCAAGCCCTGTGAAAAATAGCAAGTATAGGCATTTTAAAAAGGCTTAACAGATCTAATATTTTGTGGTTACATACAACATATTCAGAAAATTGAAAGATTAGAATTATTTTATTGTAAACATGTTTCAGCAAACTAATACCATCTCTGGTACGCAATATGAATAGCCAACTAGTTTACAGTATATATGTGTATATACAATGTGCTGAATCAGATTAAGATTATGGAAGGATATGACTTATCTAATGGATTTATCACTTGCTTGAAGCATGCTGATGATATGAAGAATTAACTGGATGACATGGTTTTATTATTTCATCAGCTCAACAGTTCATGTACCAACGGGGTGAATCAAGACATCCAAACTTGTCTTCATTTCTGGAGGAATCATTAGGGTATGATGAAGAGGATACTGGAGGTAAAGAAGACATTGGGGAGCATTTAGAGATACCAAGGGATTACAAGACACCAAAGTTAGATCAAGAGAGTGAAGGTAATACTCCCTTTTTCTAAATTCTTTGTTGTCATTAATTTTTGGAGATTGTTTAACAGAGCTTGAAATTGAATAAAAAATTGCAGCCAGTCATAATTATGTTGGCTTGGCAGACCTGATGAAACATTTTCTACGCATATTTGGTGAAACTACAGGCCTGGAGGTGGACTATGGATCACACCCCCTAAAAATTATTGGGCCACCACAACTTCTTGTCAGAGTAATTTAATTATTAACCTTTATAAGGTTGCACATTACTGCAATTTCCAGTGTGTAAGGTGACATATTTGAGTGTTTAAGAGTAACCTCCAAAAATCTGTACTAGATATTGCTTTCCAAATTTGCAGAGGGCCTGTTCTGTATAAGGCAGTTCATAATTTATCAAGCCTAAAGGGTTAGCAAATTGCCAAAACTTGGGAGAGGAGATATTGATGTATTGAGCAAAGGCTTTCCATCAGCATGGAAGTAATATAAAATTTTGATGATATTTTTGTTGATATAAAAAGTCATGTGACTGAAAAATAGACCAATAAGATCAGACTTTTTAACTTGACATCAAACTTGTTAATCTTACTGGTCATTTTACCATCACATGACCATTTTTTACCCATAAGAATATTACCTAGGTTGTGTGTTACTTCATGTTTTACTGTGTCAAAGGACCATCCATTCTCCAAAATTTCAGCAGTTTGCTGACTCTTTAGGCTTTCTAGGGTCCATTTACACAATATGATTGTTTGTCCTGATGTATCTAATCAACTGATAGGAATCTTCTGGACAAATTGCTACATAAGTGAACAAGTCAAATGCAGGAATTGTGCCTGTGAGACAATATTGCACACCTCAAGATGAACAATCAGACTCTTACATGTCGTTCAACACTGCCTTCATGGCATTCTACATTTATATCATTCTTTAGTGTGTAATTTAACCCATTAACAAGACAATGAGGTGTTGTGTGTGAGTGTGGGGTGCTGTGTGTGAGTGTGGGGTACTGGTGGCACAGTGGTACTATTGCACATGTCTCTCACCACTGTGACTAGGGTTTGATTCCAGTTCCATGCAGTTATCTGATTAAAGTTACTTTTGTCATATGTGGGAAGAGTGTCATCCACTTTGACTGTACCAAGCATTGCACGTTTTCTCCAGGTACTCCGGTTTCCTCCTGTAGTAACACTGGACCCATGAGGGGTGTCCCTTACTGGACCTCTAGGGAAGAACAGCTCAAGTAGCAGATAAGGTTATCCAGTATAAATAAAGATACTTTACCTTCAGCTTTACTGTTGTCAACTCAAAATGTTGTTCAACTTACAATGGAATAAAGACTATCTGGCATCAGCCAGAATAAAATTGTGAAGAATACCATTATCCCTTGAAAGGTTAAACCGGGAAAACCTACCAGACTGACAAATTATCTTACTTTTTAGCTAAACTGCGTTCTTGTTTGGATGAGTTTCATTCCATTCTTGGTATCAACTGTGACGAAGAACAAGCTAAAATTGCTATTCTGAAACACAATTTTGATCTCGAACGAGCACTCGATGATGTGTTAAGCAAAGGTCAGATGAATGTTTTTGTTCTTTATATAGATGACTCTTTATGGCATAAAGGTGTTCTATAAATGATATGCAATGGCTGTAGACAGGACGTCACGGACAACATGGGTGTTAGAGGGTTTACCCCAGATAACTCCAACTGAAGTAACTTGAACGTTAGTGTGAGTTTTGGATCACTTGAGGACAAATTTCCACCAATTAGCCTTCACTAAATTTTACTCATTGCATAGACATAATATTTTTACTAGCAGAAGATAACCCGGAATGTGTGTCATAGTAGATCGTCCAGGTTACTGTAGTCTTGAGAAAGACTGTTGGTGACTGACGTTTCGACGGCCTCGGCGGTGGTCATCTCCAGAGTACATGTACCGATTCTCCCGGATTCAAACCTATTACTTTATAATCCGGAATATATCGAAATTGCTTGATTTTGAGTCAAGGTAACGAAATGGACGTTAAGGAAAGCATTAAAGACTTCAGTTGGGCGCGCACCTTCGTCATTTATCAAAACGTCCAATTGATGCGTACAATTGTCCTCAGACCTTTACTTAGCTGGTAATTAACCCGGGGTCAGTTCTGTTGAAGGGCGCTCCCCAACCTTCTCTAACGCACACCAAGCTTCTTATATTAAGAAGTATACAACTTAACGGCGAGTATACAACTCAACGAGGTACTTCTGTGGTGGGATGCATTTTGTTTTTTATTCCTCAAAATGTAGTTACAAATTTAAAACAGGCGTTGCCAAGCCTTGAGAGCTGAAAAGTCATCAATTCATGATGAGGGATCGAGACACTAATTTAAAATTTTGTTGAGCTTTGCAAAGTATGTTTGAATCTTAAAAATATTACGGAAAATGTCAAATTTTTGTTTCTGAAAATGCCGCCCCATAGAATTTTGCGCCCAAGGCAAGTGCTCCATTGGGCACCCCCCTGGTACGACACTGATTGTTTTGTCTGATGTGATGTACTCTCAACAGTCTTCAGGACGGATTGCAACATTCACGAGTGAATCACAAGCAGAAATTGGTACTAGTAAGAGTTAGTTGCCAGTGAACTCAATTTCCATATCTAGAATGCTAACTCCCAGTCATTTGCTCCGGCAAAAAGTGAAGCCATGGTGGCCGTCCGTGGAGGGAAATTTTGTACATCAGTTTTAGTTCTCTTTGCAGTCTTGTACGTCAATTCCAGTCCCTTACACGACTTTAATCTTTAGGTTTTGTTTGGTTCGGCTTCGAAATCATTTACATCTTTGCGACAAAGTATTACTGGACCAATTTTGCATAAATGAGTACTTAAAAGTATTCATTATCGCCGTGTGGCCTAAAAAGTGTGCTAAATTGTCCGAAGGGGGTAAACTAACAGTAAAAAGTGGACGTACATTTAGAAGTTTCCTGAAATCATTTTTCCGGATCGTTTTATCAGATTTTTCCTTAGCTTGGTAATTTATTTTCGTAAAAATATATAACCTGTAACTCGGTTTGACTTTTTCGAAATTTGTTTGAAGTTCTTAAACTCATTTCTGTCTTTTGAAGACATGTTTGGTGTGTATTTTAAAAGAAAACTCTTCAGAAAATGTAAAAAGTTGCGTGGGAGGCTAAAACTGACGTACACGACCACACAGGGGACTGAAACTGACGTCCAAAATTGGCCTCCGCGCGCGGCCATCTTGGCTTCACATTTCATTGGGCAGTTAGCATTCCAGATGTGGAAATCGAGTTCACTGCTAATTGCATACTCGAAGGGGAAGAATCGTATGCGGCATTTGTATCCTGTAGGTGGGGCCCACTAATGTACCGAGATTTTGACTCCCTTCAGGATTATCAGTTACTAAGAGGTCTGTGAGGCTTTCACTGCAATGGAGGCATGGGGTCAAGTTAACTAAGCGTCCCCGTTTGAGCCGTTTTGCCAACGCTCCTTCTAAACAGGGATGCGGAAAATAAAGTGTCACTGTGTAACTGTGGTAAGTATTGTCCACCAGTAAGTAGATTTTGAAAATTTGTTGTAGGGGGCGCCCAAGATCTGAAAAGTCGTCCAACTTCCGGGAAGGAAAAAGGTAAACCATTGATCCATTTTTTTATGTGCGTAAATTTGTATTGATATAAGAATGGAATGCTGTGTAGACAGTGATAAATAAGGTAAAATTGGATGTGTTATTAGTTATATATAAGTATGCAAGGGCTGAAAACTGGATTCCTCGGGTCATTTGAGGATACAAATCGAGAAAAACGAACAATCCTTGGCGTTATTTTGGTAACCATATATTATTCGAAATACATAATGCTTTGTAATAATTATCACCGTCGTCAGAATAGTTTGGAGTGTCAAAAAGAAATTTTCCTCTCTTAAAAACGACAATTATTTCCCGTCTTGCAGCGAACAGATTTTTCCTGTCTAGCAAGAGACAGATTTTTCCTGTCTTGCAAGGGACAGATTTTTCCTGTCTTCCAACGGACAAATTTTTCCTGTCTTGCAACGGACAAATTTTTCCTGTCTTGCAACGGACAATTTTTTCCTGTCTTGCATAGGACAAACGGACAATTATGTACATCAACTGCAACACGCGGACTGAGCCCAGTTCCCCGCCATTAACTTCCAATTTATCACATTATATAATATCATCGTACTGCTTTCTTGGGGGTGCACAGGGTGGTGGGTTTGGCTATCCGGCCGGATATTATATTGGCCAGAAAGCACAGAGGCGTCGGACAACAATAAAATTGGGGGTGAGTGTGTGGGTGGGTGGTACGATCCCGGTCTCCATATGGGTGTGTCTGACAGTGTGATCCAAGGGTAAAAATCCCAATGGCCAGTTGCCCTCGTTACACAAGTGCCAAAAACGATAACCTGAACGTTGTTCGAAGTCAAATTGATAGTTTTCTTAAGGTTCTTAGGAGAAATAACGTTTACTGCAACAGCGAGCTCATTTGGCAATCAACTTTGTAGTTTACTCTTACCAGCCACATAAGAATTGGGGGCGCACACATACTCTGACACCCACCAAAAAATACAGGGGACAAGGCCTCCTTGGCTTCCCCGCTTCCGAGGCCCCTGGTCAAAGGCATCACAATATCCGGCCGGATATTGTTTCCAGTGCGCCGTTAGTCTTCCCGCAACTTGTTTCGTTTTGTGACTGACTTCGCCTAATTTTCTGCCTTTTTCTTTCTTGTATGATTTACTTTATCTCTTCTCTGTTCAATGGCAATCTTAAGGTAAGATGTTTTAAAAATCGAAACTTCTTTTAGCAAACCAAAGAACCTTTGGCCAACGTCCTCGGGGTCCGAGGCACTCGGGCCTGGGACCAATGTACAGTCTAGGTTTATAGATTCTGCTTTGAGAAACAAGTCACCTTCTGTGATAGGTTCGTCGGGTATGGGACAGTCTCCTAGCAACTTTGAGGGAAGTAGGCGACATGGCTTATCGCTGCTTCGAAGTCCATCAGACAACGATGTATTGAAATCTGGACGCTTAGGAGAAGTTTCTCAGGAGAATAAATCTAGCAATATCAGTCTAGTAAACTGCATTTCGGCCAGGGATAATCTAAGGACGTCAGAGGATCTTGTTGGTATGGCTAAACTTTCAAGTTTGGCTACCAAAGAGCCATCAAAACTCGTGTCATTGCGGGAACTTTCTCAAAAGAGTGAAGGAAGTGGTTCCTCCTTGCTGAGCCAACTTTCGGCTAAGGCATCATCTGGGATCCATGGGGATCAAACTGGTTTTTCAGCTCTAGAAAAGCTTGGATCCTTGCGAGAGCTTTCCCAAGCAAACAAGAGCTGTGGTAAATCAATGCTAAGCCTACTTTCGGCAAAGGGACAACGAGGGATTGCTGAGGATCAAGGAGGTTTATGCTCAGTAAGCGATTTGTCCTGTAGAGAGCCAGGAAATCTGGGATCCTTGGGTGAACTCTGTGAGAAGAAGGACAATAGTGGTTTTTCTCTTTTAAGACAATCTCGTGGGTCGACAGCCGAGAGTAGCTCGTCTAAATGTTTGTCGGATAAAAAGAACAAGAATATCGTGTCATTAAGAGAACTTTCCCAAATGGGCGACGACACCGGCAAGTCACCATTAAGCCAACTGTTAAAGACAAGATCACTTGAGACGCCAAAAGATTTGAAAGGATTGTCTTCTCTTGCCGGCTTGCCAAGGAATGCTCCTGAAAATCGCGTATCCTCAAAGAAAGCCACACAAAACAAGCTCTCCTTCGGCAATACTGCCACAGACGAATTAACGGCAAACGAACGAAATGTTAACACTGAGACACCTTCATTGAAAACACATCTTAGTCGTCCTCCAGACAGTAATAATACCTCGTCTTCCCTCTACACCTCTTCCTTACCACTTCAATCTGGCCTGTCTGGTTCGAATTCATCCAAAAGTGACTATTTTATGCCTTCACTTCGTTCGCTCTTAAATCCACCAGAAGAAAACAAGTTTTCGTCCCGTCATAAGTTAGCTGACACTTCACCTAAGGTTGAAAGTGGCGCTGTGGTTAACCTTGGAGAGGTGACACTGACTTCCTTGTCTGGTAGATTCACGAACGACGGGCCGGAAACTAAAGTGAATGATGCAAAGAATGGTACTAAGTCAAAACAAACCACCAGCAGCTTGGACCTTTTTATGTCATCGTCTCTGAGTAGTATAACTGGTGGAGACTCGAGGGAGAGAGCGTCCGGGGTGCTTCAACTGAGCAGCTTATCAGGAGTTGGTTCAAGTGAATCAAGAAAAGGATTGAAGATCTCATCTGAGGAACATACTAACTCAGCCGCTGTTCTAAGCTTTTATGGTACACCGAAAACTGGTATCTCTCTTGCGCAACGGACCACAACCCTTGGCAACCAACTTGAGTATGGTGTAACACAACTGGTCCCGGATGTACAGAGGCCGGCTGGAAAGGTTGACCTGTCTGTTTCACTAAAGCGCGTTCGACCTAAACAGGAAACTAAGAATACTTCAGAACTTACACATTCTAGAGGTCTCAATTCGACTACAAGTCTTGAAAAATCCATCGGAAATCTTAACTTAAACAACTCTGAGTCTGATTTAGATGAAGTAGACGGTGGTCTCCGAGATTCATCGGTTGATGTAGAAGATGGTTTCCATATGCTTGCGACTGAGGTTGAAGAATGTTGTATTTCTGGGCGAGCTGCTGCAGAATTGATTGCTTCTCCGACCATGTTTGCTCGCACCCTGTTAGTGAAGTACAGGAAACCTAAGGACGTTAGGGTACCAGCCGTACGTGGAGGGTTCTTTGATTGCAGTAGAGAACTCTTGGATATAGTCCCATTCGACTTCAGCACTCCATCGCCGGATGATCTCGTCAAGAGCAAACAAAAAGGAGTTTTGGGGAGAAAATGAAGGGCCAGAACTTAGCAGGGGAAATATCTTTTCGAAAATAATGGTTTTAGTTTTCCTTTTTAGGTACTGATGACGGTAATTTTGGGAGAACCGTGATTGTGTTGCCACGGAATATTGTTAATAGTTATCCTATGGTATACTAGGTCTTAGTTGTTGTAAATAATTCTTAATAATATTGGGTATATATATTCTGAAGGTATTTTAATGTATAAAACGAGCTGCGGATTTTATTGTATTTTACAAATAAAAACTTGTAGTTGCCAAGAAGGCAATGAAATGTCCCTCTCCTCACCCCCCTGACATTAAGTTGTCCTTACTTCGACCAGAAACGCGCCTCCAACTTATTCCCATCATTTACCCGATCAATGTCTGTGTAAAGAAACTAAATAGATCTCTGTGTTTGGGTGGTGTTATCCAAGCACGAAGAATGTTGCGAGACTTGAGGAAAGTGTGAAAAAACAAGCCGCAAGACGAGCGTCTGTAGCTTATTTCGTGAGGCTGTCCACTCAAATGGTATTCCAGTAAACAGGATATTTTCGGTTTCCACTCGTAAGAAACACGTGTGCTTCGTAATTTTGCTTCACTTTTATACTCATTCATTGGTCCTTTCAAGTACGTTTTATTTCGTTCATTTCTGGGAACTACTAGCTTACCTTTCAATTTCACTTTATTCTTTCCTTTCCGTCGGTTCGTTTGTTTTCGTGTTGTTTCACTTTATTTCCCTTCTTTTCACTCCCTTCCTCTCCCCTCCCCTTTAGTTCATTTCTTTTCTCCTACCGTCCCTTCCTTTCCCTACCTTTCCCTTTCATTCATTTCCTTTTTCTTCCTTTCCCTTCCCTTCCTTTCCCTTCCTTTCCCTTTCCCTTCCTTTCCCTTCCTTTTCCTTCTCTTCCTTTTCCTTTCCTTTCCTACCCTTTAGTCTCCCTTACCTTCCATTCCATTCCTTTTTCTTTCCTTTCTTTTCGTTCCCTTACATACTCCTTCTCGCTCCTTTCCGTTTCTTTCCCTTTACACTCCTATCAATCCCTCTCTCACCCGTGTATCCACCCGACACTCTTCTCTTGCTCCTCTTTAACTTGCTAATATTTTAGATTCGAGAAGGAAGAACACACCCAAGAAAAATGAAGCGTTTGTGGCGTACGTAGACTCCGGTCGTGCCAAAGATTCCCCCGCTCCTGGTCGCAAAACTACGCCTGATACAAAACAGTCTGACTCGAGGTACAGCAATAATCTTAACCTCCGCCAATAGTTCTGGAATGTAAGATTGAACTTTGTCATATCAGATTACTTATAAGTAATACCATGAAATGAGGTGTATTATCTATTAAACGTTCAGCTCGATGAAGGTTGTTTAAGCTGAAATGGGGCGGGAGGGCTGGGCATGGCCCCCGTGAAACTGCCACAGCGTCTGACCAAGGATTTGCCATTCAGATTCGTGGAAAAATCCTTACATATTTTAATAAGCCAATTTAATCCGTAAACTACAGGTTTATAACTCGAATTCTCTTCCTTAGATCATTGTAATGGATTTAAAATCTCGCTAATATTTTTATGTTGTAATTTCTGCTCTGCAGTCCTTCAGAGTTGGTCAATGGGAATGTTAAAATGGCATCACCTGGGAGCACTTCGTCTGCCAAGGTCAAAACGGAAAGCAGATCAAAAGGAGGAAACGTTGAAAAACACCAAGACATAGTTCGGAGAGGAAAGACACTACTCAATTTGGTCGTCATAGGTTGGTTATGTCGGTGAATTTGATAGATACATCTGTGAGTTATTCAATTGTGAGGCCTCCAATACACATTTTATCAAATAACATAACATGGTGTGACGTGACGTGTCATGAGGTGATGAAATGTAACGTGACATAACGTAACGTGACATAACATGACATGACATGACATGACATGACATAACATTACATAACATCACATCACATAACATAACACAACATTTCCTTACATAACATAATAACATTACGCAACGTAACGTAATGGTTCTAAGAGACGGTTTGATATTCTCCTATTTATGAGATTATTACTCCTTTTATCCTCAGGACACGTTGATGCTGGTAAAAGCACTCTGATGGGTCATGTATTATTCCTTCTGGGCGATGTGTCGAAAAGAACAATGCATAAATATCCTTTAAATTATTCCTCCCGACAAATGTTTCGTTTGTTTATGTGCCATTTGGCTAAATGTTTTCAACCTGTTGCTATCAACCATTTCCGGTCCGTGTCGGACTTCTTAATTTTACTCTGGCTAACGATAACATTTTACTTGTCAAAGGGAGACTTCTAGGACGGGAAAGGGTTTTAATGAAGGCCAAGCAAAACTGAGAATATTGTGACAGAAGCACCATGGACAGTCGTGGTTCCTAGTTTTGACGTCCTCAAAACACAAAACGTTCGTTACGGAATTAAACATGTTTACTGAGAAACCAAAAGATGTCTGTGAATTTTGTCTACATAGATGTTGACAAATTGAAGCAGTTGACGTTCTTGAGCCACGGACATCAACTGGAAGATTTGACGAACAGGTGTTTTTGAATTTTGTACTGTTTTCTTTCAGTAGAATTTATTGAAGCAAAGATTATGGATAACTCCATAGTGCCGGGAGAGATCACAGCAGGTCTTATCAGCGATTCGGCGGCGAACTTAACGGAAAGATGTTGACGTTATGTATGGGAGAAGACGTCTTCAGAACGTGGAAATGTTGATAGTGACTTCTGTGTAGAACGAAAACAACAATTTGCATGTTCGACGACGTCCTGGAGATTTTAAATATACTCATTTTCTTGTTTTGCATGAAAAATTTTACTGAAAGAAAAAGCCGTCCATGGTTCAAGAACGCCAGCTCCATGAACTCGCTATTTATATAACAAAACGAAACTTGGGTTTCTCGTTTCCTAAAATTCACCATCCTTAAAAAATCTCACATATCTCAGCTCAAGTCATGCAAAACCGTTCTTTTAGTTTTTGTATACGTGTGTTTTCCTGGCTTCCTGGGAATGTCGTTTTAGTTCTCGTAGTGTTACCCTTTCCTTGACGTGTGTTTAAGTACGAGCAAGATGCGAAGAAGGCAGGAAAAGCATCTTTTGCGTACGCTTGGGTTTTGGACGAAACAGGAGAGGAAAGAGAAAGGTGAGTAAAGGAAAATTCGATATGTGAAACTCATTAAAATTTGCCAAATATAGTGAGGGAAGTACCGAAACTTAAGAGAGTAAACAGAAATTTTGTCATGATAATCTGACTCTGCCGATGTCAACTGAAAAATGTTGGCTCAACTTGGATTTGAACTCGCATCCTTCGGGATACCGGTCCGCCGCTCTACCTGTTGAGCTATCGAGTCCACAGGGATTGCAGGCGAGTTTTTATCCAACTTAAGTACACGAGATATTCTCGCGACAACTTAACGCTATCCATGAGATTGGATGTGCAGTGTTTCAATTCTATTTCAGAATCATAAGTAGAATTGAAACACTGCACATCCTCTCATGGATAAGCGTTAAATTGTCGCGAGAATATTTCGTGCACTTAAATTGGATAAAAACTCGCCTCCAATCCCTGTGGACTCGATAGCTCAACAGTTAGAGCGGCGGACCGGTATCCCGAAGGTGCGAGTTCAAATCCCGCTCGAGTCAACATTTTTCAGTTGACTTTGAAAAAATTACGGAGTATGTATCTCTGAGAATGATTCTGCAATTAAGCGAGGAAATACTGAAGTTTTGATCGAAGGTCTTTCGTCGAACTGAAAGTCTCACTATTTTTCCTTTTTTGATATCTAGGGGAATAACCATGGACGTTGGATTGACAAGAATTGAAACTGATTCAAAAATCATCACGTTGATGGACGCCCCGGGGCATAAGGACTTCATTCCAAATATGATTTCTGGAGCAGCCCAGGTACATAGGGTTAAGTCCTTGTTTCCTAGTTTGCAGCAAAATTATCAGACAACGAGTAGCTTTTCATTGTTCTTGTTATTATTATTACTATTACTATTATTATTATTATTATTATTAATATTATGATTAATAAAAATATTAATATTATATCTCTGTACATATGTATATATTAAATTTAATGTTAATATCAATATCAATTTTAATTTTGATATTGATTATTATTATTATTATTATTATTACAACTCGCACGCCACCCAACTAAGGACAGTGGAAGGGGTCTCAGCCATTATTATTATTATTATTATTATTATTATTATTATTATTATTATTATTGAGATTTGTTGCTATTTAGAATATGTAGAACTTAAAACTGGCTAAAAATGTTGAAAATCTTTAATGAAACCAAAAGTAAACGCTATACTTAACCCTAAATTCGTCTACCATATTTTCATGGCTTGTACGTTGTCGTAATGGCGTCATTTACACCCGCTAAACTTCAGTCTAGTCACCCTCTGTTTTTGTCCCTTCTGTTCCGAAGATGCACTTCAATTACTCTCGTGTCTTCTGGTGCAATAAAAGGAATTTTCCACCCGCTCGACTGTCTCCTCGACTTCATCAGATCTGTGCACGTACAACTGAATAGGCAATGGCGAAGTGTTGTGTATATGTACTCGTTAGATAGCGAAGACAAAACTACAGCTCTATAACCACATGCAGCACTTTGCGCTGAAAGTGTGGCTTGTGATTTTCAGTTTTCTCTTTAAGGCCGACGTGGCTATCCTTGTCGTTGCATCGTCAACTGGTGAGTTCGAGGCTGGCTTTGAAGCTGGTGGCCAGACCAGAGAACACGCCATCTTAATTCGTTCCCTCGGTGTGAGTCAGCTTCTTGTTGCCGTCAACAAACTGGACACGGTAAGGTCATTAGAGGTGTACAATTTCTGACGAATTCTTTTGATAAATGTTTTTATAATACGACTGGGCATGTTTTTCTATCTGCACGCAAAATTACGCATGCTGATTGGTTGATGAACGGTCCGATGTTTTACGATGTTGGACCGACCGGTCTAATACGGCTTTTACTCCGGACCAATTCCGGACCAGTAAGTTTTGGCGGGAAAAATATCCAGCTGATTTGAATGAAATTTGAGAAGGATTAAGAACCTGAATTGAAAAATTTCGAATAATTAAATGTGCTGGAACTGGTATTGCTTATTTTATTTAAAGCTAGTTGTATATAATTGCGATAAATGAATGTTTAACTGGTAGAAACGAGAAGCAAGATGAACAAGTTATGAGATAAGGTAAACAGCAACATCCGACGACAAAAACCCAGTTATGTATGGGAAAGGAGGCCAAGCAAAAGACATAATAAATGCCTCATTTACCTTGTTTGCAGGGTCCTTAGTGGAAAGTATTTACCTTCGGTGTTTTTCTCACATACTTCCCTCTTGTCGCTCGGTCTTTGCGAAAACCTCAGGCAAACACTTTCTTGTACGGACCTCGTTCTGGGTTAATAAATAATTTGTATAGCACTGTACAAAAGACAGTTGAGTATCACGTTAAAAAGTTCTGAGACAACAGTTTGCACAAAAATATAAAAGTACAATGTTGTGTAGGCAATGTTGAACGACAAGTGAATAGCCAAGAGGTGAGGGAACTGCCGAAACTTGCGACAGCTCGATGTACGGACGTATCAAGCGAAGGCTTTTTTCTCGGAGTAAATCTAAACACTTCGGTATCTGATCCTAAATTTCGAGAGTTCCGCGACTCTTTGACAAATTTGTACAAATGTAGGTAGGCAATGTCAGTTCTCCCTTTAAACAAGGACTTGGTTATAATTTATTGCAATTCTAAACAGTTAAGCATGAAGTGTCGTTTAAAAACAAAAATTAATCGTTCTTTATGTTTGAACTTTAGGTGAACTGGTCGAAAGACCGCTACGATGCTATCGTTACCAAACTAAGAAAGTTTCTAAAACAAATAGGATTTAAGGTCAGTGGACAAATCCTCAGTTTCATGCAAGCACTTCCCAGGAAAGTCAACGGACTGCTAGCGATTACAGATAGATTGAATTTTTAAGCGTAATGTAATGTCCTTAATGCAGTGTTACCTAATTTCAGAATCATCCTCACGGTAACATGAGAATATTTCTTGAATTTGCCTACACTGCTAAAGTCAACCAGAAAAGTTGACTAGGGCGGAATTCGAACTTGCATCTTTGAGTTTCCGCACTGCTGCTCTACAAATTGAGCTATTTTTATTTCAGAATCGTCCTCAGGGTAGCATGAAGAGAATATTTCGCAAATTAACCTACGCTGCTAAAGTCAAGTGGTTGATATTAACAGTGTAGGTTAACTCATGAAACATTCTCTTGGTATTACCCAACATTTAGTAGATGTATAAGTTAAGCTAGTTATACACGATGCAACGGTTTGTGAAACCTGTCTTGCATCGCATTGCGAGACGAGTTTAGCAAAAGGTGGTACACGGTGTAATGGCAGTGACACAAACTCGCATTGTTGCGTAAAATTGAAACTTTTCAACTTTTGCTGAAACCTGTCTTGCAACGAGAACCAAGACAGGTTTGTGACATTGAGTGTAACACGTGTGTAACACGTTGCAATGTGTCATGAAACGTGTCTCGCAATGGCGTTGACAGACAGGTTTCACAAATCATTGCGTCGTGTAAAACCTAGTCCACACGAGCAAATTTTCTATGGCAAGTTTTCGGTGACAAAAATAGTTGCTCGTGCATAAAGACAGCAAATGCTATGTTTGCCTATGCGCCAGAAATAACTATGGACAGTGGAGGCAACCTTTGAGTACAAACGTATGTGGCAAATTTTCTGTGAGGGGTTGTGCACACGAACAAACTTTCGCATACGACTTTTGTTTTTTTCCACGTGAAAACTGGCGCGCCAACTTTTCAGTAAATGTATTTGTCACATAAAATTCGGGCAAATTTTCTGATGTGCACGAGCAAATTAAAATGGTCAATGATAAACTTGCCGCAGAAAATGTGTTCGTGTGGACTAGGCTTAACACTAGCTTAATTCAACGTACCGTTTATAAGTCCCGACAACATCTTTAAGGGGTGGATATTTATTTTGAGAATGCGATCCCCTGGCCCCGCGGATTCAGCCACTCCATTTTAACAAGTCTTACGAATCATTCTTAAAAAAGGGCTGGTACAACGTCTGGTTAACTGCCAGAACGACGTAATTCTTATCGCATTATGAACTCCGTTTAGGAAGCCGATGTAAATTTTGTTCCATGTAGTGGCCTAACTGGAGAGAATTTGACGAAGCGATCTCAGCAGACATCCTTAAGAAGTTGGTATGATGGACCGAGTTTATTAGAAAGAATAGGTGGGTAGACTTAAAGGGACTGGAATAGATTTTTCTAAACAAGTGACTGGCAATGATCCACATTTGTGGTAACGTTTGTGGCTTGAATGGCGTTCTTACTTGGATCACTGGTACTAAAGTTAAAATTTCTGTAGACGTGCTTCTCAGGAGTGTTTGATTGGAGTACTGAAGGACAGGATTGGTCCTATCCAAAGTTTGTTGTCTAATGATTAATTATTAATCGTTAATTATTCATTATTAATATTTATTAATTATTATATTTATTACCATATTTATTAACCATTATAATTATATCAATTATTAATTAATCTTTAATCGATTATTAATAAGTTAATTATTAATTATTTGTTGCCTAATTCTCAGTACGGTTAGTACGGTGATTTTCTTCAGTGCTAAGGACTGTGGGTCGAACATTTGCAGTTTAATTGATGGATTGTTTGACAGGGCAATCAAAAGTTGTGACTTGAGTGGTTTTGAAATTTGTTAAGTGGAAATTTTGGCCAGGCTGCGAAGAGATGTAGGTTGCGTATCTTTTTACATCAGTTGAAAGATGTTTCCCAGAGTATTCAAAATATTTGGTTGAGTGGCGTAGTGGTCTAGTTGAGAGAATGGTGCCCCAGAGCACGGACATCAAAGATTATGAATTGTGTTGAGTGGTGTAGTGTAGTGATGTAGTTGAGAGAATGGTGCCGTAGAGCACGGACATCAAGGATTATGAATTGTGTTGAGTGGTGTAGTGTAGTGATGTAGTTGAGAGAATGGTGCCGTAGAGCACGGACATCAAGGATTATGAATTGTGTTGAGTGGCGTAGTGTAGTGATGTAGTTGAGAGAATGGTGACACAGAGCACCGGCGTCAAACACTACGAATTGTTAGGTCTTACAGTGCTGTCGGCTGAGTGTTGCATTGGAGTTACAAAGATAATGAATTGGGTGGTTTTATGGCTCATTTGGTGGACTGTTGGACTGAAGTATCAACGGTTGAAGTGGATGACCTAGCTCATACCGAAGAATGTGCAGTTAGATTACCACTGGTTTCTATATTTTGTCTGTATATCCACATTTAGTATAATTTCATAGGCGATTGTCAAAAATCCCGCGAGGTGATTGGTCCGAAAATTACTCAATGTTCATCTACAGATGAATACAGCAGTGAAGGCACAGAAGCATGAAGGCGGCGATCTTTGAAAATGTTACCAAAGAACTTTTAAAACAACTCGTTTGCTAATTTCTTTCAAATAATCTCCTGCGTAATTATACTAAAACAATAATTCGCCTCAAGCTCAATGAATATTATTGAATAATCCTTACGACTTTGTCTTGGGGATTATTCAAGAATATTCACTGAGCTTGAGGTGAATAATTAACAATTGTTCACCGAAGTGGAGGTAAATATCTACTCTATTCACCGACACTGAGGTGAATAATTCTTTTAGCATATACCTCGCATAATTGTTTTCACACACATCCTTCTTTAAATTTTTAAGACAATTTTACGGAATGTCGGCTTGTCGCCCGCTCGTCGTTTGTAAACAAAACATTTTGAAGCGCATTCTGAGTGCATTTATCGCTAAATTGTAAAGGAAATACATATTCCTGGATCCTTTATCGCCAATTTTCGTCATTTTTTTATATTGTCTGGCACGGCGGCTTAGTTTATTCAAAACAATTTCCTTATGTAACTGAAGCAAAATATGACGCCATTTTTGCTTTGCTTGGAGGTGAATGGTTTAGGATATTCCGAGACAGAGGAACCAATCAGATTGCACAAAAAACATTTACCTGAGAGGTATATGCTAATTGTTAAATATTTCTTATCGGGTTTGTTCTTACATGCAGAAGATTGTCTCTTACCAGGTTATTTTTTCCATTTTCTTTTTCTTTCATCGTAGATGCATTTAATACTCCCGAGCGGCCTTTCGATAAACCTTTCCGGTTATGTGTATCAGATGTTTTTAAAGGTACAGTACAAATGATTATAAAGATACAGTAAGAAGAATTTTAAAAGTACAGTCCAAAGTATTTTACAGGTACAGTAGAAACGGTTTTAAAAGAATGTGCGACGGTCGTATCGTGTGCATAAGCCTTGATGACCATCTCGTGTAATTCCAGGAACTGGCTCTGGGATCAGCGTAATGGGAAAGGTTGAAGGGGGGCGTCTGAAAAATGGCCAGAAAGTTATGGTAATGCCCGCTGGACTACAAGGACAGGCGAAAAATATCTCCGTACATGGAGAGCCCGCGCAATTGGCGCAAGCGGGTGACCACGTCAATCTTACTGTCAATGGGGTGGATATGGTGAATATCACGTTAGTATTGCTTTTGTATAATGGTTGTTAGCATATTCCTCGCAGTTTAAAACATTTCATATCCACTTCGTTGAATAATTGTTAATTAATAATTACATGAAGAAAGATTAAACAAAGTTCTAATAATTGGTATACTAATTGTATGATTAGTATAAAATTGACTGAATAAAGAATTAGTATAAAATTATAATAAAATTTGTATACTAATTGTCTGATTAGAATGAAATTCGCGGTAGGAAAATCAGTATAAAATAAATTTATTGTGTATAAACAATGATTGAAATTATCGTTAAATAACTTAAAGATATTTACGTAGTTCATTGCTCAGACGTTCATCTCAACACCGCGAAATATTAAATTCTTAAAGGAAATTACGATGTTGATCCAATTTTGTCCCTTAGTGTCGGGAGCATCCTGTGTGATCCATCAAGTCCCATTCAAGCCGTCACCAAATTAAAAGCTAGGATTGTAATTTTTGACATCGAAGTTCCCTTAACGAGAGGATTTACGGTAAGTAAGGAAATATTCACGGAGAGAAAAGTGTGAAATGAGACTGGGTAGTAAATCAAATAGTTGAAGTAGGAACCTCGATGTATTTTGACATATATTTTGTCTGAATTCAAGATGACGAGTAAAAGCTACCTGGGGGGATTGGACGGTTTTACCATATATTGACCAAAGCTAAACTGATTAAAATGGTCATCTACTGATTGGCGTCGTATCAGCCGAAACGAAATTTATTTGTTTGTTACTAGATGAGGCAGAATAATCATATACTGGCTAACTGATAATCAAGCAAAATTATTCATTATATTGACATATTATGTGTTATGTATGTTCAATGTAATATGTAAGGTTATTTTGAACGAAGTTGCCAACTAAGTTACTTCAAATATTTTCGCAAAGGTGCTTTATTCTTCAATGAATCGACAATGCACCTGAATTGACGAACATTAGATTAAAAGTAGCCAATCGAAGAAATAACTGTCGCAAAGACCATTTGAGGCTATTTCCTTGGACAAACGAAATCTTTTGCAATTATGAAGAACAACCAGTACGTTAACAAGGACCATTTCTGAAATAACTAATTATCATTCGTTAATACGATATCTACTGGTCAATGAATGGTTATGCAAACTGAACACCTACTGGTAAATAATATAAATATATATATATAAATATATATATATATTGATGACTTATTAACCGAGTATGAGGTTTGTAACGGAAAGTATTTGCCCGAAGTTTTCTTACAGCCCTCGCTCCTTCGTCGCACGGTCTGTGCGGAAAAAACCGTGGGCGAATACTTTCCCGTATAGACAGAACAAACAAAGTTAGTAAGGAATTTATTTAATGACTTTTGGTTCCTTTCTTCTTCGCTTTTAACGAAGTTTTGTGTTCATGAGTAAGCGGCTTAGTTTACTTGCTTGTTTTTACCAATTACTTCGCGTTTTTTTGTTTATTCATCTAGTTTTCAGCTTTAAAGTTATCTTTGAGAAGATATGACTTCTTTTTTCGTAGTTATTTGTTATAAATCTTTTGTAAAACCTACCTGAATCTGGTCTGTTTGTCTTAAATCAACTGGGAAATTTTCCCGCCAAAACTAGCCGGTCTGTACGAAAAACTTATTGCACAGCGAGGCAGCCAATCAGCGTACGTCATTTTTCGTGCAGACCTGCTAGCAAGCTCAGCCATATATCAAACTTGGTAGCAAGCTTAGTCATATATATATATATATATATATATACGCACGCTCACTAGTCCGTAGTTAGAGCGCTCTGGCATGACTTAGATGTACCACATGTGTGGCACATTTGAGTTGCCTATATAATGTAGGCTTCTCCATCCTGCTCATCAGCACTACACTGATGAGGCCCAATAGGCCGAAACGGTTCCGTCTTTAGTTATATATATATATATGACTAAGCTTGTTCATTCAGTTTGCATAATATATGCATGTGTTTAGTTTGCATAATATAGTTTTCGACTATGCACGATTTTCATTTTCTGGTTAATGATAAATCTGGTGCAGTTTTTAAAAATTCATTGATCTCCTAGGTTTTGTTTCATTTTCAAACAATAAACGAGCCAGCGATAATGAAGAGATTGATAAGCGTCCTCCATAAGAGCAGTGGTGAAGTCATTCAGCGAAAACCGAGGTAAGGTATCCATGATAACCAGTCAATATTTGTCAATCAGATTTCTAAATGGACGTGTTACCAAGATGTTGTGTAACACACAATTGCACTAAAGGTGGAGAGTTGGCTCGAACTAGCAGAAGCCGTTTACTCATTCCCGTCAGGATGTTTCTCCTTCAAGATTAAAATCGTCTTGCTTTAGCCAGAATAAAATAATGCAAGACTGCTCCCATGAGGTCAGAGTTCTAGACACTCACTAGCGACAGAAGGCGCGGTTACGGGGTGGAACTACAGTCACGTTTTTAACCTACAAGCTCACAGAATTTAACTTTATCTTTTTTATATCTTAACTGTATGTTTTTCTTGTTTGGCAGGTGTCTAACAAAGAATTCTACTGCTAACGTGGAACTGGAATTATCGAGGCCTGTGTGCGTTGAGTTGTACAAAGAGTATAAGGATTTAGGGAGATTTATGTTACGTTATGGTGGGAGAACGATCGCAGCTGGTATTGTAACTGAGGTAAAATAAAGCGATAGAATGTCGTTTAGGATATGGTAATTTATCTTAATCGTTTTCGTGCGAATTCAAGGTGATTTGAATTTGAATGCTTTCATTTGTTTATGCGTCAAAAACAAATGAAACGAAAATGGAGTTTGTGGATAATTTTAAAAAAAATTAAAAGGGGTGAGATGTAGGTTTACCGTAATCGGAGGGTGATGTTACCTGAACCCTAACCCTAATCCCAACCCTAATCCTCTCCTTAACCCCGATCCTAACCCTAATTCCAACCCTAATCCTCTCCTTAACCCCGATCCTAACCCTAATCCTCTTCTGAGGTTCCTTTAGAACGATGGTAATCATTATACTTAGCTTCTGACATATGATAATTACCATCATTCTAAAGTGAGAGGACATGTTGGTATTTTAGCGCAATTGAGCGGCTAAACTTAAGTCGCGTTTTACAGCAATTATTTGAACACGATTGAGAGATTGAAGTCTTGTTTTACGGCAATTATTTGAGCACCATTGAGAGACTGGGCTAAAGTCTTTTTTAACGGCAATTATTTGAGCATGGTTTTAATGATCATAAATGCTGCTTAATCATTAGAAATGTATTTGTGTGGTCAACGGTGAGTCTGCGTAAAAGTGAGCTTTTGTATACTTTTGTTCTCAATCTTTGTTTGTTTTTTGGAACAACCAATAAAATAACGACTAAAATATCCTTCCATGTGCTGCTGTACTTGCGTCTTCGAATTTCAACGAAGTATACTTACAGTGAATATTTTGTCTCTTGTAGATCCGTTCTTGACCGGCCTGGTTCTTGACAAGGAAGCTCAAATTCACAATTTTACAGTACCTTGAGAAGGCTGACCGGACAGTTAATAAATTTAGAAAATTGTGACTTTCTCCCGAGGGTAAACACTACGGTCGAAAAGGGACTGGTACCGGGCGATTGATGTATGGTGGGAGGTGAATAAAATTGATACTTCAAAAGTAGCATAAGCGATTGCATGCTATCCAGCGCTGGCGAAAGGAGATGTTTTGGCGTGGGGAACCTGGCCGGGGACCGGAAGAACCACCATTAAAACAATTTTGTTTAAATTATTTCAGTGTGCGCCTATTTCAGTGGGACAGAGGGAGAAAGTGGGATAGAAGGTAGAGGGGGAAAAAGGAAGGAAAAACAGAAGAAAATAAATTTTTCTCAATCATGTATGAGTAATGGATTCAGTTATTCCTTCACTCGGTCAGGGATATATCCACGGGGGAGTAATTGGATGGAAACTTATTGTCTTGAAAATGAATCAAAATATCAAAAAAAATTAAAGAAACGGTTCCCTCTGAATTTTGTTGTAATTTATTCAATAACGGGGGATTCCCCTGGAAATTAATTCAATGCAATTTAATTCCCTTGGGAATTTCAATTCTCCGGGGATTTGTTACACCAACCGAGAAATCCAATTTTCGCTGATTTTGACTTGGTGTAACAAATCCTTTGGGAATTAACCAATTTTTCAGTTTTGACTTTAATTCCTTCGGGAATTGGAATTCCCCTGGGATTTATTACACCAACTGAAAAATGGAGTTTTCGCCGTTTTTGACTTGGTGTAATAAATCCCATGGGAATTGGAATTCTCTTGGGAATTAACAAATTCTTCAATTTTAATTTTAATTCTCTTGGGAATTGGAATTCCACTTGGTTTTGTTACACCAATCGAAAAATCGAATTTTGGCCTATTTTGACTTGGTGCAACAAAAGCTCTTGAATATTCCCACCTTGTACTCAAAACTATTCAGTCATTTGTTTACTTACACATACATACTTCAATAAAGTAAATGGTTCAACCCAGGAGAATCGGTAGATCTTGGTGATGCGAGATCGTTCAGGTTAGTTCAGTCTTGAGCAAGACTACTGGTGACTGATATTTCCACGGCCGCAGCAACGGTCATCTTCACTGTAGAAAAACAGGAATAGTTAACCTAATTAATATAAAACAAAACATAATCCGAAGATCAGCATCTTGAGAGATTCAAGATATGGATTGAAACAAGACGAGAAATGAGTTTGTGATATTTCGATTTTATTACAAAATCATCATCAGACTGATCTTGATGTCTGATGATTTTGTAATAAAATCGAAATATCAAACTCATTTCTCGTCTTGTTTCAATCCATATCTTCGATTTCTCAAAATGCTGATCTTCGGATTATGTTTTGTTTTATATTTTTTCAAATTGTCGGCTGGTATTGGTTTTTAACCTATTTAACTTTTCTTCTTATACAACTACGAAGATGAACGTCGAAACTTCACTCACAGTCTTTCTCAAGACTGAACTAACCTTGACGATCAACCATCTTCATCCACGTACAAACCAATTTCAAACTTTCAAAATCAGCCCAAAATATGAAAGTTTCGGCCGAATAACATAGTTTTGCCCTTATTTCAGGGACTTTACACTAATATTTTAGATAATTTTTGAGGTCGAAAAATTTCATCAAAAAGTAAACGGGTTAACCCATGCTTTTTGAAGATTTTTCGACTCATTTCAACTTTTGGAAATAAGCTCAAAGTACCAAAGTTTCGGCCGAATTACATAGTTTTGCCCTTATTTCAGGGACTTTACACGTATATTTGAGATAAATTTTGAGGTCGAAAAATTTCACCAAAAAGTAATTGGGTTAACCCAGGGATTTTGACGATTTTTCGACCAATTTCAAACTTTCGAAATAAGCCCAAAATACCAAAGTTTCGGCCGAATAACATAGTTTTGCCCTTATTTCAGGGACTTTACACTAAAATTTGAGATAAATTTTGAGGTCAAAAAGTTTCACCAAAAAGTAATTGGGTTAACCCATGGTTTTTGATGATTTTTCGACCAATTTCAAACTTTCGAAATAAGCCCAAAATATGAAAGTTTCGTTCGAATAACATAGTTTTGCCCTTATTTCAGGGACTTTACACTAATATTTGAGATAAATATTAAGGTCGAAAAATTTCACCAAAAAGTAAAGGGGTTAATCAAGGGATTTTGACGATTTTTCGACCAATTTCAAACTTTCGAAATAAGCCGAAAATACGATGGTTTTGGCCGAATAACATAGTTTTGCCCTTATTTCAGGGACTTTACCTCTATATTTCTGATAAATTTTTAGGTCGAAAAATTTCACCAAAAAGTAAAGGGGTTAACCCATGGTTTTTGACGATTTTTCGACCAATTTCAACTTTTGGAAATAAGCCCAAACTACGAAAGTTTCGGCCGTATAACACAGTTTTACCCTTATTTCAGGGACGTTACACCTATATTTCAGATAAATTTTGAGGTCGAAAAATTTCACCAAAAAGTAAACGGGTTAACCCATGGTTTTTTAAGGATTTTTCGACCAATTTCAACTTTTGGAAATAAGCCCAAATTATGAAAGCTCCGGCCGAATAAGATAGTTTTGCCCTCATTTCACAGACTTTACACTAATATTTGAGATAAATTTTGAGGTCGAAAAATTGCACCAAAAGGTAAAGGGGTTAACCCATGGTTTTTGACGATTTTTCGATAAATTTCAACTTTTGGAAATAGGCCCAAAATACGAAAGTTTCGGCCGAATAACATAGCTTTGCCATTATTTCAGGGACTTTACACCTATATTTGAGATAAATTTTTAGGTCGAAAAATTTCACCAAGGGGTTAACCCATGGTTTTTGACGAAAAAAATCATAAAAAACCATGGGTTAACCCCTTTACTTTTTGGTGAAATTTTTTGACCTCAAAATTTCACCAAAAGGTAAAGGGGTTAACCCATGGTTTTTGACGATTTTTCGATAAATTTCAACTTTTGGAAATAGGCCCAAAATACGAAAGTTTCGGCCGCAACTATGTCATTCTGTCGATACTTTCGTATTTTGGGCTTATTTCCAAAAGTTGAAATTGCTCAAAAAATCATAAAAAACCATGGGTTAACCCCTTTACTTTTTGGTGAAATTTTTTGACCTCAAAATTTATCTCAAATATAGGTGTAAAATCTCTCAAATAAGGGCAAAACTGTGTGATTCGGTCGAAACGTTCGTATTTAAGGCTTATTTCGAAAGTTTTAAATTGGTCGAAAAATCGTCAAAAAGCATGGGTTAACCCCTTTAGTTTTTGGTGAAATATTTCGACCTCAAAATTTATCTCAAATGTCGGTATTAAGTCCTTCAAATAAGACCAAAACTATATTATTCGGATGAAACTTTCATATTTTTGGCTTATTTCGAAAGTTACAAATTGCTCGAAAAATCGTCAAAGTCCCTTTACTTTTTGGTGAAAATTTTCGTCATCAAAAATTACCTCAGATATTAGTGTAAAATCCCTCAAATAATTGTAAAACAATGTTATTTGGCCAAAACTTTCATATTTTTCGCTTATTTCAAAAGTTTTAAATTGGTCGAAAAATCGTCAAAAACCATGAGTTAACCTCTTTACCTTTTAGTCAAATTTTTCGACCTCAAAATTTATCTCAAATATTAGTGTGAAGTCCGTCAAATAAGGGCACAACTATGTTATTCGGCCGGAGCTTTCATAATTTCGGCTTATTTCGAAAGTTTGAAATTGGTCGAAAAATCATCAAAAACCATAGATTAACCCCTTTAGTTTCTGGTGAAAATTTTCGACCTCAAAATTTATCTCAAATATTAGTGTAAAGTCTATGAAATAAGGGAAAACTACGTTATTCATCCGAAGGTTTGATATTTTGGGAAAGTTTTAAATTGGTCGAAAAATTGCCAAAAACCATGGGTTAACCCCTTTACTTCTTGGTGGAATTTTTCGACATCAAAATGTATCTAAAATATAGGTGTAAAGTCCCTCAAATAAGGGCAAAACTATGTTATTCGGGTGAAAGTTTCGTATTTTGGGCTTATTTCCAAAATTTGAAATTGGTCAAAAAATCGTCAAAAATCTTGGGTTAAGCCTAAATGACGAAAGTTTCGGCCGAATAACAAAGTTTTGCCCTTATTTGATAGACTTTACACTAATATTGTAGATAATTTTTGAGGTCAAATATTTTCACCAAAAAGTAAGGGGGTTAACCCATGGTTTTTGACAATTTTTCGACTACTTTCAAATTTTGGAAATAAGCCCAAATTATGAAAGCTCCGGCGGAATAATATAGGTTTGCCCTTATTTGACGAAGTTTACACTAATATTTGAGATAAATTTTGAGGTCGAAAAATTTCACCAAAAAGTAAAGGAATTAAGCCATCGTTTTGCGCGATTTTTCGAAGGTTTTGAAAGTTTCCCAAAAAGGTTAAAAGATTGAAGATTAGCGCAAATGAGTTGATATTTTGAACTTTTTTAGTGATTTTACGCCAAGTTTTTAATGTGTTCTCGAGATGGAAGCATTTGACTAAAACTGAAATTTTTGACTTTTTACGTTAATTCCCATGGGAATTGGAATTCCCTTGTGATTTATTAACTTACTGGACTATTTATTACACTACACTTGGTGTAATAAATCCCAGGGAAATTGCAATTCCCAAGGGATTTATTAGAGCAACTGAAAAATCGAATTTTGACCAATTTTTCAGGTGGTGTAATAAATCCCAGGGGAATTCCAATTCCTAAGGGAATCAATGAATTTTTAATTTTTGACTTTAATTCCCTTGGGAATTGGAATTCTCCTAGGATTTATTACTACACCAACTGAAAATCGGGCAAAATTTGATTTTTCAGGTGATGTAATAAATCCCAGGGAAATTAATTAATTTTTCACTTTTGACTTTAATTCCCTTGGGAAGTGGAATTCCCCAGGGATTTATTACACCAACTGAAAATGGAATTTTGGCCGATTTTGACTTGGTGTAATTAATCCCATGAGAATTAACCAACTTTTTTTCACTTTGATTCCAATTCCTCTGGGATTTGTTACACGAACCGAAAAATCGAAAAAATTGGAATTTTGGCCGATTTTGACTCGGGAAAAAAATATTCGAGGGGGAATCTCGATTCCATTGGGATTTAATTTTTCGTTCGACTTGGCTTTTCCCTCGAGACAAATTCATTCCGCTGTGAATTGGTCCCTAATGCATTTAATGGAAAATCGTTTCACATAATGACAAGACGTTTTCCCCCTTTTCTGTGAGTACTAAACACATCTTTCCCCTTGCACTCAAGTACTTCGACATTCCGTATGTCAGTATAAGCGCAGCAATATTTTTCCCCTCCAAAGTAAGCTATTGGACATTTTTAGCAATAAATTACTTTCCCCTTAAATATAAGCGCTTGGACATTTTTCACTTGCACACGGACACCTAAACATTGTTCCACTTGCACGAACGGACTTAGACATTTTACTAAGTACTTATCTGCAAAGGAAAAAATATCTAAGTGTCCATGTGCAAGTGAAAAATATCTGAGTGGACAAGCGAGATGTTGAAGTAACTATGCCCGAGCACTACAACTTGCCGTTCATTACCAGAAAACATACTATCATCATTAACGTCAAAGTCAAACTCCACGCAAAAATTCATTCATGTTATTGAGTCGACACCCATTTACGCTTTTGACACTGTGACGAAATTTCTTCGTCGTCAAAGGTGTTGGTAGTTTCTATCCAATTTATTTCACTACGTAATCCAGTATAACCTAAAAATATAATCTACTATAATGATGCATACAATTATATGTGTTACTTATGGATCTAAAGGCATCAGAGTAGGAAAGGATGTTCAACAATCGCCCCTCCACTGTCCCATGAATGACCCCAGCGACCACGAGCCCAATGTCCAGCGAAGAAGACCGGCCACCGCGACTACAACATCCAACAATGACAACCAAGCATCGTAGATAACTAAGGGCGTTGATGAATTATGCTCTTCCATCTCACTAAGTTTTCGAGATGTAAGGATTTCATTATCAGTGATTTTAAGTCGAGGAGACACCATTGTGCTTATCGGGAAATTACTTACGTCTATGGGGGGTTTATATGGAAGCCAGCCAGCCTTCTTGGTAGGGCTTGCCAAAGTAAGAGGGCTGGATTTCACCTCACTTTTACATGGGAATTTTCTCAACCTTCTCTCACCTTATCTGCACAGCACTTATCTGTAATCATGCAAGACGTTTGGAAACACCCTTGTTTGTGGACGTATACTACTTCTATAAAAAGAAGGGGAAAATGAAACTTATTTTTGCTGAACTGAAGATCATAAACATGCTGTGAATATCAGCAATAGATTTACTAGGCGGAAATTGTAACCTTGTCAAAAATATTAATGCCCACTGCCCATCATAGAATACCGAGAATAGACATTCACACAATACAATATAAAATATTTAATAGAATCTGATGTTTCGTTACTGAACTTGCAGCATCTTTGGAGAGTATTTACGAAGACACAGTGATGATAAATATATTTGCAGACATGAATCTAATAAAGGCAACCAATGAAAATAGAGTTATACACCTTTTGCTGTTCATTACCAGAAAAAGTACTTTTATTAACGTCAAACTCAAAATCATTAAAGCAAAAATACTTTCATTTTATTCCATCGACATTCATGAGCGTACATACGCAACCATTTGCATCAATGGGCATTCCACAGCGCCAACAGACAACCATTCACACCATTCTACTATACATTAGGGATAATAAAATTTCAATTGCGCAAGAGAAATAATTTGCCTAGTTGAAATTTTATCATCTTTAATGTATAGTAGAATGGTGTTAATGGTCGTCTGTTGGCGCTATGGAATGCCCTTCGATGCAAATGGTTGCGTATCTATGCTAATGAATATCGATTGAATAAAATGAATGTATTTTTGCGTTAACGAGTTTGAGATTGGCGTTAATGATAGTATGTTTTCTGGTAACGGACAGCAAAAGGTGCAATAGTAGGGATAGTCTGTTTTGCGCGGGTTGAGGGTAAATGGAGCGGGTTATTTTAAAAGTCTTCTTGACACTTCCATTCTTTTTCGAGTTTGGGCGGTATATTGTATCCTCCAATTCATAGACAAGTCAGAGGACGCTATATTCAGGTTGAGAAAGTCCAATGATCAACAATGTCACAAAAAAAAGCAACGACAAATCGTTGGAGTTAACAATTTGATGACGATTCTTGAATAAAATTACGTTAACTTTTTTCCCTGTTGCTGAGGAAGTTCTGATGGAAACTACATTCTTTCCAAGAAATTCAAGAAAAGACTTTAGGCGATATTGAAACTTTTAAACTACACCTTTTGCTGTTCATTACCAGAAAATATACTACCATTAAAGCCAACCTCAAACTCATTACCACAAAAATACATTCATTTTATTCAATCGACATTCATTAACGTAGATACGCAACCATTGGCATCAAAGGGCATTCCATAGCGCCAACAGACGACCATTAACACCATTCTACTATACATTAGGGATAATAAAATTTCATCTACGCAAGGGAAATGTCTTTCCTTATTGAAGTTCTATTCTCCCTAATGTATAGTACAATGGTGTTAATGGTCGTCTGTTGGCGCTATAGAACGCCCTTTGATGCCATTGGTGGCGTATCTATGCTAATGAATGTCGACTGAATAAAATGAATGTATTTTTGCTTTAATGAATTTGAGGTTGGCGTTAATGATAGTATATTTTCTGGTAATGAACAGCAAAAGGTGTATTTCAACCGGAACTTCCCTAAATCCTTACGGAAAAATACTGCAACGAGTTATCTTTTCTCTGAAGTAAAACGATATCAATGTACACATCACACAACAGAGAAACAATTGTGAAGTACTTTATTATAAGTTCAAAAAGATAATGACACCTGGGCTTATATGTTAAAGTTATTTTCCATGACATTTCCTATCACTATTTTATTTTTTTTGTATTTTTTCTTTCTTTGTTTCTTTTTTTGGGGAGTTTTTTAATTGTTATTTTCACAAAAAGTTATTCCAATATGTACAATATATCGTTACTGCTTCTCAGAATTATATATTACGATTATTTTCCATCTCATTTTCTATCACTATATTTTTTTGGTTTTTTTCCCTTCTTTTGTTTATTTTTTTGGTTCTTTTATTTTTATTTTCACACAAAGTTATTCCAATATGCATAAAACATTGTTACTGCTGGTCAGAATTTTTGGACTCTGCCACAGCCGTACTTATCAAAATCTCCAAACTGCAGCTCTTCTCACCACAGAAGAACGATGGATACGAAGCACTCCGTGGAATGCTTGGCATCTCTCGCAGCTCTTCACTCCCAGCGGATGTCAAAATCAACTCTGACTTGGATTCTTTCACAGGAAAGTTTTCTTTTCCTTCGGGTGCTAGTTGTTCGGCAGACTTGATTTTCAGAAGAGTAGTTTCCTTGTCATCAATTTCTTTCTTTTGTCCACCGTTCTTGGAGTTCAACACCCAGGCAAGAAGTTTCAGTACCACAGCTCTGATTTCATCGCAGTCTCCTCGCACGATCTTATACCCAGAATGTTCTCCTTCTTTCAAAACTTTCAAGTCTACCAAGAAAGCCATGGCTTTATGAATCAATCTTTTTCTGGACTTCCAACCACGTTTCTTTTTCAACGAACTCATATCCACGTTTGTTACGGCTTCCACAAATTGTACGAAGCGCAAATCTTTGGCCAGGCCCATGATGTCTGTTACTTTTTGGCCAGAGCTGCTCAACGCATTGTTAATCCACTTCACCAGGGCAGGTTCACACAGGGATGTTAACCGGGGAACTTCGTGTGTTGTCTGCACAGATAGACAACAAAATAAAGACAGAAAGCGATGCCATATCGACACCCGACCTTCTGCCATCTCCCACTTCTTACGACACTCTAAACAGCTTCGTTTAGAACGCTTTTCAAAATACTTTCCAAGGACTTTCGTTATAGCGGTCTACGCTCTCGAATGACAGTTTGCTAATTGAATGACTCGCTGATTGTGACATATTATAATTAGGTCTACATCGCGCGGACGCCCGCGTGGGAGTCGTCTAACTTGTTCCCAGGCCATCCATATAATGAATGTTGGTTGAATGACAAGTTAATTTTAGTTGAAACTAAATTCTTCCTGACAAATTCAAGACCATAAGAGACAAAACATGTACCCGGGAGAAGGATTAACATTGGCACTTCAACTAGTTTAAACCTATGGCCCTTCTTCGTATTGCATTCGTTAAATATTTTAACCACAGCTTCTTATATTGACAGTATCCTAACTTGGCCTGTTCAAAAACTGGACTTCAGATAAAGTTGGAACTATAAACCTATTTCGAATGTGAAATTCACTAAATCCATACAGTACAATACTGCAACACGTTCTCTTTCCATTAACGTAGAATTCTCTCAATACACAACAGAGAAACAAACAGGTCATTGTCTAGTATTTTATTGTAAGTTCAAAAAGATAAATGTACAAGACAGAGAAACACTTGGACTTATATATTACGGTTATTTTCCATCTCATTTTCTATCACTATATTTTTTTTTGGTTTTTTTCCCTTTTTTTGTTTATTTTTTTGGTTCTTTTATTTTTATTTTCACACAAAGTTATTCCAATATGCATAAAACATTGTTACTGCTGGTCAGAATTTTTGGACTCTGCCACAGCCGTACTTATCAAAATCTCCAAACTGCAGCTCTTCTCACCACAGAAGAACGATGGATACGAAGCACTCCGTGGAATGCTTGGCATCTCTCGCAGCTCTTCACTCCCAGCGGATGTCAAAATCAACTCTGACTTGGATTCTTTCACAGGAAAGTTTTCTTTTCCTTCGGGTGCTAGTTGTTCGGCAGACTTGATTTTCAGAAGAGTAGTTTCCTTGTCATCAATTTCTTTCTTTTGTCCACCGTTCTTGGAGTTCAACACCCAGGCAAGAAGTTTCAGTACCACAGCTCTGATTTCATCGCAGTCTCCTCGCACGATCTTATACCCAGAATGTTCTCCTTCTTTCAAAACTTTCAAGTCTACCAAGAAAGCCATGGCTTTATGAATCAATCTTTTTCTGGACTTCCAACCACGTTTCTTTTTCAACGAACTCATATCCACGTTTGTTACGGCTTCCACAAATTGTACGAAGCGCAAATCTTTGGCCAGGCCCATGATGTCTGTTACTTTTTGGCCAGAGCTGCTCAACGCATTGTTAATCCACTTCACCAGGGCAGGTTCACACAGGGATGTTAACCGGGGAACTTCGTGTGTTGTCTGCACAGATAGACAACAAAATAAAGACAGAAAGCGATGCCATATCGACACCCGACCTTCTGCCATCTCCCACTTCTTACGACACTCTAAACAGCTTCGTTTAGAACGCTTTTCAAAATACTTTCCAAGGACTTTCGTTATAGCGGTCTACGCTCTCGAATGACAGTTTGCTAATTGAATGACTCGCTGATTGTGACATATTATAATTAGGTCTACATCGCGCGGACGCCCGCGTGGGAGTCGTCTAACTTGTTCCCAGGCCATCCATATAATGAATGTTGGTTGAATGACAAGTTAATTTTAGTTGAAACTAAATTCTTCCTGACAAATTCAAGACCATAAGAGACAAAACATGTACCCGGGAGAAGGATTAACATTGGCACTTCAACTAGTTTAAACCTATGGCCCTTCTTCGTATTGCATTCGTTAAATATTTTAACCACAGCTTCTTATATTGACAGTATCCTAACTTGGCCTGTTCAAAAACTGGACTTCAGATAAAGTTGGAACTATAAACCTATTTCGAATGTGAAATTCACTAAATCCATACAGTACAATACTGCAACACGTTCTCTTTCCATTAACGTAGAATTCTCTCAATACACAACAGAGAAACAAACAGGTCATTGTCTAGTATTTTATTGTAAGTTCAAAAAGATAAATGTACAAGACAGAGAAACACTTGGACTTATATATTACGGTTATTTTCCATCTCATTTTCTATCACTATATTTTTTTTTGGTTTTTTTCCCTTTTTTTGTTTATTTTTTTGGTTCTTTTATTTTTATTTTCACACAAAGTTATTCCAATATGCATAAAACATTGTTACTGCTGGTCAGAATTTTTGGACTCTGCCACAGCCGTACTTATCAAAATCTCCAAACTGCAGCTCTTCTCACCACAGAAGAACGATGGATACGAAGCACTCCGTGGAATGCTTGGCATCTCTCGCAGCTCTTCACTCCCAGCGGATGTCAAAATCAACTCTGACTTGGATTCTTTCACAGGAAAGTTTTCTTTTCCTTCGGGTGCTAGTTGATTGCCAGATTTGATTTTCTGAAGAGTAGTTTCCTTGTCATCAATTTCTTTCTTTTGTCCACCGTTCTTGGAGTTCAACACCCAGGCAAGAAGTTTCAGTACCACAGCTCTGATTTCATCGCAGTCTCCTCGCACGATCTTATACCCAGAATGTTCTCCTTCTTTCAAAACTTTCAAGTCTACCAAGAAAGCCATGGCTTTATGAATCAATCTTTTTCTGGACTTCCAACCACGTTTCTTTTTCAACGAACTCATATCCACGTTTGTTACGGCTTCCACAAATTGTACGAAGCGTAAATCTTTGGCCAGGCCCATGATGTCTGTCACCTTCTGGCCAGAGCTGCTCAAGGCGTTGTTAATCCACTTCACCAGGGCAGGTTCACACAGGGATGTTAACCGGGGAACTTCGTGTGTTGTCTGCACAGATAGACAACAAAATAAAGACAGAAATCGATGCCATATCGACACCCGACCTTCTGCCATCTCCCACTTCTTACGACACTCTAAGAAGCTTCGTTTAGAACGCTTTTCAAAATACTTTCCAAGGACTTTCGTTATAGCGGTCTACGCTCTCGAATGACAGTTTGCTAATTGAATGACTCGCTGATTGTGACATATTATAATTAGGTCTACATCGCGCGGACGCCCGCGTGGGAGTCGTCTAACTTGTTCCCAGGCCATCCATATAATGAATGTTGGTTGAATGACAAGTTAATTTTAGTTGAAACTAAATTCTTCCTGACAAATTCAAGACCATAAGAGACAAAACATGTACCCGGGAGAAGGATTAACACTGGCACTTCAACTAGTCTAAACCTATGGCCCTTCTTCGTATTGCATTCGTTAAATATTTTAGCCACAGCTTCTTATATTGACAGTATCCTAACTTGGCCTGTTCAAAAACTGGACTTCAGATAAAGTTAGAACTGTAAACCTATTTCGAATGTGAAATTCACTAAATCCATACAGTACAATACTGCAACACGTTCTCTTTCCATTAACGTAGAATTTTCTCAATACACAACAGAGAAACAAACAGGTCATTGTCTAGTATTTTATTGTAAGTTCAAAAAGATAAATGTACAAGACAGAGAGACACTTAGACTTATATATTACGGTTATTTTCCATCTCATTTTCTATCACTATATTTTTTCTTGTTTTTTTCCCTTCTTTTGTTTATTTTTTTGGTTCTTTTATTTTTATTTTCACACAAAGTTAATCTAATATGTATAAAACATTGTTACTGCTGGTCAGAATTTTTGGACTCTGCCACAGCCGTACTTATCAAAATCTCCAAACTGCAGTTCTTCTCACCACAGAAGAACGATGGATACGAAGCACTCCGTGGAATGCTTGGCATCTCTCGCAGCTCTTCACTCCCAGCGGATGTCAAAATCAACTCTGACTTGGATTCTTTCACAGGAAAGTTTTCTTTTCCTTCGGGTGCTAGTTGATTGCCAGATTTGATTTTCTGAAGAGTAGTTTCCTTGTCATCAATTTCTTTCTTTTGTCCACCGTTCTTGGAGTTCAACACCCAGGCAAGAAGTTTCAGTACCACAGCTCTGATTTCATCGCAGTCTCCTCGCACGATCTTACACCCAGAATGTTCTCCTTCTTTCAAAACTTTCAAGTCTACCAAGAAAGCCATGGCTTTATGAATCAATCTTTTTCTGGACTTCCAACCACGTTTCTTTTTCAACGAACTCATATCCACGTTTGTTACGGCTTCCACAAATTGTACGAAGCGCAAATCTTTGGCCAGGCCCATGATGTCTGTCACTTTCTGGCCAGAGCTGCTCAAGGCGTTGTTAATCCACTTCACCAGGGCAGGTTCACACAGGGATGTTAACCGTGGAACTTCGTGTGTTGTCTGCACAGATAGACAACAAAATAAAGACAGAAAGCGATGCCATATCGACACCCGACCTTCTGCCATCTCCCACTTCTTACGACACTCTAAGAAGCTTCGTTTAGAACACTTTTCAAAATACTTTCCAAGGACTTTCGTTATAGCGGTCTACACTCTCGAACGACAGTTTGCTAATTGAATGACTCGCTGATTGTGACATATCATAATTAGGTCTACATGGCTCGCTCGCGCATGCGAGGGGATCGTCAAACTAATTCCCAGGTCATTTAACGAATCTATGCTGGCCAAGTGTCTGGAAATAAAGTTCTTTAACCAAAGCGTTCACTAGCTATGGCAGAATTTCCGCCGAGAGTTTGTAAAAGGTCACTCTATCTAGGTAAGAGAAAAAGACACATTGGCCAAGTCAAGGGAACCTTTCTGAAGCCAATGTAACGTGCCAGGTATTTCTCGCCCTTGTAATGAATCTATTCATTATACGGACACAGTTCTCAATATGAAAGATATCATATGGATCTCGACTCGGCAAGGATTCATTTTTGTTTGAACTGCGCATCTTATTAAATTGATAATTATCAAATTAAACTTAGGACTAAGTTTAGGATTAAGTTTAGGTTTAGGGTTAGGATTGGGGTAAGGATTATAATTAGGATTAGAGTTAGGATTAGGGTTAGGATTAGGATAAGGATCGATGACAAACCGTCGCCCTGGCACATTAATCCGCTGAGAAAGCATTATCATTGATTTAAAGCACAGTGGTAGAAAAGCTTTCCTAAGGGGGTGGGAAAATTTCTATTCTGCCGTAGACCCTACCAAGACTCTGGGTGGGCCTGGTTATGAAAGTCCTTTATTTATGTAGGTGGTATGACTGATGAAGTGAAGAGTATATTCAAGGAATGTTATATATTTATAGTTAATCAAATGGCTTTTGTAAGGGCCTTTGGCATATTCCATCCCCAGACAGAGGCGCAAGAGTTGTGCTTGTCTCCACTGGTCCTGGTTGGGTCTTAATCTGTATGATGGTGGGGTTCAGAAATCGTTTTTCTGAGGATATAGCTTGACGAACGTTCATCTATCATTCAAGATATCTCCAAGCTCCCACATTTCCGAAATATATATATATCTAAACAGTCAAAAATGGACTTCACTTAATATAGACCTCACAACTGCAGGTACCTTTCTTTGGATAAATAGGGCTTGATAATAGCCATGCAATTTTACACATTTGCAAATTGTTCAAATGAGACTGATTGCCAGTTATGGTCATCTGCCAATCTTGGCAGGTGCAGCAATCAAGCCTTGCAAAAATACTTGGAGCAGTTTGTGTTAAGGCCAATTAACAAGATACGATTTGTCGCATATGATTATTTGCCAGGCGTATGCACCGTTGCATCAAGGACACAGATCCTTTTTATGAATGGCTCGCTAATGTCGAAGTATGTCCTGAAGTTGTAGACTTAATCAAATCCATCACAATGAACAGTTGTATATGACAAACGTATCGTGTAGATAGGGTCTTAGACCAAAGTTGTATAATTTCATAGCATTTTAATTGGCTGTACGAAGCATTAAAGACATTCTATACTAGAATTCCATGTTCACCCTAGAAGTACTGCATACAGTAAGTTTACATTTTCAAACGAAGGTTTATTGGGGAGGTAGTGTTTTAGCCCGGGGAGTTTTGTCTTGAGGGGTTTTTGACCGGTTACTAAGCCTAATTTTCGGAGTTTTTCAAAAACGAACAAACAATGAGGGGACAATACTCAATAACTTAAATCTTTTAGCTTGAGTAACTGGTGAAACATTGATTTTCTTTTCAAAGTTGTGCAAGAAGAACATCCTTGGCAAAATTAACAATAAACGTAATTTTATGACTAGCAAATAGAACACTCCACGTGCTTTCTTCTTAAACGATCCGACAATTGTAAAGTAATGTGAAAGCTTCACGAAATCATTTTGATTATACCAGAAGATGTTAAGGCACTTACGGTGGCTTTTTCTTTCCATGATCTTAGTTTTCTTGTAGGCAAGAGATACCTGGCTAAACATATCAACATGTATTCCAAACGCTTCCTAATGCCGCCATCTTGGCTTTTTCACCACTACCGCTGACCTACCACTACAGTGACTACCCAAACTTCGAAGAATTATACCGGAAATAAAGTTCTGGTGAGGGCTGGCGAGATTCACACGTCTGATCTAACAATTTTTAAGCCTTTATTTTGAGAATAACATAATGAATTTCTTATATCATATCATATACCAACAACGACAATTCACCAAACATCTGCCACAATCTCTTACAAATATCATGCACAAACTTCAAATGTGGTAAGAACTGATATTAGACCATAACTTCGAATTAGCTGTAATATATAAAAAGGAGCAGAAATTTCTTAACACTCAAATAGACGAAAAGGGCTTATGCTTGGTCCACTTTGCGCTCTTTCCCCGGGGCGGCGAAGAGTCCCTGAAGGCCATAAGAACCGGTGGGGTACGAGAGAAACGTTACATATCAAGAACTTAACCTTTTTTTTTTTTGAAGGAAGAATAGCGTCCTTTTCTTTTAACAAAAACAACATTGACAGTAAGGATATGTATTCAAATTGTGCGTATTTCTTGGTGCTCTTTCTGTGCGTTAAAATGTCTCAGAAAGCTCGTGTTCTCAAGTTAAGCTTGGTTCCTGCGCCCCTGGCACAAAGAAGGAGATTGAAATCTAATGAGGACGAATTTTCATCTCTGTTTCTTTCAAGGAGTAGTTGTATCCTCTCCAATGAGCCCAAAGAACACCCCGACCACATCCTACAGATTCGTTGTGAAAATAAACACCATTTAAGTTCGACGTTTGACAGTTGTTAAACCACCAAGCACTTGTATGAAATACAGCGCAGCTGCCGAGATTTTTGCCATTGGCTCGATCTTTGGTAGAAAACTCCATGCCGTTGTGCAAAGCAAGAGAATCACCTGCTTCACCTTAAAGAAAAATTATCAATTTCAGTTAAGTTAACCTCTTTGTGTTCTTCGCATATTGAACACAAAAACTGAATCGCTGATGAGTTCTTCCCCTAGACCTATCAATAAACATGCTTTTGTACTTTTTACAATATGAGCAGCAGTGTGCTATCGGACATACTAGCACAAATCGAAGGCGAGTTGAGTCACTTCAATGAATGTTTCCTTTGCCCTAGGCTCCAGCAAGACTCTGGGCTAGCCTGTTTTGCGGTTAGTTTTTTAAGCCATACATGCCTTATCAGATGTAAATCTTCATCTAAAATCTAGGGTTGAATCCGATAAGTCACCACTGCTCGGTTTTAAAATTTTGCATAAGCCTTTTCAGTCGCCCACGCATGAAATTCTTAAAATATACAGTACTAGAAACTGTTCATTAGGATACAAAACAAGCAAGCTATAGTCTTCCCTCTCACCTGAAAAATTCCCCACGGTTAACCTGTATTTTTCACTGTCACTGGCAACCTCAAATTTGTCATATTTTGCGTAAGTTGTATTTCCATCAAAATCTTCCAAGTCTACTCGAAGGACGTTCTTTTCGCTTTTTGTCATTCGATGAATCTTGTCCAATCCTTGCCAAAATTCACCGGTTTTATTCCCAAAACCATACTTGTACTCAGTCCATCCGCGGTAGAAGTCCTCGCTTCCGTTTAACCGTCTTTGAAGCACCGTCCATCCTCCCCCGTCTGTTGTCATATCACATCTAACTTCATAACTTCCTTGTCCATCTGGGTCAATTAAGTAAACACCGTCATTGGTTTCTCCTATTTTGTACAAGTCTGCGCAACTTTTCGCTGTAAAAATGTCAACACTTTATTAATGGAAGACTTGAAAAGGCTTTAAGTATTTTAGGAATTACTAAATTATTAGAATGACTGTTGAAATTTAATATGTAAAGTGAAGCTTACAATTATATGGCTGAGCTTGTTTTTTGGTTATTACGCAAAATTATGCATGCTGATTGGTTGCTGAACGGTCTGATGTTTTACGATAATGAACCGACCTGTCTAATACGCTTTTTACTCGGAGCATTAGGTTTTGGCGGGAAAATCTTCGAGCTGATAATGAAAAGTTCCGTACTACAACAAAATTTGCTGTTTTTGTTCAAAGCTAAGTATACAGAAGTACGATAAATGAACGTTTAACTGGTGGAAACAATTAAATAAGAGGCAAGACCAACAAGTTTTTGAAGCTCTATATTTCTTGTAGTTGGAGTTCTGTGATGAAACACGATGAAAGAGTGTTCAAACTAGCCTTTCAACCGCGTATTCCTGTTGCATATTTGCATCAGTGATCAGATTTGAATATGTCAGTTAAGAAATGCTATCCAGATAACTAATATTATTCCTACAGGTCGTCAATGGGTATTAAAATTCATGCACGTGATGAGGTATCCGTTCATGGATTGGCTGCTAAAATTCATAAATTATTAATGGCTTTGAGAATCTTTGTTCTTGAAATCCGGAAGTAATCTTCAGTAGAGGCTCGAATAAATTTCTCACCGGTACAATTGGTTCCATCGCCATTAAATCCAGGATTACAGCTACAGTTGTATGAGCCAATAATATTATTACATACAGCATATTGGTCACAGGGTTTAGAACGGCATTCGTCAATGTCTGGAAATAATTAAATTATCGAAATGATTGTTAAGAATTGATACAGAGGCATTAACTGGATAAATATAATTGTCAACCAATAGACAATCACTTCTGCAGTAGTCTCCATTTTCCATTAAATTCAAGACTACATGCGTAACTGTGGGAACCAGTAGTAATGTTACCTTTCGAATGACAAACAACTAGTATGTTTCTCTCAGTTGACCCTTATACGCTCTTTATATATTCGAGCCGCCATTAACATTTATTCACATCAATGTTTACGTAAGTAGACTTCGTTTTTTATGCAATCAACCACGCATCGGTTTTAGTAGCTTCTTGGGCCCAACCTAGACTTCGCAGTTTATCAGTTTACAACAAGATAGTTATACGTGAAATTTCGATGGCAAAGGATGGAAGAAATGCATTTGTTGATGTCAAGGAACAATTTCAAATATCTGAAGCTTCACTGTTAAAATTATGAATTGGAAGAATCACCAGAGTGCATGAAAATAAAATCTATTTCGCCACGTACGGCATTCTGATCACAGGGGTTTGAACCCTATTCAGAGAGAGAGATAGAGAGACAGGATTGAGGCGCTAGGTGCTTGCACTAAGTTTGAAATTTGATATCTCAAAAATTATTTGAGATACACATCCATATCTTCACAAACTTTTTTCCAAATGCTGTTTGCCTTATAGCTCCTAAAATCCGTTGAAAAATATTGAACTGGAAAAAAGTTACAGGCAATTTCATAACACATACTATGGCGAAAACTCAAACTGAAAATTTCAAAATTTTTGGTTTTCCGAAATTTTCAATGGAAAATCACTTTTTTATGGAAAGGAAATCGTCTAACGATAAGATTGACTTTAAACGTCTGAAATAAAACGTACGTTTCACTTAGAACGAGACAGTTCAGATTTCTCGTATGTTTCAACATTTCAATTTTATAATAACAATTCCGTTTCCAACGTCAGAACTGGACGAAAGTTATTCTGTGAAAAACTGGTGGCCATATATTCAACAGTTCTCGAGATTTAAATCGCATGGACTTTTCACCTCACAAGTTAAAAACTCAAAAAAAAAAAAAGGTCCACTCTGAACAGCGTGAAAGACATTTGTCATTGCCTAGAACTAATTAAGTTGGTAGTTTGGTAGAATAATTGTTTAAATTTGATATGGAGAACCTGAACGAATGCATTTACCAAGTAAGAGATTATCACCTGTACAGTTGGTTCCATTTCCAGTAAATCCAACTCGACAAGTACAAGAATGGGAACCAATAGTATTGTTACACGTGGCATTCGGATGACAGGCGTTGGAAAAATCACATTCGTTTACGTCTAGGAAAAATTAGAAATTACTGAAACTAATCTGTTGAAATGTTATCCTGAACAAACTCAACTCAAAATACATGAAAAAAAGTCACACCACATAGGTCCGTTCTCTCTGTCAACTTTACGTAAGAGTACATCACCTGTGCAGTAGGTTCCATTTCCGGTAAATCCAGAATTACATCTACAGGTGTACGAGCCAATAGTATTGTTACATGTTGCATTCTGATCACAGGGATTTGAACTGCATTCGTTAATATCTAGAAATAACAAGAAAATAATAGTCGATATTCAATTTAGAGGAATTAGCGGGAGTTAACGACAGTTTCCATCTTCAGCTGAAAATTTATTAACTGGACAGTTGGATATATTCAGGAAAGTCCAGAGGGGAGTAGAGTGGCAGAGACAACCACCTCCCAGCCTTGACCATTCAATGGTCCCATCGAATGCCCGTGGCTAGGGCCTGGGTCACAGAAGAATATTGATAGTAGAGAAAATACGGGACATCTGTGAGCGATTATAACAGCCCACAATCCTTCGCTACCTTTCTTGCTTGGAATGATTAGTGAATGCAGTTAGCAAGTGAAAAGTTTATCACTCCCCTGAATTTAGTGCCCCCCCCCCTCAGAAAAACACATCCTCGGAATGAACCACAAAATTCCTGCTTCAAATCGAATGTCCATGATAGTGGTTGGGTTTGATATCTCCCAAACTTTGCTAATGTCATTGATCTACAGAAACGCGAGGCGACAGTACCATACAAAAGAGGTTCTAGTTTTTCAAGAATTTCGGGAAAACTGAACTAAGTCAAGTGGAGCTCAACTTTTTTGAGTACAGTCGGAATAGTTTAGCAGGACTCAGTGACAACATTTGACAAGATGAAACAAGTAATTTGACTTTGATCTAACGGGAGTTTCCATCTTTACCTTCCTCGCAATATTTCCCAGTGTAACCAGGAAGACATGTACAACTCTTGAAGTTAGAAACGCATGTTCCATTATTTTTGCACGAGAAACAACGGCAATCGGATGACTACAAGAAAAGAAAATTACTGTTAGGAAATTGTGGGAGCAAGTCTAAAAGAATGTGTGAAATGTAGTCGGTAATTAATGATTATCGAATCTTAAGTGCCTTACGAAGTAAGATGTTAGGACTAAGAAAGACGGTGAAACAAAATCTCGCTAATTTTTACAAAGGCACAGAAAAAAAGTACTTTTTCACATAAAGTTTTGCATAGATTCGGAAAAATCTTAGTTTCCTGGGTGAAATTAGCAGAGAATGTTGGTGAAAGTGGGAAAAGATTGAACTTTAACCATTTTTAGAGGCTTTTCTCTGATATGAATAGGGTTAAGAATAATACTTTTTAAGCTTTATGTGCTAAATTTCCTACGCAAAACCGAACAGGAATCAAACAGTTTGAGGAAAGTACTTTTTAGTTATGTAGAATTCCAATATTTCTGAAATAAATATTTGGATAATATGTTTGGCATTAAACTATTTTAATTTACCAAGTCAGAATTAATTATAGTTTATTTTGATGCCACGGAATAGCCCAAACCCAATAGATTGTTTAGAGTTTTTGCGAATTCACCGTTAAACACTCTATTCCTTTGTATACTCACTCTCTTTGGCTGAAGAAGTGTGATATGTTCAGAGTGTTCTTCCTCGTAAAAGTTCTCTGGTTGCTCTGTAGCGACAGCGTGAAATAACGAGCAATTTTCCTCCCCATCAACATTGCCTTCTCGTCTAAAGTTAACTGATCTGCAGCACTGATCATTGAGACATTGAAAGACACAGTCGGTTCCAATAACGGCATGACTTTTTTTTAACATCGTGCTGTTTAACCACCGACCTAAGCAAGGAAATAAACACGTTAGTCCAATCGCTTCTGTAATAAAAATAAGCATTTAAATTCTTAAAAGAAAGATTTTCTCTACTGCTGCACCAAACGTTACTTTGAATTATTCGGTGTTTTGGAAAACACTTTTTAGAGAAAGTTTTGATGTGTAAAATGATTCAGCAATACTTGGTCAATTTCTAAAGAACGATTTATGCAAAGTCGTCATTAAATTATACAATTTGAGGCTTTTTGCGTTTTGTGCAATTTAGAAGTCACGGTTATCTTTACTAAATTTTCCCACTAAGAAAAACGCGGTCTAGGTTTTCTCAAGTGACAAATGTCCAGCAAATAAATGGAAAATTTAAAGAATAAAACATAATCCAAAAAACGTCATCTTGTTAGCTTGATATTCAAATTATGAAACAAGACAAGACAGAGACAAAGTTGTCTCTATCTTGTCTTGTCTTCTTCATAACTTGACTATCAAGCTAACAAGATGTCGTTTTTCGGATTATGTTTTACTCTTTACTTTTTAAAATTGTTGGTTGGTTATGGATAAATGAAACATTGTAATGGCTATTCAAAATTCTCGTCTAATGACTGAAAGTTCGGGAACCACTGAGTATACCACTGCTGAAAAATGACAAGGCGACGGTAATTCGTTATGTTGTTAATATTTTTATTGTACATTTTGACTAAATAACAGTCACCAGGCATCACTCATCTTTGCTGATCAGTTGCCTACAAGCAACTCAATCAACAGTAAAGCTGAAACAAACCTTGAACTACACGAGTGCGTATCTCTCGACACTTTCCTTGAGACTGAGCTTCAAGAAAACACAAGAACCAAACTATCAACAGAAAAGACAGATGACGTCTAAGACGTGCAAGTGACGTTTGGATGGGATGGCAGACAGAAATGAAATCCTCCATTTATTCTCTCGGATCTCCAGTGAGAAACTAGTCAGACAGAAATCTTCAGACTGAACGTGTGACTTTTTTGTTTAATCACTCTTTAATGAATTGTTAGATATAGCCAGTAGCGTGAAAATTTGGGGATTGAACCACGCAAACTCCTCTCGTTGCCGAACGTAAAGTGGAAATAAGTTTACATTGAATTTGAGATCATTAAATTGTAGCTCTTAATTTAGTCAATATCCTGGACCTTTTTTCATTTTCTAAACCTTTTGTTTAAATAGACCTTTTAATATATTTTCCTTCACACCACAGTTCATCAAGTGAAACACCTGTTCGTAATTGCTGAGCGGTATATGGATATTTTGTCCTATTTGCGTGATCATGTACCAGAAAAGCCCTTACCAGGCGTTTGTCTAATGCAAACTCTGCCAGCCTTTCGAGTTTTTCGCTATTTTAATGAGATGAAAACTACATTTACTTCATCCAATCGGTTAAGGTTTCTTATCTTCTAGCTTAAGTGTCATTAACGTGCCAGTTTTATATCAGCAAGAACCAACTTCGAATGCAGATATGTTAAACTTATGCTCGGTGACTGTAATAAATGCGAGCACCCCACTGCGCTCAAAAACTGAGGACCAAAACAATTCAAGAAAGAGCAAGACCATAAACAAAACGAGCTGCTAAATTATTAAAAGCCCAGCTAATTGGCCGATAATTTTCTGGATGGTCCGCTGTCTGTAAACAAAGAGGGCTTATGAATGATAAATGAACGTTCGTCAAGCTCTATGCTCAGAAAAACGATTTCTGAACCCCATACGGGAATCGAACGCTTCGATTGAACTTCTAATGACCTGTGAGACGCTCTAACAATTGAGCTACCAAGATTCAGATGGAGAGCTAGGGTGCAAGTTAGACATATGAGCGACCTGAGAGGACTCCTTTAACTGAAGCATAAGCCGTCAATTTTCTCGCAGTTAATATGGGAATAACAGGGCTACACTTTTAAGCTATCAGTTACCATCTGTAAAACCTCTTGAATCCTCAACACTTCCGTTATTGATCAGCTGTGTTGGGCCTTCAAAGTGCGAGAAAATTTCTAAGCTATTGAAATAGGCAGTCGCATAGGCGTATCGGCCGGTGGGCACGGGGGGGGCACAGGCCTCCCTCAAATTTTTGCTCTCCGGCAATTGAGCTGAAATCCATGTGAAATCCATATTTTTTCTGATTTTCTATCGATGTATTTCATCCAACAGAAAATGAAAATGATTGATACAGACCGTGTATATCTAAGTAGAATGTATTTAATGTATACAAATTTGAACTTTAAGAGTTTGCAAAGATTATGAATCAATATTGCAGAAACATTGAACATTGTTCTTAGTTTTTGTCTTAATGTTTCTAGACATTTCGGTTAAACTTCTCCTAAAGGAGCCTTTACACAATCATACTCATTTGTTTATAAAGGCACATACAAAATCTCGAACAAAGTTGTATATGTGTACTGTGTAAGATAACGCAAAGCGGTCGGGCAAACCAATACTGTGCCCCCCCCCAAACAAGATTAGGCCAGTACGCCCTTGCCTAAAACAATATTTAAATCTTTTCTGTTTCTCAAACGGTCAGACAAGAGTTCTGTTCAAGGTGCAATTCACACAATATCAATGTCGCACGCCATCCCCCCTTGGCGAAAAACTGTTGTCTCAACTGTTGTCTTACAACTCCCTCGTCAATGTATCAATACACCCTGAAACTATAGTGAATTTTTTCGAAATCATATGGTGAATTTTCGAGGTAATGAGTATATCGAGCTCGGGCCAATTTTACAGATGCTTTCGGTTACGTTTCACCAGATTACCAAGATCAAGTTAGGTCATAAATTTTTCTCAAAAAATCCGCCAATATCCTTAGGAAAAAACCCTAGAACGTCCCACTGACTGGCAGCGAGAGTAGTCCGTACAATAACGGTCGTGGCTAAAATGTATACTCGAGAGGGAGGATTAGACTTAGGATTAGGGTTAGAATTAGGGTTTGGATTAGGATTAGGTTAGGATTAGGGTTAGGGCTCGGCCTAGAACTAACCCTAATACTAACCCCAAGCGTATCCCTAATCCTAACGTATCCTAGCCCTAGTTCTAATCGTAAACCTCCTTCTAGCCGCGACCGTACAATAAGCAGTATAATAACTGGGCATTACAGAAGGTTTACCTGAGAAATAGGATTAGGATTGGGATTAGCTTAGGATTAGGTTCGGGCAAGGACTAGGGCTAGAACTAACCCTAATCCTAACTCCATACCTAACTCTAATCCTAACGTATCCTAACCCTGGTCCTAATCGTAATCCACCTTCTTGCCACAACCGTACAGTGAGCTGTGTAATAACTGGCCATTACAACACACTTCCCACATCCTCATTTATCTCCAGCCACAATGTTCATTCACAAACAAAGCAAGGAACTGAAGCGCCAAAGGTCATGTCCAATGTCAAGCATTTAAATCACTTGATTTCTGCCAAAGTGGATCCAATATTTCTTTTTTGATGTTTAGCTCAAGTGCAACGTAATCTTTATGTACTTTCGGTTTCGCTAAACATTTCGGAAGTATGATGTAAACAAAAGTTTGAACAATCGGGAAGCGGGTCAGATTGTAAGTAATGTTTAAAAACCCAGCAGGAGTGCTTCATCAGATTTCAAACACAAGGCAAGAGCCGAGTGTTTTAGTGATCCGATAAAGCACGTACTGCGAGTTTTTCAAATGACTTGTAAAACAAACCTCTTAATATCCTAATTCGCGAAGAAAGTTTGAAAGTTAATATCTTCTAAGCCGGAAATATTTGAGGAGAAAAGTTAGCGTGTTTTTATCACGTTTATCACGTGTTTTTATCACGTTTAAAGGCACAACACGGTTATAGTTTTTTTTTGTATTTTCCTCGTGAATTGTTAATACATTTCATACTTAAACATAAACTTTAACGTGGCTTCTATTTTCCGTATACAGTTACCGTTCCCTGGTTATGGTCTGCTACAACTCGGTTTATGAAGTTCGCTGTCGAACGTGAACATTTTCAAAAAGTTTAGTTGGTTTATAATGACGACTGGCAGATATGTTAGTGAAAACTCTAGGTCTAGCGCCAGTACGTTGAACGGGTAAACGAACCGACGGAGAGGGGAAATACAGCTATCAAAACAATTAGATGAATTACAAAAATAACTTACGTACAAGTCGGGGCAAACAATTCGCTGATAGCGGCATCTGATAAACGTTTCTGGAATTGAGAAAGGCTAAAAGCTGCTTACCTTAGTAAAATAACAAAGTTGTAGCGAGCGCCAAGCGGTGCTTGATTTACCAGGAGATAATTTCGTTCTTCCACAGGATCTTGTCAAACTGTTCACATGAGTGACTAGAAGTGACCACGAGGGACTCAAGTGATCGGGAATAATCTCAGATGACGAAGAGTAACCAAGGTCGGCAGACTAGGGAGAAGGGAATTGGGATGAAGTCCCCAATACTTCTATCGATGGGACTGGGCCTGTCCAGAATGTTGTTAGGCCAAAACCATGACCAGCCGACAATTTTAAAAAATTGGTTCAAAAATGACATTAAAATATAGTCGAAATATCACCGCACATTTGTCTCTGTCTTGAGTATCAAATAACAATATAATGTTTTCTGGATTAAGTTTTATTCTTCATCTTGTTTAACTAATGGTATAACGGTGTTTTATGCTTTACTGTATCTTTATCAATATAATCAAAGAACGGAAATTCTACTTTGCATATTTCTTAACTTTAAAAAAAAAATGGTGTGTAGTTTGTCCGACTTTTCCAAGGATTAGCCCCCCGCCAATTTAAACATCTTGACTCGATGATTAAGAAATTATGGGAAGTGAGGAACAGATAGCATGAGTCATAGACCTTTTGCTGATCATTAGCAGAAAATATACCATCATTTAGGGAAGCACAAATGGCGAATGCGGTTAGCGCGTTGCTTCTCACCGCTGAGGCTCTAGCTTAAGCCAGATCGGCCGTGGTTACAAGTTGGATGGTAACCACGTGGTGATTCTCTAGCTTGGGTCTCACGTGAGTAGAGCTGTAATTGGTCTCTGCTGTGCTTCGAGGGTTTTCCACCAGGTACTCCGGCTTTCCCCCCTCAATAAAATCAACTCTTTTATCATAGCTGTGCTCTGTGAACAAGTATGGGTCGAATGGTGGCTGCCAGCGACGCCTTTAATATGCCTTCGACTCGACCACGTTGATCTGCGTCCTTCGTAATTCAGCCCAGTAATTCATCATTCATTAACGCCAACCTCAAACTCGTTAGCGCAGTCGACATTCGTAGACATTCAGTCGACATTCGTAGATAGACAACCATTTCATCAAAGTGCATTCCATAGCCCCAGCAGATGACTATTAACGCCATTCCACTATACTATACATTAGGGATAATAAAGAAGCCGAAATGCGGGCAGCCATGTAGGTCAAAAACCAACGTCTGAAAAAGTTGTACTGAACCTTTATTTTACATGGACGGTTAATTCTGACAAATATGCAGTCCTTTAGATATTGTCCTCTACTTATTACGATTAAAAAAAACAAAAAAACAAAACAAAACAAAAATCCCCGAAATTTGGTTAAAGTTTTCGCAAAGGTTTTCATTGTGTTATATCGAGTAGGGGACTGGGATGACCTGCATATTGACCTATATGTCAGCCTCCGTGTTGGCTTCAAGATTCAGTTTGCAGGTATCGTTCCAGTCTTTTCAGAGTTCAATTTTCAGCACCTGGCTTCTGTCCCTAGAAGACAGTAACTAATAGTACTAGCAAAAAACAACGTATATTTATCATTCTTTACATGGAGGCCTTTATTGTTTATGATGTACTCGACTTACTTCAGACAATGTTGAAGAAGGATCGGGGAAATCATTGAATTTATATTTTGAAAACTGAATTGGTATTTCAACTTTTAATACCTTGTTACACGAGCTTTTGAAGCAGATGGCTCCTCTGAAATATTAAGCACATGTTGTGTCATTGTCTTCCACAAAGACGTGCCAGTCGTCTACAACTAACTCGAATACACAATCGAAAAAACAATGTAATTCCGATTAAAAGAGAAAGCACCACAACGAATATAATGATTGCTGCTGGGAGAATTATGAAAATGTTTTCTACTAAACCAAATACACTGAGCAAAGACAAACTGCCTGAAGCAGAAGAGAAATCTTCACCTTGGTAAAGGGCTTTGACTAGAGTGAATCCACAGACAATGACCAATGTGCTCAGGGACAAGGTTTCAAAAATATTCTCAGAAGCGCTAATGAAAGGATGAACGTACATGTGAGAAACCAATATGGCGACGCATATTATCAAGGCCAACATCATTCTCAGACGATTGTCGTATGTGAAAGTTAACACGATAATAAGGACTAACCTTCGGAAGATCAGAAATCCTTCCCAGGGAAGAAACGACGAAGGGAAACATAAAATAGGTTTATGTGATCTGAAGGGTCCTAAAAGAATTCGAAGAATCGCTTTTCTCGACAGATTCACCTCATTATAATTACCTCGTGTGGTTACTACAAGTTCTTCTTCTGATGCATCATCTGTATCCTCGTGACACCAAGAACAGTCCTTGATAAAGATGTACATCCAGAAACAACAGAATGGCAAAGGAAAAACGCAAGCCATACAGAACTGTGAAACGGAAATGCGATTTACTTTTAAGAGGTAGGAACCGAGAACTGGAACAAGACAGAATGGAATGACTGAAAAACAGACGTAACCAAGGAGGAAGTACTGAAAGGTCTGGTAGCATTTTATTGTACCATCGATAAACAAAACACGGCTATCTCCTATTGGAACGCAATGAAGGAGAGACAAACACAACTGAGTTGTGGATGAATACATCAAAAGCGATATATAAGTGAAAGCAGAGACAGTGCGAACAGAAAAACGAGAAATTGATCGTTGTGGTTGGTCGACAGTTTCGAAACGTTCGAGAGCTATGGGCTGATTATGATTACGTCTCCAGAACATTTTTACTGCGCTAAAACACTTAATGAAAACGTGAACCAGACCAACAAGAGCCAGCAAGCAGTGTCCTACTGAGTGTAAAATGGCTGCTTTCTGAACAGGTCGAAGATTCTGAAAAGGACAGTCAAAAGAAGGAACGTTGACAACAATTAGATTTAATGATCTGGAAAATATTTTTTCCAATGAGTCAAACATTTGCTGGTTTCCGCGTGAACCAACGCAGTTCCTGAATAAGTGAACTGTTTGATAATAATAGAAGATTATTTTAAGAAAACCACTGCCTTTAGTGTCACGTTTCTGGCTGAACTGGCTCATAAGGTCTTCAGTCGAGTTTTGAACATCGCTGTTTCCGATTCTCGGAAAGAGAAGTTTTAAAGATAAACGTTTTCGAATAAAACGAGTGATTTCTTCTTGATACAGAAAGAATATGAGATAAAGAATCATGAAACATAAAACTCCAGGCCAGAATATAACGCTTGTGCATTGTCTGTTTGATTTACACTTCGTGTCGAACAGTGGTTCCGACATACCGTCAGGACACTGGCCACAAAGAGCACCGGTTCGGTTTCCATAACAACCATCGTACGAGTTGCAATCCTCGGAGTCACAGCAGTAATCGGGAGGACATGCTAGGAAAGAGACTCTTTCCTTCCTCCTGTATCCCCAGAAGTTTGGTTTGGCTGTCACTTGTCCTCCTTCACACAGGCCACCTCGAGGACAATCCTGACACTTGAGTTTATTAGTAATGTTGTCACGACGATCTCCTCTTTTGAGGGAGTAGGTTTTCGGAGGGCATTGCTCACATGAAATATACAAGTATGACCATTCTATTGGACCTCCTGTGAATACTCTTTCGCTGTCAGAGCTGAGAACGTACCCTCGTGGACATAAGATATCTAGAGATCCTTTCAGAAATACTCCAGGACTTGTTTCAGACGGCATGTGAATAAAAATGGCTTGGTTTGTTTTCAAGGCTTTAATATTGAACTTATTGTTGCCAACGAACCAAAGCCTGCAACCAGATTCACCATAAAATTGAGTAGATTTCTCATTGGTTTGAGAGTTTTCGAAATAACAACTTACAAATCTCACCACAGCAGCACGTGACGTCACAACTACCGCAGCATACGGGTTATTACTGCCCGACATGTTGTCAAGGAAACGACAGCGAGTTACACGGCTTCTAACTTTGTGAAAGCGAATGGCAGGGGAACCCCTATTTCCGTATCCTTTGAGATTTTTCATGAATGTATTATTGGAAAGTTCTATGGTAGGTCCAACAAAACTAAGTTTGCGCGCTTCTGTAGACATCGAAACGAAAAAGCTCCAGTATTATTCCTGAAAATGCTGTTTGATAATTTTACTTCAAATGTGGGACGGTCGGTGACCATAGGAATCAGGTGAACAGCTGAATGAGAAATGTTGTTATTCTCGACCAACGGCTTGTTGAAAGTAATTGACGTTTTTATACGATATCTATGACCATTATCCCAAAACAATAACGTGGAAAACCGCTTGTCGGAGCATATTCCGTAGTGATTGCTAAACTTCGACGATTGAACAGTTATATTTACTATCAGGGCGAAAGGCTTTATAGAAAGCAATTCAGCACAGAATTTTTTTCTTCCGCCATCAAAACCACAGTTCGAAATGAAAATCTGAGTTTTTTGCATGCGTTTCTGCTTGTCGATGGTGGTTTGAAGAGCAACAGGACTTGCGTTGAAAACGGTTGCCGTGATACGAACTGTGAAATTAAGACAGCTCATCCAAACTCCATACATACTGCTTTCCTCAAAACTCGAGTTAGATACTTGAATCAAGCAGTTCATTGAATGCTTAGTGTATACACCTATGTCATTGTTTTTTAAGACACATTGTTCAAATACCACTTCAAAGTTACTCTTTGAATAACGCACCACTATTCCGGATCTCGTCATCACCAAATTCATAAACACCATTCTTATATTGTCAAAAGAGGAAGTCTTTATTTTGAAAAGGTCACACCTTCGTCGGCACTGAAGAACAGCCTTACCTTTTATGCCAATGAACGACAGGGATTTGTTGAGTGTAATCGAACATTTTGATGTTTTGACTGAATATTTACATTCCTTATATGGTTTTCCTTGCGCATGCTCAATGAGAATTACGTCTCCAGAATTTGAAATGTCCACTGCAAATCTTACACTGCGGCATGGAGCAGACGAGTTCCCACAATAAACGACGTCTTGTCCTTCATGGCTGACGAAGACATTTCTCAGAAAAGCTTCTTGAAAACCTTGAAAGAAATGAATATGGGACCTAGTTTGACGCTGCTTTGTCTCAACGGTGACGTTACATGCATACGCCAACTTTTCGAGCAACATGCAGACGTGAATAAACTTCGTTAAAACCGCGTTATCTAAAAACTTGTGGCATTAAAAATCGTGCTTAAAAATCATCCCATTACGTTTAAGTGCTTGAATACATTCATATCCATTAGTTGGTGCATATATGATATTACATTCAAAAGCTCAGAACCACATCGTCTGTTTACATAGCAACATCAGTAACTGCTTACCTTGACACAGTAAGAATAACGTAGCCAAATAAGACTCCTTGAACATCTCGAAAGGTTGCTTAGGATTTGAATTGATTATCGATGTTCCTAATGTAGTCAAGATATGCTTCACGTCACACGGAGAAGCCTCTAAAACCAGCCTTGCTTCTGCTCTATAACATCCACCAGTGGGCTGCTCCAGAAACAAAAGAAATCCACCCAGATCGTGAATGATAACGAGTTCGGTCAAAGAACGTCAATCTACGTATAAATTGAAGGTGATAAATCTTAAGATCACATCCTTTAGCCAGGAAGTGCGGGGGATACTTCCTTCTTTCCTTCTCCAGGATTGATGTCCTTGGTTTATTTGGTTCTCAGATTAATGTAGAAGTTAATGAAACTTTACTAAGTTAACGTAATGAAAACAAAATTGAAATTGTATTGATGAAACAACGTGGTTGGAACGATTCTTTGAGGTTTAAGTTTAATGTGTGACAAATTATCAAAACACTTATCGTTATACAATAATGATTACGTTTTATCTTTGAACATTAATATCTATAAAATAGCATGTCGAAAACGTTCGCGGTGATCGGCTGAAAGTCCTCTTTCTAACGCGTGAAATCATCGAAATATTCGAGAAACCAAGTTTCCCACAAGCATTTTTCGTCCTCCCAGATTTATACTTGCGTTTCTAGAACTCGACAGAAACCAAAAACTGTTTCCTGTTTCCTTAATACTTGATAACTTTTCTCTATACCACTCATTCAGTGTTCCTGCTAGGTTAAAAAACATGAGTGGGTGGTGAACTTGCAAATCATCTTGCTTATTTTGCGCCAAGTTATGAATACTTGTGGCAAAATAATTAATGTTTCAAAAACAAGCAGGAGTGCTTTATCGGATTTAAAAAACCAGGCGACAGTAGAGTTTTTTTTTTTGCAGCAACCACCACTGCCTACCTGTGATCAGATTAGCGAGAGAGTAGGAGTGACATAAATGTAGATCTATGAAACCTTTTTGTAAATTATACCAAAGCAACACGCTCTTTCATTCCTAACGAAAATATCTCAAACAGGTCACACCAGCTAATAATCATCGGCGCATTCTAAATAAAAAAAAAATTCGACGATTAGAGCATGTGGCGAAAGTTAGAGGGTAGGCTACCGCGAAAACGCGAGAGAAACTGCCTGACAAAACGCTTCAACAACGTATTGTTTATACCAAATTAAACCAGTAAAATCTACTCGATGAATAGTTTAACAGCGCAGCCAAAAGATAATCGCAGTGGCAGAACTGAAAACTGCAGGGAGCCTGCTAAAATGGCTTCTTTTCATCTCGTGTATACTTGCTGCTTCTGGTTTGCGAACTTTGGATCAGTTAGCGACCGGTAACAAGAACTCTCCCGCGGCTGTTTTCGCCAATGTTCTGCCGCAGAGGCTAAATCTTCTGGGTGCGAGTTCTGGGATATAGTGTGGCAAACTTTTACTTGGACTGTGAAAACCAACAGCGGATTTTTAAATATTGTACAGTTATGTCATACGGTTTTGGGTAGCATTTCGATCGCTAAAACAATTACACGTACAGATAAGTACATCCCATACTGTATCTGCGTTTAGCTTCCTGTTGACTTGAGCCGATTAACGTAATCTGGAAAAAACTCGAGATCAATGAGTGGTTCGATCGTACAAAAAGTTAGTGATTATTCCAACATAATCTCGTTGGGATCACCAAATTTTCCGGTAAACGGAATCACCCACGTGCTGGCAAACGTTAAATGGTTTTTGGCAATCTTCTGTCGTCCAAACATAACTCATACAGGTACTAGGGGCTGTTGTAAACCCAATAACCCTGAAAACCAGGCCACAAAGTATGTCGCAATTAAAACTGTTCCAAACAGCTTAATAGCTGTACTGATATGTTTAGGATCGAACTTTAGTAAGTTAATATTAACCAACATGTACATATCTTCTACTCATTCAATAAACAAAGCAGTTGGGTTATTCACGTGAACTTGTGAACATTACATGGTGTCAGGAGTATGGACTTTTTGAAACCTCCACATTCACTGTCACTCGAAGGAAACGTCGCCGAGAATTGGCGACGGTGGGTCCAACAATTTCGCCTCTACTTAAATGCAACGGGACGAGACAAGAAACCAGAGAAAGTGCAGTGTTCGACGCTGCTTACAATAGCCGGAGAAGACGCTGTCCAACTTTATAATACGTTTACCTTTACAACAGCTAAAACTGATAAACTAGAAGCTTTGATTTCTAAATTTGAAGCCTATTGCATTCCCAAGAAGAATGTCACGTTTGAGCGACATGTGTTCAATACCCGCAACCAAAGAATTGACGAAACCTTCGACAGTTATGTTACCGAATTGCGGAAATTAGCCAAGAGGTGCGAGTTTGGCGAGCTCTGTAACTCATTAATCCGAGACCGGATGGTTTGCGGAATACACAGCGACGAAGTAAGAGCTAGGCTGCTCAGAGAAAGCGACCGGACGTTGAATAAAGCTATAAATATGTGTCGAACGTCGGAGTTAAGTAAAAGTCAACTTAAGGATATCGTTGAGAGTCAAGACAAACTCGTCAATGCAGTCAAAACAACACAACATGGTCCCACCCAAATGAGGTCTGAAGGCGCCAAAATGAACAGTCGAGGAGGTAGGACTTCCAAATCCAATATGACGATCAGATCCGCCGATTGCCCTAACTGTGGAAGGAAACATGAGCCTCGGAAGTGTCCTGCTTACGGACAGGAATGCAGAAACTGCCACAAAAGAAACCACTATGCCAAAATGTGTCGACTGGCGCAGCGCCAATCTAATTTATACACAGTGGACATGGAATGTATCGATAACACAGACTTATTCATTGACACAATAAATACGAACTCAGGTAAAAACACAAACGAATGGAACGTGACCCTCGAAATCAACAACATTCCTGTTAAATTAAAATTCGATACAGGCGCTCAATGTAACGTCTTGCCTTTATCAGTCTACAGTAAACTTACGACAGATAAGTTTATGAAGTCCAACACCAAGTTACTTTCTTATTCAGGACATAGAATTCCCACCGTCGGAAAGGACAGCATGGTAGTCACCCACAAAGGAAAGTACCACCTAATCGAGTTTGAACTGATTAACCAACAAGGTGCGATTCCGGTACTTGGCCTACCAACATGTCTGGAAATGGACTTGATACAATGAGTTTACACAGTTGACCCAAGGATCGGCCACTTCCCGGAGAACGCTGTCTCGTGCAACACAAGACCATTACAACATGAAGCAGTGGCAATGCAACGGACACGTGAAATAGACAATAAACAACGCCACGCACAGAGATCAGATGCAAGGTTAATAGTGGATAAATACGCAGATGTTTTCCAAGGTCCCGTTTGCACAGAAAGAAAAATTTAAAGCTGAACTATGCAGAATGGAAAAAATTGGAGCCATTACAAAAGTGACGCAGCCGTCAGAGTGGGTCAATTCGATTGTGATAACAGAGAAAAAGAACGGAGACGTGCGTGTCTGCCTCGACCCGAAAGATTTGAATAAAGTTATACTACGAGAACATTACCCCATGAAAACTGTGGAAGAAGTGGCAGCAGAGTTAGAAGGTGCAACAGTGTTTAGCACTTTAGACGCCTCTTCTAGATTTTGGCACATAAAACTTGACGAAGAAAGTTCCAGATTAACAATGTTCAACACACCATTTGGGAGATACCGATTTCTTAGGCTACCTTTTGGCATAAATTCAGCACTGGAAGTGTTCCAACGACGGATGTCCCAAGCCTTTGAAGATATCAACGGAACAAATGTGATCATGGATGATATTCTTGTTTGGGGTAAGGACGAAGCACAGCACAACAACCGCCTAAAACAAGTTCTACAGAGAGCTCGAGATATCAACCTGAAACTGAATGGAGAGAAGTCCAAAATACAGACACGCGAGGTAAACTACATTGGCCATATCTTCACCGCCCAAGGCATAAAGCCTGACCCAGCGAAAGTCAAGGCCATCACGGAGATTCAAGCTCCCAAAGATAAGAAAGAGCTCCTCCGATTTATGGGTATGGTAAATTACCTAGGCAAGTTTCTACGCAACCTGTCTGATTGTACGCAACCACTTCGAGAGCTACTGCAAAAGGCGGTAGTTTGGCACTGGATCGACATACACGCACAGGCCTTTAATGAAATAAAGAAGAGGTTGACTGACGAGAATGTCTTGAAGTACTACGACGTAGCAAAGCCAGTAACCATATCAGGTGATTCATCGTCATACGGGTTAGGTGCTTGCTTGCTGCAGGATGGGCGTCCAGTCTCATACGCATCACGCACATTAAACAAGTCCGAAAAAAATCACGCACAGATCGAGAAGGAACTTCTTGCTATAGTCTTTGGGTGCAGTAAATTCCACCAATATATCTACGCCAAACCACTGACAATTGAGACAGACCACAAGCCACTGGAGTACCTCTTTCGAAAGCCACTCATCGCCGCGCCACCTAGATTACAGCGTATGATGCTTACACTCCAGAAGTACGAACTGCATGTCGTATACAAGCCAGGCAAGAACCTATATATAGCTGACACTCTCAGTAGAGCTCCAGGAACAACTGACCACACAGAAGACGAAGATCCATTTCAAGTACATACAGTTCAGCAACTGCCGGTAACACCACAAAGATTAGCACAATTTTATGCGGAGACAAGTGCAGATCCAATCTTACGGAAACTACAACACATTGTACAAACTGGTTGGCCAGATTCCAAGTCCGCAGTTGACCCAGATATACGAGAATACTGGTCAATTAGAAATGAAATTAGCCTGCAAGATGGATTCCTATTACGAGGGGAACGTCTGATTGTACCAAAAACATTACGACTGAAATGCTGAATATTATACATAGAAATCATCTCGGCATCGAGAAGTGCAAACGAAGAGCTCGCGATGTGCTATATTGGCCAGGAATAAACGACAAAATAACTAATCTAATCAGAAAATGTGACACTTGCGCAACCTTTCAAAGACGCCAACAGAAAGAGCCGATGAGAGGCCACAAATTACCAGAAAGACCCGGCAAAAAGTTGGCTTGGACCTGTTCGAATTAGACAAAGAAAATTACCTGGTAATAACGGATTACTTCTCCAAGTTCTTTGAAATCACAAAACTTTCCAGTACAACGAGTGCAGCAACGATTAAACACCTCAAACCACACTTTGCAAGATACGGAATCCCAGAAGTTGTCGTCAGTGACAACGGACCGCAGTTCAGCGGTACCGAATTCTCAAGTTTTGCGAAGAACTACCAATTCAAGCACGTTACTTCCTCGCCAAAGTACCCTCAGTCCAACGGCTTAGCAGAACGAACAGTCCAAACTGCAAAGGGCATCCTAGCAAAAGCAAGGAAACATGGCAGTGACCCCAACATAGCTCTCTTGGATTACCGCAACACACCGATTTTTGGTGTCGGTTTATCACCAGTCCAAATCTTAATGGGACGTCGAACAAGGACCCTGTTACCAACCACTTCCAAGTTACTACAATCCAATTACAGCACAGAACAGATCAAGCCCAGCCTCGAAGAACAACAGACCAAACAGAAGCACTACTACGATCGAAATACAAAACCACTGGAGCCACTCAAACCAGGGGATGAAGTATACCTTCGAGATGAAGGAAAAGGGATATGGACTCCAGCAACAGTAGTAAAGGCTGCTGAAGAACCATGCTCGTACATTGTCAAATCCAACGGGCAAGAATACAGAAGGAATAGAAGACATCTGCTGAAACAAGTATCTTCAAATCGGGTTCCAGGTCCAGCGTACAGCAACAGGGAGTCCCAGTGGTCAAGCTGTATGACAGATCCACATACGATAAAGGACGTGCAGACAGAGAGGTCTAATATGGTCTCAACCAGATCTGGCCGTGTCATCAAGCCTCCTGTCCACCTTGGGTTTACACAAGGTACCAGAGACTGAAGTAATAGAACGTCCTAGGATTCCATTTGTAAAAACTTAACATTTACAATATCTGATTATTTTAGTTATAATTTAGTAATATCTTGATATTCGTAGTTAAAATAGTCTACCTAAACACTCTCTCGTATGGTTTAATCTTTGTTGACTTCATTGACTCAATCTGACCATACTTAAAAGGGGAGATGTACTGATATGTTTAGGATCGAACTTTAGTAAGTTAATATTAACCAACATGTATATATCTTCTACTCATTCAATAAACAAAGCAGTTGGGTTATTCACGTGAACTTGTGAACATTACAATAGCCTTGCATTTTCAAATCATATAAACCTCTACTTAAAGAAATACTATACCTCGAGTGTGTTATTGTTCATCAAGTGTTCAAATTTTTCATCTCAGTCAGTGGCGCATTAAACGTGCTAAGTGCTTAGTTAATCAACAACACGAGAGTGTAAACACATTGTGAGGGCGAAGTTTCGAAGTTATTTTAAAGATCCAGTATTGTATTGTTTATTGCGATTTAATGCACACAGTTCGTGATCATAAACTGAGAAACGTAAGAAACGACTTACCTTGGCAAAATAACAATCGCGTAACCAAGTACTTTGTTTTCTTCATCCTCAAAAATTCTCCATTTCTTTTAACCACCTTTCCGACTGGTAGTCTTGAAAACGGGAAATCGTTTTCAGTTCTTATGATGCCAGTTTGTGCTCTTTGTCGGCACGATGTGACAGGAATTCGGGACATAACAGCTGTTCAGTTGTATGAGACAATTGTAAGAAAACGAAACTGTTTTAAATTTTCCACATCAGGGATCACAATTCAATGTATACCCGCCACACATTCCATGTCTCTTACTGATAAGTTTACTAAAAAAGAAAACAAAATTAACCTTTGATTTGTCACAGCTTTAATCACACAACTTTATTATTTTACTCTGGCTAACTCCAGATGGGTTTACTTATCAAGGGGAGACATCCTGTGAAGATCCCAGGTAAAGGTTTGAAACTTACCGTCAATCTACGACGTGAGCGGAAGTCATGGTTTCCCGCATTTGGACCGTTTCGTAGAGTTTTGCAACGCTCTTTGAATTGGGACATGAACAACGCGTTAAAATCGAAAGGTTTTCCTTGAATTTCGTAGAAGTATTCTTTCGTTCAGTGGGCTACATAGGCGTACAGGACGGGGGGGCAGGGAGCAACTGCCCCCGAATTTGGAGAGGACCAGATTCGGGCAAATAGCTCAGGTAGAATTGGAAAAAATAAATTTCTAAGCGTGATTAAAACAGAATAGTTTTCAAAAATCGGTGACGATGAACAAGAGTTTGGACATTAGTGTGCATTCAGGTTGCCATATATATACCGTGTGCAGTATGTAATTCTTATTCCTAGGTTTTTTCTAATTAAACATTCGAGCAGAGCGATTCGGGCAGATCGTCTCTGCCTCCCAAAAATGATTAGGGCCTGTACGCCTATGGGCAGTCGACAGTAAGTCACATATGGCAAGACACTTACTCCAGTTATTTTAACCAGAGGCTTTTCCACAGCCAATTCATAAAACAGGCACACGGTGTGTCCACAGACTGAGTTGTTGATGACATAAACAATATTAAGAAATACAGATATCAAAATGGATCACAATGAACTGAATAACAGTAATTCTTTTGGTATGGTAACGGTTAAAGTAATTAAATGCCGGTGGCTTTTCGCTCAAATGGCGTCTTGCAAGTGTGATCAGCGCAAACACAATGGCTCCGTTGATATACAGAAGTAACAAGAAACTGGCACTTGTCTAAGTTGTGGAAACGAGAAAAAAACGAGTGTTTTCTAAGGGCTATATCAACGTAGAGCGGGGCCGACTGCTCTGTGGCAGAGAAAGTTGACAATATGGGTGGCTGCGAGGCTAATAAAAGGGTCCCCTGTTGCAAGGGGAAATATTAGACCCGGGCAAGGTCTGCTAAAGCAGACGAAGATGACGAATTAAACGACTCGACAAACGTCTTAATAGCTCAATATGAATCGCAAAAGTAAATTGAGAGAACCCAACTACAACGCAGACTCAGTATACGTATATTCTGTGATAAAATAATAATTAGAGCCAACTGAAAAGCTATGAAATTTGTTGAGGACTTGAAAGAAAGCCTGCGTCGCAGTCCGACTTTCACGTGAAAGAAAGTAGATCTGCGTAACAACAAACACATCCTTGTTCTAGTCTTGCATGGTTGCACCATTTTATATAATAGATTCTGATTGCCTTACGGTTTCTTACATTATAACAAGACTCGTGATTGGCTGGCTTACTTGCACCAGTCCTCCCTTTATTCGGTTTCAATGTTTTGATTTTGCGCGTGAGCTTGAGAGAGCAATCTTGCAGGCCGTTGTACTTATAGTTTACTCGGGAATGGATGTACCATAACAGGGCCATAGCCAACAATTTTGAATTGGTCCAGTTGGCAGGCACGGTTCTGAGCGCCTAAGGCGTGAAAAGCCTCTAGAATTTCCCGAGGGTCCTGGGACTGCCCTTCAGTGAAATTTTGATTTTCTAAGGCTCCAAAACGGTATCTACTCCATTTTAAGAGCGCTTTAACAATAAAATTGAAAATCACAATGACAAGTCATTACTTAACGTTATGTAAAACTAGGATCCTGCCTACACAATGTTAAATAACGTAAAGAGTTCGAAGGTTATTGGTATCTGCCATGACTGACCGTAAAGAATTCTATCGTTTCGAGCAAAGGGCCTTTCTCCATAGCCCTTTCCAGACGATTGTAGGAAGTAGTCAAAAAATTACACGCTACCTAAAAAACTTTGATCGGTTAAGTAGCAAACTACAAGTACATTCCTAAAATCAAAGATTTTTCTTTTTTGTGCTAGCTTTTGAACTATATAATCCACAACCTACGCGCTGATGTTGAAGAAATTTATTTTAAGTCACAGTCTGCCCGCGACTTCAAGGAAAAATACATCGTTTACTAAAAGACAAATGTATAACAAAGTACAAAATGTTACATGTTACAATCTGAATGTACTCGTGTATTCTATGAAAAATTCCCTTACAAAGAGACAAATGTAGGCAAAGTACAAATGTATAATGCACGTTACAATGTGTCCATGTATTCTACGGAAAATTCATTTGCGAAGAAACAAATTTATGACAAAGTATAAATGCATAACACATGTTTAAATAGCGCGCTTTGCATCAGAGTGCGTGACCATTGAAAAAAAGACGTTGGGCATCACAATGCCAATAATAAGGTGAACAAAATTGTTTATCTTCAATAACGTTACACATTTCAATTACAACTGAGAAAGCTGATCTTCATCATTCGCAGTCACGACAATTTGCTGTACCAAAACTAGCTAGCTCACAGAGGAAAGGCTGAAACAACAAAGGATTCAATAAATTAGCTTTCATGACAGCTTACTGATTTCACGGTATTTAAACTCCAAAGGCAAAGAAGCATTAAATTTTCTTTCCAAAGGAAAATAAGTATTAGATGCTATCTTCAGCTCGGCTACGCCTCGTGTTTTCACTCAGCATTTTTCTGGTTGAAATGACTTCATTCATGTTTCTATCACAGCACAGAGACAATCGAGCAATTTTGTATTTGTCAAATAAAAGATAGTGATATCGAAAACCTTACGGCCACTATCAACAACATTATCGTTACCTGATTAATTTTGAGACACGTTCTCTGACTAAACTTATTAAATATAAAAGCTTTCGACTACCTAACTGTAGTCTTCGACAGGCAAGAGTGACAAATTAATGGCATGTAGATATTTATAGGTGCGTGTTGAATTGCGAAACTACGCACCTATAAATATCTACATGCCATTAATTTATGTCACTCTTGCCTGTCGAAGACTACAGTTAGGTAGTCGAAAGCTTGTATATTTAATAAATTTAGTCAGAGAACGTGTCTCAAAAATTAATCATGTCTCAACCTGGCTACGCAATCTCCATATTATCGTTACCGTTTCACAAAAAAATTCCATAAAATCATTGATACAGCTCACTTCCAACCAACCGCACTACTCTCTAAGATCGCGACCAGAATAATAGAAAACACGTAGAAGAAGGCAACAGGGATCAACTTCCACAACTGAAAGGGAAAATACAAAAAAGTCAGATAAACAAGATTAAGAAATATAGTTAGTTTTTTATTAGTCTTTTTTTATTTTTTTATTAGTTTTTATTAGTTTATAAGTCTAACAGTTTTCAACTGTAATGTGTCACCCTCGGTAAATAAAGTTATTCATTCATTCATTAGAAACCACATGGATAACTAAACATGGACCTCAAGATTTGTAACGTAGACGTCACTGGAAGAAACAATAATAGATTGACTGCCGGATTGGAGAATTTAAAAAACGTTGTCATGGAAGTTGAATTCGAACATTTTAATGTTCTTGCGCTGCTTAAATTTTGACTTGTCGACCCAGGCCTCAACGGCAAATGCCAACAGCTAGCTAGCTCGCACCACAAGAGAAGGTTACTTATGACACGTATTACCATGTGTGGAAGCATTAGTATGTCCAATATTTGTTTAGAATCAGTGACTCGATGAATTGAATTTGGTGGAGCGCAGTGAACTCGATTCCCTTATCTGGAATGCCAACTAGCTAATGAAATGTGAAGCCAAGACGGACGCCCATGGAGGGGAATTTTGTACGTCAGTTTTAATCCCCTACGCGGTCCTGTACGCCAGTCTTAGTCTCCCACGCCACTTTTTACACCTTCCTGAAAAGTTTTTTGTGAAAATTCACAAGAAATATTTCTTCACAAGGTAGAAATGACTTTAAGAATTTAAAATATATTTCGAAGACGTCCAACCGAGTTGCAGGTTATATATATTTTCACGAAATTAAATTACCAAATTATTGAGAAACCTGATAACACGGCTTCAAATAGTTACTTTAGGAAACTAATAAATCCACGTCCTCTTTTTACCGTTAGTTCACCATCTTTAGACAATTTAGCACACTTCTCAGGCCACACAGCAGTAATTAATCCTTTCAAATACTCGATTATGTAAAATAGTTTCAGTAATATTTCTCCTATACACTTTTTTCATGGTTGTGAATGTCTTCGAAGTCGAACGAAACAAAAACTGAAGATTAAAGTCGTGCAAAGGACTGGAACTGACGTACAAGACCGCAAAGAGGACTGAAACTGACGTCCAAAATTTCCCTCCATGGGTGGTCATCTTGGCTTCACTTTTTGCCCGAGCAAATGACTGCGAGTTAGCATTCCAGATATGGAAATCGAGTTCGCTGGAGGACTGCTGTTTAAGTGTGTGAAGTGCGCATGTTCCCATACATGCGCATTCGTACTGAGAAAGACTTAAAAATTATTCGGGAAAACGTTTCTTGCTAGGAATTATTTTAATGAGCCCCTGACCGGTATTGAACTAGTAATAAAGTAATATTAAGCAGGGTCATTTGCTTGAGAAGAAGGAACGTAGGAAGCCTCGAAAATTTTACCTTGTATGTAAGTGGATAACCCATGAAGAATACAAACCACTGCACCAGTAAAATGACTGTCACCTCTAGAAATGAATAAAAAAAAAAGAGAAGAATTCAAGCAGTCGAAATGGTTAAATAAGTTTATTCAATAGAGTCAGATAGATTTTACCATTGAGATTTAAATGATCATTCTTGGAGGTCGATTTACTTTAGCATTTGGTTCAACAAAACAACCTGTATATTCTAAGACTGTCAATAAAATACCACTATTGTCTCAATGCACGATGTTGAGGTTTAGTAAACTTACTATGGAGAAGGTTAATATCAACGAACTTTTGTGTTTATCTATTGATAACGAAATCAAAATACTAAGTCAACTTTTTCAGTTTCTTTTTTAACATCACATTTTGAAGCATCATTCTTGTAGTGACTGCGGGCAAAGTTCTTTCATATCATTTCCCTCCCAATCTCCAGCAAGTAAATGCCCCCCTCACCTGCAGAATAGTACCACTCCAGGTCCTTGAAGTACACAAGTGCACAAAAGATCCCCAAACACAAAGTGTTGTTCATCGTGGCTGCCCCGTACAGCTAGGATACAAAAATATAAGTAATATTATTATAAGTAATAATAACGTATAAGTAATGTTATTATACATTCAAACTTCATTCTTGTTTCTTATTGGTCGACATTCACCAGTTAATTTTCAATGTCTGGAAGCCGTGACGTCATTTCCGCCGAATATCGTGAATTATTCGACGGAGCTGTCAAAATAAAAAATTTATTGGACGCTGATGACGTAACCACCTCAAAGCCGCAAGATTTACAAAACAGCAAAAATGGTCTTCAGCAGTTGGGAAAGTTAATCGTACGAGTCTTCTTAATGCAAATCTCTTATTGCATCTGTCACTGTCTGCTAGATAATTCTTGACATCATGCTCAGCGTCATCCAATAACTGTTTACGATTATCAAAAATTTAAAAATATGTACGTCAAGACAGACTAGACTATGATTAGGTTACTACAAAATTTTGTGAAGTGTAAGTTGGCTACCTGTGAGAATGTCATGGATACGTTCTCCTTCTTCTTCTTTGCAGCAAACAGCAGAGAAGAGACCAGTTCAGAAGCATTGGAGCAAATTGGAGTGACCACAAACGACACGTAGAATGCTAAAAGTGAAGATAGCCATGGTTAGGTGCCTCAACCACTTAAGGGTCAGCGGTCTGTATACAGGACATCAAGAACAAAAGAACAAGTGGAAGAACAAAGCGAAAACAATGAAAGAACAATGAATAAAAGAAATCGAATTGAACCCTTAGAGCAGGGGTGGGCAATTAATTTTTACAAGGGGCCACATGAGAAACCTGAACTGTGTTGGAGGGCCGAACCAACGATAACTTTTCGTTATCAACGGCATCAACTTTTCTTTTTTTGGCATGAGCTGAAATTTTGAGGGCTAACTGGCCAACATCACTTGTGTCTGTTCACGCATGCACGTCCTGGATGCATAATACACGCGTGCGTCACGTAAATAAAACAAAAATGGCACAATTTTCAAAATAAAATCAACACAATTGTATAGCATGAACATCATAAATTATATTATATAATATTTTTTCATTCATGTTCTGATTGACCTCACACTCACGCGGGCCGGACAGGGACGTCCAAACGGCCAGATGAGGCCCGCGGGCCGTAAGATGCCCAGGTCTGCCTTAGAGGGTGAAGACAGGTACAATGAAGTCATACGTAACAAATGAGTTAATAGAACTGTTTCAGAAATTTGACGCTCGAAGGGAAGACATCGAACTGATGATGTCATCTCTTACGAAATCCTCACACGTCATTTCGCTCGTGAAAAACATACAGAATTGAAAAATTTTCGCATATAAAATTTTATTTCACATGTGACATGGGAACGTTTTCACACATGAAATACCTAATTCACATGTGAAATGAATCGATGTAGTTAATACGATGAACTGGCGTATACTTACGACTGATGGGAATGTAGCTTCCTCCCCACTTTTTATTTTCCTTATCCGTGATTCCACTAAGAACGTCACACATAGGATCAGAAAAGATTGTTACCTGAAGAAAAAAAGGATTGATGTTAATGACTTGTCTCGCAATGAGTGAATGCGTTGCACTGGGTTTGCACGACACTGTACACTTAATGTCTCGTCCCGAGGGAAAACAAAACTTACTGTTCCCCGAGGGTTAAGACATTAAGTGTTTTGCTATGTAGCGACTCCGACCTCGATAGTTTCTCAAGGTTTTTCGCTGACGATTCTTCTGCTGAAACCTCCATACAAAATACAAAGAGTGTTGCAACAACACTTTTGGCAGCCTTTTGTGTATTTACTGACTCTTTTCCCGCCATAAGATCCCGTATTTCATCGTAGGAAGATTGGAAAAATTGTGCCATCGTATGAAACAAGCATTTATCTGCTACTGGACTTTGTGAAATTTTTCGCAGGGAATTGATGCGACACGCTTCAATCACGAGCTAACACTATAACTGTGTTCACGTGCTAACACTATAACTGTGTTCACGTGCTAACACTATAACTGTGTTCACGTGCTCTGGTAGCTCGCTCGGGCGACAATTTTCCCCTCGCCCACCGCGCGAAGCGCGGTGCGAGGGTACTAATCTTAACGTGCGTGGAGTCCTGTTACACGCGTGGTTACTAGGGAGAAAAATTTTCGCTTTGTGTATATATCTTTGTGTATATATCTTTGTGTATATATCTTTGTGTATATATCTTTGTGTATATATCTTTGTGTATATATCTTTGTGTATATATCTTTGTGTATATATCTTTTATATATATATATATATATATATATATATATATATATATAAAGATTCCGGTCACTCAAAAATGCCGTGTGCCAGCTCGGGGACTGGTATGTTGATGAACAAACCGTACTCAGGTACCGTATTGAAGCAAATCGATTTGGTCTCGTTATTTTTTCCCTTGTATGGATCTCTCGCAAGTTGTTTACATTATTTGAACACTGAAGCCAGTAAATGATTTAAGACCGGCAAAGGAAATGGCTTTCTTGGTGCCTGCGGCTGGTTTCGCCACCTCAATAACTGGACAATTTATGACTTGACAGAGCAGTTCTCAAAGTTAGCTCCTTGGAATATGCATTTGCCAACTGTTCACTTTTTGCAGTAACGCTTTGTCTTGGTTCTTTCTGATTTATATGAACAAGAAACGTACGGGAATTCGCTTGCTGTCAGGACATTAGCTAAGCGACTAACTGTATCAAAACGACATTCTTCGCTGAAGTTGAAAAGATGTCAATTAGTATAAATCTTGGGACTTTTGACATTGTGCCAACCACTTACCTGAGCTGCACAATCACAGGTACGTCTGAATCGAGTAGCTTTGAAGTACAAGTTCTGCGAACGGAATTGTTTTGAGCAGCTTTCAAAAGTAGCTTCCGAACTTCATTCTTCCCCAAGGGAGACTTCTTGTACGAAATATTACCGCCTGGATTTTGCTGGTGTTTATTGGTAAAGTAGAATGAAGATTCTGGTTCATCCATCTCTGTACGACGATTATTTTTGAACATTTTGCAGTATTTAAGCGGACAGCGTTCATGGTCAATCGTTTGGGAAGTGGGATAGAACACTCATCATCCAGAAGAGTTGTCCAGGCCATGACAGTCTTTGGATGCTTTCTCCGCTTTCCACACAAAGATTTCATCGCCTCAATCACGATTTTTTCCCTATGAAATGTCGCCCCACTGAAGACGTTAGGATGTATTTCTGGCTCGAAACAAAAATGCAAGGTAAACAGCCACCAGGTAACTCGCTGCAAAACTACTTGATTTTGGTCACCAAATTATCCTTCGGCAAAACAGTTGTCCGCTTCAGTCTTTCTCACCTCAAGAGTGATTTGTGCATGATGACCTTTACCGTATTCGATCGGTAATGCTTTCATCAGGAGTTTAAAGCCTCTCAAGAAAGTTTTAAGTCGTCTGTGTGTAAATTTACCGTTAAACCCTTTGTGTTGAGGTGCCACTGAATGCTTAGTTGAAAATACGCAAGAGTTGCAGGTTTATACGCCATTTTTCTTTTTTATTGATGTTTTGCCTTGGAAAAAGTACGTTATTTACTTCTCTTTTCTCGTTCTTCTTTCGACAAAACTTGCACAAGGTTTGCTTGTCGTATTTTGTTTTATGTTTTGTATTTTCCAATTTTTGGTCAGCGATAAAACTGCAGATTTCGTTCATGTTTTCTTTGTTTACTTCGTCGATTTCGTAATTCGTTTCATCTTCGTCACCAAAGTCTTGTACCTCCGGATGAATACTTAGCATAAACCCTTATCATAGCAGATCTTAAAGACATTTGTAACCAACTTTGAGGTAACGTATATTTTATCAATTTTTAAAGTCAAAAATAATGTCAGAAAAATATTCAATCATGAGCTGTCCATAATGCCGGTATCCGTTTGATAACCTATGAGAATGCTCCACTTTTTGGACGGAAAGTCTGGTCATCTTATGAAACAATCTTTCTTTGAGGTAAAGTGAGTGAGAAGTCTAATTGGAAAATGACACGAATTACCATAAATCCGCAAATAACTCAGGGTATTGATCCTATCATTCATTGTTTAATAATTTGATTGTAAGGATGGACATCCTACCATTTGTTAAACCGTTGAACGTTATTCTCACCGAACTTTTGTTTTAATAAAGCAGAATTGAAATTTTAGACGTAAATATGCGTATAAGCAGTCTAAATATAAAATAATTTCCAGTTTGGATTGTTGTTTATTTGCGGCCAAATTCTGTGTGGATTTTTTTTTTATTGCATGTCCTCTTCCAGTTATAGTCAGGAGGATTTGTTTTTTTGAGAATTTTGAAAAATTATCATTGTTACTTGGATTCTCGAGAGATATATTGGAAGGGTGGGCGAGGGGTTGTTGAGTGCGCGTATTTCTAGTAAAGTTGTATCCCACGCGGGATACATTTAGATTTAGATAATGCCACGTGACCACAATTCAACCAATGGCAGTTAGTGTTATTTCCAGCAAAACGCTAGCTATATAACAAATGGTGTTACACCAGTTAATGGCCCGGGGGAGTTGTTATAACGGCTACCGAAAAAGTTTAAAACTGAACCTATTAACATACCATTGCGACGCCACCGGCCAACATGAAGAAACATTTAAGACCAATTAAATATTTATTTTCTTCTTCTTCGGCTGCCTATAAGTGAAACAGATGTTATCTTATTTGATGACTGACCTCTCGCTTGTCATGTGAAGTTAACATGCCAAGTTAAGACGTTGACGAAGAGGAAGAATCGAAATGAATGAACGTGAGAAAAGAAGAGAACGTGAGACAGATATTTAAAAAACATTTAAACCGTCCCTGTCCAGTACATCTCCCCTTGACGTGCAAAATCGTCTGGTGTTCGCAAAGGTAAAACTAAAAAGTCGGGTAAGGACCGGAGGAGGTTCAACATTTGTTCTCCCCGATAAAACATGTACGGCTCGCGGGCACACATTCCATGAAATTACAATCAGATCGGAGCGAATTTGTTCTTATACCATTACCTCTTCCAGTTCATCTTCAGCTTCTTTGTTAATGATCGGATCTTTCTCCGACGGTTCTTTCTTCTTGATGTCTTTTCCAACCTGCCACGTCTTGAAATACTTCTTCTGCAGCCCAACTAAGTTGGAAAAAAGTACATTAAAAAACTCATTAAGAGTTCATGAGGAAAATACAAAGGACAATCATAACTGTGTCGTGTCTTCATATGTGATAAAAACAAGCTTACTTTTCTCTTCCAATTTCTTCGGTTTGTAAAACATAAATTTTCAAACTTTCTTCCCGAATTAGCGTATTAAGGAGCTTGTTTTTTAAGCCGTTCAAAAAAACATGCAGTACGTAGTTTATCGGATCGAAAACACTCGGTTATCGCCTCGTGTTTAACTTCAGATAAAGCACTCCTGCTTGTTTTTTAAACATTACATAACCCCTTTGAGTTTAACCCTCAGGTTTGATGGATTGAGAATTAAATAGGTTTATGGTTTAAAGTCTAACATAGTGAGTGCACCATGCAAAAACTTTCGCACTTACCTGCCTCGGCCTCTGGATCCTGTTCTCCCGAATCTGTAACTTCCCGAGGACCACCGAAGATATTACGATTGGCAATGCCATAGAAACGATGAATCACACGACGACGAATCCTAGAAAAATTCGACGCAGAGTGAGGGCTGATTACGCGGGAAAATTTCCAGCCAAGCAGACCGGGTTGAAAAAAAGTCCCGATTACATGAAATACTTCAGCCCGGGTAGCTCAACTTGGGCTGAAGTTTCAAACTGGGCCAAAACTTTCTTCATGTATTCGCGAGCTCCGTTTTTCAAGTATTTTATTAGAAGGTCGGGCTGAAATCTCAGTCCGGTCAATCAGGCTGGAATTTCAGCCGGGGCTGAAAATCTTCGTGTAAATCAGTCTCTGAGAGAGTGAAGCACGCAGTATGTAATGGCAGGAATTTGCAAAGTTAATTATCAATTTGACTGAGGCAAAACCTCAAGCTTAACCCGTTTCGGTTCCAATTCAACTTTGATTATCTTACCATGGCTAACTCCAGACCAATTTACTCGTTAAGTGGATAAGTCTTAAGATGGATAAGTGGATAAGTGGATAAGAGCTACGACTATGTCAACTAAAGCTGTTGAGACCCAAGTTCCCTTTTGCCCCGAAAAACTTTCGATTTATTGTCTTCGACTTACTCTTCTTGTCTGTGCTTTAGAGCTCGCAGTTCGGCTGATTTGCTGTCATAGACCTGAGAAGATACAACAAAGCATTCCCTGTAAACTTCACAACTGGGAGTGAAGGAAGAGGGCAGGGGGGCAGTTGTCTCTTTTTTTTTTATGTTCTAGTTTCCGGTACATTTACAACATTTGTTCCCAAATACGTGATTTACTCCCAAGGAATAAGTTTCTCATTAGCCAGATTCGAAAGCCTGAGACAAAACAAAAAAGTCGGTTCGCGCGATAAGATTTGTCTAGAGGAAAACAGCTTTAACAAGCGTCTTGGGTGCTTATTAAATGTTTCCTTTCTCAGGAAGAGGTGCTCGTTTTGAACTGAACTTCAAACCAGTGCTGTCAAAGATGGAATTTTCTTGGTAGAATTTCATTCACGTATCAGTGTATTCCCTTTAGACTTGAAGTAAGCAGGAGGTCGTTCATTTGAACGAGCGTTCACTAGATAGAGATGATGAAAATGCGCGTTTTTTTGAGTTTTCTTTTTCTCGTTTTGCGCGGTCAGAGGACGGATTCATTCGAGACTGGGAACTTAATACATTTTGTAAACATAGTATCTTTCCACTATTTAGTAAAACATCACTTCTTAACACAAACATATACATACACATACCTATACATATATCTATACCTGTTACTATATATACCTGTATCTTTAGCTAATATATATATATATATACAAATAGAGACAAATGTTTAGCTATCGCTACTCCGAGTTTCACGCGCTCTGGCGATCATCAGGCAACTGACAGATTGTTTAATTATTCATGCAATAAACACTGCTGAAATATGATCTATGTTATAGGTTTATGTTATAGGTTTTGTTAGGTGAACACATTTGGTGAAAAGTTCTGAGCGTCTGTTTATTAAGTTTTTCCCCCATCGTTTTATCATAGAAAGTTTTTCTTCTAGGCAGAGGTTGCATCTTCTGGAGTTTCCTTTGCCAGCCGGAGCGTGTTTTAAGAGTGACCATTTTATGTTATAATCTCGTTTGCCATGTTTATGTTTCCACACGAGCTTAGAAAGTTCCGTCTTGTGGAAACAAACGTGGCAATCGAGATTATAACATAAAATGGTCACTTTTAAAACACGCTCCGGCTGGTAAAGGAAACTCCAGAAGATGCAATCTCTGCCTAGAAGAAAAACTTTCTATAATGAAACGACGGGGGAAAAACTTAATAAACAGACGCTCAGAACTTTTCACCAAATGTGTTCACCTAACAAAACCTATAACATAAACCTATAACATAGATCATATTTCAGTAGTGTTTATTGCATGAATAATTAAACAATCTGTCAGTTGCCTGATGATCGCCAGAGCGCGTGAAACTCGGAGTAGCGACAGCTAAACATTTGTCTCTATTTGTGTCATTTTCGCTCTACTTGTAATGGTATCGAGCACTCTATTTATTCAAGTCACTTGTGTAGCTTTCTGGTTACATTTTGTTGGATATACATATATATATATATATATATATATATATACATATATATATATATATATATATATATATACACATCTATACATATGCCTATACCTATACCTATACCTATATATACCTATATCTACGCCTACACCGATATATACCTATACCAATACCTTATACACCTATACCTATATACCCATACCTCTACTCCTACCAACATATACCTCTACCTCTACTTCTACCTGTTCATGTACACAGATACTGATGTGACACCAACTATCCTTGATTCAACATTATGTAAACGTTAAAACAAGCATTTGCTGTTTGACATCTTCATCAGTTTTGATATCCCCAAACGCTCGTTCACTCGGTCTACGCTCCATCACTCTCATCTCACTATAGTTTCAGCTCCCAGCCAACGCCCGAAGCTCATTTTAGGTCTGTTTTAACAAAGAGTCAACTTTTGAAGTGGGTTTTTACTCATGCTTTGTGTTCAAATTTGTTTTAGCCCATTCGCAGCAGTTAGATGGAGGAACTTCGTAACATTGCTTGTACTTTACATTCCGTTTTGAATGTCATTCTTCTCCCATCGGAATATAGACAATGGTCATCTTGAGATTTTAAAATTTCAAAACTTGTGAGCGAGCACGCGCCGTATCTACGCACGATACTAAAGTTCACAGATTTACACACCTTTAAGACAGTTTGAATTTTAAAGATACCAAATGGATTCCCGTATTTGGATACTGTGATCCAAACACGCGGGATGTTGCGAGACTTGAGAAAAGCGTAAAAAAATACAAGTCGCTAGGCGAGTGGTTTTGGCTTTTCGAAAGTCGAGCAACATCCCAAATGTTTGGATCACAGTATCCAAATAGGGGAATTTATCTGGTATTTCTTTTATAAAATAACCACAGATGAAAAGCAGTTAACTTAATGAACACTATCATGAAGTAAGCGCATCTCCCGAAAATCATCACCTACCAATCAGAGCCAAGATCGAACAAAGCGGAACCAACTCAACGCGATGAAAAACAGGAAAAACAAGCGTGATTTTTTAGCTATTAGAAAGCCAACTAACGTACCGAGTGTCTGAATCACAGTATTCAAACACACAAAAACCGTTATGTGTTTCTTTCATAAAATAATAAGGCTGAACGTACAAAACAAACTTCAGTACACTTTTGGCGGGAAATTTTCCGTGTTTAGATACTCTTACCCAAACACGGGTATTAACCAATCAGAGCTTGCGAACGAGTCACGTTATTTTATAAATACCAACACCTAAATACTTAAATTCTATCTTCAGGTAAATATAAACGCCTAGACGGTAAACATTTGTACAAAGTATTCCGCTTACCAAAAATGCAAGATAAGAAATGAAAGATATGACGCAGAATATCAGAGTGGCCAAAGCTGCATTTTTCACGTACTTCGGTTGCTTATCGTCATGAGGTGGATACTTGGTCGGACCCCAATGCCAATCTGCACTTTGGACAATTCTGGTGAGATGAAAAAAATTAGCAAGTTTTAGACATATAGCCGCAGTTAACTAAAAATTAGAATTAAATTCAACACTCGATCTTGACCAAAACTTACAGGTAAAGCAATGACGTCATAGCCATGAGGATCGCCGATTTTTGAACAGCAGGCAGAAGTGTCACTCCCTGAGGAAAAAAAGAAAGAAATCATGTACTTTTAATTAGTAAATGTCATAAGTGATACGCGTGAGTGAGCGACGGGACTGGGTTGCGTTATAATGAAAAAGATCCGCCAATTTTTCCCGCGGCAGCGAAGAAATTTAATCGCTAATTTCTCGAAAATCCTGGTATTACTCAGGGTTTGAACTGTATTGGAAAATAAAATTTTATGACTTTTTTAATGATATTTTCATTGCTTTGTATGCAAAACTTCAGCAATTAACACGGCTCCAAAACTCCGTTTTTCGCGCCCTGTGATTCTTGATCGCAGGCCACTGGCTCCTGCGGGCGTCTAATGATCGTACCGAAAGCAAAATCAGTCATTTGAAAAGGATTCGGCATCCAGATATCGGAAAGTAATTTCTTAAATAAATATCTGGAACGTTATAACAAAATTTTACGATTATTTCATGGCTCTGAACTAAAATTCCCCCGGTATGTTTATGACTTTTATGGCCATAAGACCAACTTTCAGAATATTGGTACTTTCTTTGCGATTTTTACGACCCTTGCGAACCCTAATTACCTATAACTGTAAGCCAGGGAAAATTTTACTAATTGACTCGAAAAGGGAAAGGCTTAAGAGATTGTTCTTTTGAACCGATCTCTATCGATCCCCTAAATCTCCACTTTACCTGTTTTCTGCAGTTGACGCCTTTTCCAGTTTCTTCAATAGCTTCTCCATTTTCATCCAGATCACATCTACCAAGGAACAGACTGCCTCCCCAGGCCAGTGTCAACAGCATGATGGTACTTCCTGCTAGAGTTCTAGAAAATAATGAAATTCTATGTCACCTACAGTATAGGTGATCTGGTGATGGTGGAAAAAGAGACTGGATCCGAAGTCTGCCGGCTAAGGGGCCCACCCGGCAATTCGCTGCTAGATAAGTCCTAGGGTACGGATAACGCTGTCACCACTTTCAAAAAAATCGAACTTAAGGTGGCACTCGAGGGTTTTGACACTACTGGACTCTTACGCTTTCCCAAGAGACTAGTTTCTTGGTCTTGTCCAATATGTTTATGGAATTCTTACAAAAACGACTAAGAATTCACTTATGCCTACTTCCTACTAATAATTCATCCTAACCCAGTCGTGTCCATGGAAACAAATCGCTCAAAAAATGCAACACTTATTACCTTCCCGCCACAATTTAGTGAGTTTTGTACGGTGAAGTTTTCTTAAAATTCGCACTAAACTGTGAAATATACAAACGACTGTTTGTTCAGTAGTTGTTAGATTTTTTTTCACTATTTCCACATTTATTATCTTTCAACATAAAAAAAAAAAGGCTTTAGGGAACTTTTTGAAAAATTGTAATGGTAAGCACCGCATCAAGTAGGAATCTCTACCTCCTCGAACTTTCAAAACATTTCACGGAAGGGAAATCGAGGAATTATAAGCAATTTTTCATCTTTTCTGCACATACTTATGTCAGAATTGACAGTATAATTATGGTCAGGGTTAGGGTTAAGTTAGAGTTATAGGTACGGTTGGGGCTGCCAGGGGTAAGGTTAGGGCTATGAGAAACTTGGTACTTGATATTCATCGAGCCATACCCCATGCCAACAGAAAGCTCATCTTGGGCGTTGGGTTTTAATCCAGAAACAATGATAATGGCAGAGTCGGGAACTGCGCCCAGCAGTGGAAGAACAATACCACCTAAAGGAAATTTGAAATCAAACATTAGAATTACCATACAGTTGATCAGAATTATATTTGAATACAGTAGATAGATCAGTAGATACATTTAAACAAAGCTCTAGTAAGCGTGTAAAACCTACGAGTAAATGCTCAAAAGAACTGTAGCAATGCTAACAAGAAAACTGTAAAACTACAAAGCAAAGCATTTGTGCTTTGTAGTTTTACAGTTTTCTTTTGTTCTAATCCAGTAAGCCACGACCTAATTTATACATCATAGTAAGTCTTGATATTTTCCTTCTGGATTCCAAAGTATTCCATTCCAACTCCTTTATCATTTCCTTTATCATTTATTTATTTATTTTTGTTTATTTTTAAAATAAAAAGAATATAAAACAATTAAGGCAAAAGTAATAGCTGGCTAATACCTAGAAAAGCAGTTTTTCTGTTATATTTCCTGAACAATTTCCTAAAGATCAGTGGTTTGACCTCGATGTTCTTGGACAGAGGGAAAAGGGCTTGGAGAAGAACAATTTCCCCCTTCCAATTTACTCAAAATGGTGGCATTCAATTTCAGTCCAAATTTTCGGCCCTCATGCCCCTTCTAGTTTAATATGAGTTCTATGGCTGGACTATAAAAGGTCCACACAGGGATGGAAAAATGCGGTCTTCTTTGCCTTGGTCCCAGGCATTACTCCAAGCAGCTCTGCTCTGCTACCCATGAATATACTAACCAATTAAACCAGCTGGTAAACCCAGGTCAAGTAGTAGTTCTGCTCCATCTGTAAACAGAAGATGAATATCATTACAGGTTAGTTATTGCATTTACACCAACAATATCAATGCCAATGATAGGCCTTTAACATGATGGCAGAGAAAGCACAGTTGAACTAGGCAGGGTGCTTATATGGAGGCAAGGCAGCCCTCTTGGTAGGGCTTGCCCTAATAAGAGGGCTGGATTTCAAATCACTTTCACATGGGAATTTTCTGGTCCTTCTAGTAGGGCTGAATCAAGCACGCATGCTTCGCAGGAAGGCCAGTCATTCATAGTATGTTTACATGGAAAGTTTCCAGCCCTCTTGGGCAAGATCTTGGGTAGTCAACACAATACTGAGATTTTACTTGGGAGGGCTGGCCCTCCTCACATGTAAACAAAAACAAGTATTACAAGGGATTTCACAGGGATGAGAGATCTCAGCAAAAAGGGCCTACCCTACTAAGAGGGTTAGCTTGCTTCCATGTAAACACCAGCTAGTATAACTGTCCAATGAAACAGTTTTTGCCCAAAGTCAGTGACTCAGCCAGGATTGAGAAATTTTCAGGGCCACATGCAGGCACCAAAGATTACATTTCTAATGCTAGTATAAGCTTAATTTATATAAATTATATTTCTTGTCAAAAACATAGATTTTGTACAAACAGGTGATTTATGGTTGATTAAGCACTGCAAGTATAGCAATGAAATTTTAGATTTTAGTAAATATGATGTGTATCCTTCTTGTTTGAAATCACATCACTCATTTGGTGCTTGTTGAACAATGCAAGATTCACAATATTTTATTCATTCAGATTCAGGAAATTATCAACATGGATGCTGCATAGCTTAAAAAGTTTCCTTAACTTCCTACAGTTTGGTGTTCTGTAATCCAGCTAGTACAGTGTTTTAGTTAATGCAAATTGAAAACAATTTAGTAAAAGTAAATATTAAATGCTGTTATTATAGCAGGGAATCATTGCCTAGGCATAATACAGCATTCCCCAGGCTTAATTCAAAGCATCATGATTCACTGGAAAATTACAGGTTAATTTTTTGCCTCTTGTCTTTGGCATTGGCAAATATTAAATGCTCAGCGTACCACTGACAAATCAAATAATTTAGCCTTGTCAAATAATTGTTTATTACTCAATCCTGCAATGGTTAAAATCAAACCAAATTCTATTTTTGTTTATAAGTGAGATGTTGGCCAAAATCTTTATAGCAGTTCAGTCTTGTTTATCGATCCATTACAGCAGCTAATAGTAACCGTCGAGTGTATTTGAGCACAAGTCAGTGTTTCTATTAACACTCATGTCTTTATATTTGATAACTTAACATAAAACAAAAGATTCCATTAACCTGAAATTAACTTGGCAGCAATCATCAGCAACCCACCATAAAACACAATCAAAAGTACGTTCCCAATAATCTAAAAATATAAGTTAAACTTATATAATCAGTAAAAATAGAGAATTTGGTTCTTCAGTTTAGTCACCCAGGTACATGATTTTGTTCTCCTTTCAGTTATTCAGTATGTCTGGATAATAATTATTTATGACATCCATGACTAAATGCAATGCTTACATTTGATTACTACAAACTGATGATTTTATTCATTACTGCAATTAAGCACAATATTGCTGTAAACTATCATCAAATCCAAACACCGGTAATTGTAAGCCTCTCAAAACTAACAGCAAATCTCAAATACTTCAAAAACAGCCTCAAAGATGTTCTTTACTTTAAAACATTTCATGATGACTGAGATAATTCAAAAGAACAAAGAAGATAATATAAAAACCAATAAAATTTCAAGTAAGTGACTTTTAGTCATGAGTGGAAAAAAGAATCCTTTAAAATTGTGAAAACAGTGATTAACTCTTCCATTTTTCTTATAAAATATCAATAGCTTTTACCCAAACCATTGAAACATCTTTGATAATACCATGACTTATTTTTCATGATAAAATGTCCCACAGCATGCAATGCCAAAGCTGTGAAAAATTGAGTCAAACAGTCAACTTACTGTAGAAGAACAAGGGAATTTAGTAAACCTTCCTTTGTAACAATCATCATCTGGTAGAGTGGTATTCTTGCTTTTACCTGATACCTAAAAACAACAAAGAGAATTCAAAACCCTGTGCAGTGGGGATGCAGTGTCCACAAGCTGAGCAACCTAAGTTCAATCACTATAGACTCAATGTCACAAAATATTGTGAAAATGATGGTAAGACTTTCTCATCTTCTTGGATATCAGTATTAAACTGGAAAAAATGAAATTATTAGGGAAACTGGCAGAAGTATGCAGCCACACAGAAGAATACTTGCAAGCAGTAATGCTTGGCACTCAGCTAATCATGGATGTTACCATTTTTGGTCATAATCCAACCCAACAGTGCAAGAAGCTTTAATTAAGCAAATATTTAACAGCTACTGTGGAAAACAAAAGAATGAATTTGTGTAAAATTGAGGTAACAAAATTGCCACTTGGTTTATGCATGTGGGATCCTAAATGTTTAAACTGGACCTCAAATTTACCTTGAGCATTTCTTTAAAACATCAGCCATAGATTTACCAGGTGGAAAACATGGCATAAAAATGAAGTGCCCAGCATAAAAGCTTATTATGAGCCATTGATTCATTCACAGCAGAGTAAATACAAAATATTTAGTAAGATCTAATGTTTTGTAGTCAACATCATCAGAGACAACTCATTTACCTCTGGTCATGTTGTGATGTTAATAATGAAATATTTGACACTGAATATTTGGACAGAGTTCTTCCATTGAGGCCGTATTCTTTGCTAATGTATTCATGTGACAAATGCCAAAGTTTCAGTACTATTGCACATAAGATGGACATAATCTTGTGTCTTAGACCATACTGTATATTGATAAAGAAATGCCCAGCATAAGAGCTTAAAAGAGAAGAGCAATTGATTTGTACAAAGAAGAGTAAATACATAATACTTGATAAGATCTTAGATTTTGTTGTCAACATCATCAGAGAAAACTCAGTTATCTCTGGTGATATTGTGATGTTGAGAACAAGACCTAAGATCTTATTAAATATTATGTATTTACTCTTCTGTGTACAAATAAATGTCTCTTCTTTTTTAAGCTATTATGCTTATGGGCATTTCTTTATCAATATACAGTATGGTCCAAGACACACAATTATGCTCATCTTGTGTGCGATAGTGCTTGAACTATGGCACTTGTCTTATGAATACATTAGCAAAGAACAAAGCTTCAATGGAAGATCTCCAAATATACGATGTTGTACAGGTTATATACCTTAAAATAACAATCAAAAACTTCCCATTTATATAGACAAGGAAACATTACAAAATAAAACCTGAAGCAGTTAACAAATTAATGGTAAAAGAAAGTGCATTTCAACAGTCCTTGAAACGGTCCGCTGGTGAATTATTCAAATTATGCTAATTATTTCGTTTATAAACAATATTATGCAAATAGCGGATATGGAGGTAGACAATGTTTGATGCTTCAGTAACTAACACTTAGAACTGAATAGTTAAAAACCTACGAACCTATCGGCCTTTTTATTTTTAAATCCTGTAATAAAAAGCTGAAACAGAGGAAAACTTTTCAGCAAATTCTTATGTAGAGGAAAGTTTCCTGAACTTTCGTGTTTGACGATACAATTCGGTGCATGTTCAAACTTTGACAGAAGGTACCGATATCAACAAGCTGGAACGAAATTTAACGCCAATTGAACAAACTGCGTTGCTTTTTTACAACCTCGACTATTTCACCTTCAAAGTACGTAGCTTTATCAACAAGAAGCGGCGTAAGTCTTGCTTAGATAACTCTTGTAAGAAATGATAAGACGACGGATTTTTAAAAGCAACTACGCCACACACATCTTGGCTAAGGGACGCGATGCGAAGCGGAACCAAGACAGAAACATACGAATCTACGTGCATGGAGCTATAGTCGAACGCTTTCGAGAATTGAGAGCAAGGATTCACCCTCTTAAGCAATCTTTACAAATAAATCAAGACGTAAATTTGAGAAAAGCAACAAAATTGTGAACCAGTGAGATTATCGGCATGATTTTTGTTAACAAAGGCGCGACACTTTCACCGTAAACACAAAATGACATCAATTAAGAAGAGGATTTATCGCCTAGGATTTGATGCTTAAACCACCACGGAACAACACCCTTCAATCGAGGAACTGCAGTTTGTACTAGCTGAAAGCACCTAGAACTTCAATACATCGTAAAACTCAGTGACAGAGGACTTTAACAGGAATACAAAATTAGCTTTTGCCGACACTTCGTTCAACCACGTATACTGCAATTGAAGTTTCTGTAATTTGAAACTTTGTTAGGAAAACAATACATACCGTGGTATAAGGTAAGACGCACACGAAGATCAAAAGAACCAGGCAAGATAGGCGACGCACAAAAGCCATTGCTTCTTTGTTAATACAAATACACACAACCTTTTCACACGATGGCCAAGATAAGAATGAGAAAGAATTTACTGGCGGGGTAGGAATAATTCTGGAAGATACTTCAACACGCCTTTGATGCGTATCCGATTAGAATAATTTGCATAATGTAGCCCCGTTGAAATACACGCTCCATTCAACAACGGTCCCACGAAATCGCTTCGTAAATGAATATTATCGTCTTTCAGTAGCTGACGATAAAGATAGTAAAATATTACGTTCTTATAAGGGATTTATTACCTTTAATGAGGATTACAAGCTGAGTTAATCTCTGTAATTCTTCGTGACAGACCTAAATTCCAGGGTGTTAAAGCATAAATCTGTTTGTTTCGTCAACCATGGTGAACTCAGCGACCCGTGTGACGTCTTGGTCTCGTCAAAATACACTATTTTTTTCTCCTTGCTGTAGTACATTTAGGAAGTTCACGTTCAATTATCGACTTAAGATTGAGATTCGAGTTGCCTGACTTTAGACAACCGACATAATTACTTGATCATCAAAATGATCCCAAGTTTTAGTTCACAAGTTCACCAGAACAATATGGAGCAATTTTGCCGCGCTGTTGCATTTGTGATTGATAGTCAATCGGACAAGTGATGAAACCACAAAGACCTTACATCAGAAACAGCAGGGCTTGTATTAGAAGAACCAATGAGAACCAAACCCTTTCAATCGTCTTTCAACCCTCCACCAGCTTTTCTTGCAACGCCCGAATCCACACACCGCACTGCTGGACCGATATGCCACTGAACACGAAATTGAGAATACGAAACAACACTCCGAAACTTGGTTAGGATTTCGGCAATCGAGATACCAGGCGGAAATCGAAGTCTAGTAATAAAGATTATTGCCCAGAAAGTAATTTTGAAGAAGCCCATATCTCAAGTATCCTGATATGTTTATTTGAGATATGGGCTTCTTCAAAATTATTTCCTGGGCAATAATCTTTATTACTAGACTCCAAAACTTCTTAGTTTGGAAAAAATGAGGGCGTATTAGACCGTGGTAGGGAGTCAATACAAGCTCGTGGTTCATTTATTTTCAATCCCTTATCACCTCAATTTCAAGTCAGATATACCGAAGGAGTGAAATTGTTGGTTATTTGTGCAAAATCGCCAAGACAGGTTAAAACTCGAAAGGTTTCGGGCAAAGCGTGAGCGTGTATTGCCAGTAACGTGTGCATACGATAAGGCCTAACGTTTGAACTTGAGTTAGTGCGTCTTACAGACTCTGCGGAATGAGGTTAAATGATATCTCTTCTCTTTTACACACATCCATCTTATGACGTGCTTCAGTTCTGCCCTGAACCACCAGTGCGTGTGAAGTTGTGACGCAACGTTTTTGTGTATCAAAGTTGAACTTCAACGCTCCTTTTTCGTCAAACTACGTTTTACGTACTCAGAGTGTTCATAACATGTAGACTTGTTCGTCTACAAATGCCAACAGTGCGCTGGTAAACGCTCAGAAAAAAACGCGGCACTGCAATTCCAGGTCACGCTTTTAACTTCTCTCAAAGAAATCTTCCTACATGGCTGAATTCATAATAGAGTAGGTTGCACTAGTTTCAGCATCTTCCCTCCATTTATCTTCAAAATCCGACGAAGAACAACTGGAAACGATCACTTTCTCTCTCGCGGATCATGAATTTCTTTTTGTGTAAATTTTGTGCATAATTTTCTCTTTTGTGGAGCAAGCTTGTTACGCTTTTAACAGTTGAGAATGAGGTATCAGCTTAAGCGACCGCACAACTCTCTTAATTTTGGGAGGTTTCAGAACAAAAACAGCCAACGTCTCTCACTTGAGATGAAATAAATGATCAACCGCTTAGGCGAAATGTCTGGTGAAAGTCTCTGTTTGTGAATCTGAGAATCAGGATGGAAATTTCAATTAAGTATTCAATGAAGCAATACTGTATCTTGACTCTTGAGGATTTGCCGTTTGTACTTTGTCGGTTTTTATGTGAAGACTTAAACACCCCAAAACATCCTTGCATAGAAACAACGTAAGTATGAATCCACGGAATACAAAGATAACAGATTACTTAACTTCTTGTCATTCTGAAGCGTTGACGAACCATCTGTCAACTAAATATGCCTCGTGGGTTAGTAAAGTGAAATAAAAAGTAAAGTATTTTTACTTATACTGGATGACGCTGTCGGCTAGCTGAACCCTTCTCCCTAAAACACCAGTAGCGGTCACCCTTCATAGGTAAAGTGTTACTACAAGAGAAAACCAGAGTACCCGGAGAAAATCTCCGATGTTTGGTAGAGTGAAACTGGACAACACTCTTCTCACATGTGACCAAGATAACTTTAATCGGATAACTGCATAGAGCGATAACCAAACCCTAGTCACAGTGGTGAGAGACACGTGCATTACCATTGTGCCACCAGCACCTCACTCTTACACTTCGAATTTAGAAACAGTTCTTTCATATCAGTTTTAAAGATTGACTTGAAGTGAATTTTTAAACATGATAATGTTCCTTAACAACATGCTTTGAATAAGTTAAGACACGAAGTACGTCAGAGTTGTGTTAAGACGAGCAGGATCTCTGAATCATTTGGACTACTGGTTTCTGACCAACTTTGATCACCAGAAACAGAACCACGTAAAATTCAGCGAGCCAAGAGTTCAAAACTGCAAGGGGAGAGTTTAAATACGTGGTGATTCTTTGTCAAGCTTCGATGATTTACTCTTCAAAACCTTTCTTAACGATGACGTGGCTTTAACTGGCATGCTTTTGGTGACCCTTTGCCCATTTTAACCATCGAGGGACCACGAGTTACATTTCTGTACAACCATCAACATTTCAAAACATAGAATTACAAGACTCCATGTGGCAAGGGAAAGTTAGACGTGTATACAACCAGCAAGGCAGTCGTGTAGCGAATAGGTCCCTTGCACTTACTCTTTTGCTGTAGGAAAAATGCTTATAGACAATAGAATTTTCATCAATTATTCACTCGGTTGGACATCGAAACTTTGAAGTTGTCATCCAGATGGACTGTATTGACATCATGTGCATGGGATCTATAGCAATGAAACACTCTAATATTAAGCTACAAGGACTCCGATACAAAGAACGAATATCACGTATCTCTCAAACTCGCTAATAATTTATGGAGACACCACAAAGGAAATCAGTACCGAGACGAACATGCCTGCACCTGAGGAGGGGAGGGGCGAAGGGGATATGCCCCCAGAAATTTGCCAGAAAGTGACAGGTGATGAGAAAAGACTGAAGAGTTTAAAAACATACGTTGTTTAAATTCAAATAAAACGTTTAAAATATACCCAGTATTGTTCAATTCACAACACGATGCTTTGTGTTTCCCATAGATAAGCCATAAATTGCTGACCACTGGACCGGATCCACACTCGACGTTAAGAAGGGTCAATGAGTATTGCGATGTTGGTCAACTAACAAGTTACATTGCGAAAATGAAATGCTTTTTGACCACTAACACATCTCCTGTAATATAGGTATTTTTGCAGGATTGTGTGCACGAAAGCAAGGCTAGCAGATTATCGCAGTACAACACCTCCAAATGCATTCTCGTCCACAGATCCCGTCACTTTTTTCGCAAGGTCTATTCTATTTTTTTGTATTCAATCTGCCCATGATACTTCCCGGCTGCCTTCCAGAGCCTGAAAACGTTCCGTGCATTCATCGTCTTTTATCAGGGATTTCGTTTTCCAGAACGCCGAGGAGGGCATTGGATGAGGTCTTTTAGAAACTACTTGCAGTCCATGTATTTATTTATTCGTTTATTTATTTGTTTATTTACTTACTTACTTATTCATTTTGACTTATTTCTTCATTGACAAATTGCTTGATTGATTGATTGATTCATTGACTGACTTATTGATTGGTCTATAGACTGACACACAAGCAAGTAACCTACCTCCCTCAAACCAGACAAATTAAACATGCTAATGAACAGCGATGATAGGGAAAGATTGAACAGATGGTCCAAATAAAACGCTTTCTCAGATAAAATCATCTTTAATATACTCTGAAATATACTCTCAGAACGCTTCATTGTTTCGTGTTGCAACAACAGAGCAGAATTCGCAGAAACTTTCATAATTTAACTCTTACCTTACATATTTCAAAAATTCACTTCACAACAAGTATCCTTTTCCCAACCATGAAGAAGGGAAATTTCGTTGCAAAAAAAAACACGTGAATGGAAGAATGTGCAATTAATATTCGAACAAAACACTTTTCCCCGCAAAAAAGATGTCCCGTAGGAACATTCCAAATTCTTAGCAAAATGTTTAAACGCGAAGACCATCGAATCTTTATCCTTTTTCATATGTAATTTTTGATGTCTTTTTTTTTTCCCGGTGGCAAGTCCTTTGACGTCTTGCCAGAACGTTGATGCAGCACCAGCGAAAACCAGCGTCTATGCACTCAACCAACGCCGTCGACTTGAATTCTCCGAAACCAGCTGAAACCTCACTTGGTACCAGTCCTAATAACCACCAGCGTCACTATTCAAACGTTATTTCATCATTTTATCGGCAGTCTCTGCTTCATCTCGGATCTCAAGCTTCTTTTTCATCACCCATAACTATCAATTGTCGTTCTACATCTTCGCCAGAGAAGTGGTCATCAGCTGAAGTGTCCAAAGTCTTCTCAAAAAGGTCTTCCACTTTATTCGTATTCCCGGATGCATTTTCATTCGTTTTTACAGGAGTCCGGCTAAGTAGTAGCTCTTCAGATCCATCTAAGTCACTGATCCCCCCAGGACCTTCTTTAACATCGGCATTTTTCATAGTTATGGTTCCATCCAGTGTTTCAAGAGCCCCTGCTTGATCCACTTTCTCTTTCATTTCATCCACATTCTTACCATTCACTAGGCCCTCGCTTCTTTCATCATTGCTTACTAAATTGGCAGTGGAAGGCTCACATTTTCTCACTGCCTCATGTTCCCTCAGATCTTGTGCCCTACTACCATCGCTCTGCACAACACTTCCACGTTCTTCGCTTTCCTTTTGACCAGTTTCTTTCCCTTTTGCCTCTATTCCACTTTTCTCGGAGAATTCTTCTCGCTTTTCTTCGCAGCTAACCACGCTGTCCACCGGAGCTTCGTATACTCCACAGACGTTTCCTTCAACCTCGGTACCAGTCTGTTGCCTATCCTCTTCTCTTCCTATTTCAGAGTCGGACCCATTCTCCGTGGTCTGCTCTCGAACTTTGTCCTCCTGATGGACAACTGAGTGCACTGAAGCATCATTAATTTCGCTCACATCAGCCTCAACTGCAGGATCGCCAAAAGTTTGATCTAGTTTATCTGGGTTTTCTCCTAATAAAACAGGCTTCTTTGCGAGGATGTTCTCAGATTCATGAACAGCTAGTTCAGTTCCCTTTTCTCCAGGGTCAGGGTCAGTGTCAGTGTGAGCCAAAGCATTTTTAATTTCGCTGATAATTTCTTTCTCGTCGCAGAACTCCTCCGTAGCTTTAGCGTCTAGGGAGACATTGGCAGAGTTGTCTTCTGCATCGTCCGTCTTTTCCACAGGCTTCGTGCTCTTCAAACCTTCAGAGACTGCCTCATTCTTGGCGTTACTTTGATCATCAATCAGTGAATCCACACTTCCTTCCTTTTCCAAGTCGACATCCCTTTCCACCGTGTTACGATCATCTAAATTCTCGTCGCCAGTGTCAAGGCTTTCCACGTCCTGGTTTGAACCGTGCCTCCTTTCTTCATCCCACTCAAGAGCTTCCATTTCAGGAGATACTGTCTCGGTAGCGGTCTCCAAGTCTTCAGCAGTAACCTTTTTCAATACATCGTCTAATATATCTCTAACACGATCGACCGAGCTTCTCTCACTGTCATCATTCTAAGAACAAGTAAAGGAGAAGATGACGTGGTTAAGACTTGTCGTGGAAGAATTACAACTGAGGTATTTTAGAATTGAACTGTATTTTACGGAGGTATTCCTAATTTATCTTGAAGATTAGTGTATTACAACTGCGGCATTTCACAATTCCACCAGTGTAAGATAGTTCAACAAATACCAAACGGTTTTCCGTTTGATAAACAGAACAACCTCCCAGTTGTTCCACTTATGGTCTCAATTTTCTGTTGATTTTTGCAACAAAAATTAGTAAATACACCATGACTATCGTAAGAGTAAAATTACTGTATGATCATTGATTTTAACGTACTTACCCGAGAACGTACGAACTACATACACGAGTTAGTAATCTCGAAAAATAATCCATATCAGCCCATGGTTAGTGATTAGTAAAAAGATACAAGACCAGACAATTAGTAACAAAAATACAAATTTAATGATAACCAATACGTTGGCTACAGGCGCAGCCTTGAAAGACTATCTTACACGATCTCTCAAATAGATTAAGGGGATTAAAATTTATGAGGTACAAAATACTGGTCGGCCCTGTCTTGTGCCACCTTAATAAAAAAAAGTAGGAACCATCCCTTAAGGTGGATTCCCAGTAAGTGCAAAATAAAATTGAATAGATTTCTGCTTGGTTCCATTCGAGAGTTCCTAAGAGAATGGGAGAAAAGTCGCGCGCGCGACATTTTGAACCAAGAGGAAATCCACTATTACACGCACTAGCACATTATGTGTGTGGATTTAGCACATTATACATGTGTGGAAAATTCAGTTGGAATACGAAGACATAAAGAATTAAGAAACACCAAATGGGTCTTCTAGTTTGGATGCCGTGATCTAAATACGCGGAATGCTGCGCGACATGAGGAAAGCGTAAAAAAACTCGAGCCTTACGGTTTTGAGGTTACCCAATAATTGTTTATTGTTAGTCATTAGTAACTACATTAATTGCAACATTCCGAGCCACATTAATTACTTCACTCCATTTGACTATCGTTACAGCTTCACCTTATCGACATCAACTGAACGCGACGTGAGCAACTGATCATTATCATCTCCGGTTACAGAACCTAAAAATAGGGAAAAAAACTATTTTTCACCTGATTCTAGAACTGCCTCCGGCATCCCTTCCCCCGCTCACCTCGTGTTAAAGCGTTCACGTGATCCTGAAGCTATCTCCAGGCCCCGAGATATTCAGGATGAAAGCATTCTCGAGTTGCTATCGAGTCACACCCTGATATCTCAGATCAAAGCGTCCTGCTAATATTGGAGCCGTTTTGAAGCACTACGATATTTCGTTTACTCAGCGTTCTTTATAAACTGAAATGGTTCCCTATGTTCTGCGATACCTCCCACGGTAAATTAAAAAATATCACTCCCTAGATAACTCACGGGGTATTTCTGTGCCCGAAATCAAAAAGCAGTTGGAATCGACCAAGTTTTAAAACGAAGGAATCATATGGAAGACTGACTAGTATGTGGATATACCTCGGGGGTACTAGAACAGAATGAGACATTCCTGGGCTCGAGAGACCTAAGTCACACGGCACGACCCAGTTTTAAACCAAAAACAAAACTAGGTAAAATTGACTAGCAGAGATGTATGTCGGGAGCCCTTGAACAGTGTAAGAGATTTCGAATTTCGAGATATCTATATCACCTGCAATCGATCACGTCTTAAAACAAGGAGATATATTGAAGACTGGCGCTGAGATACATATCCGGGACTCATGTGATGACCCAACTTCCTCAACACCTGAGGCATCCCGCCTGATGTGGACAGATCCTCAGGCGGCAGCCAAGATAATTCCGACCGACGCCAGCACTACTTCAGGGGGCAAATTAATGAGGAAAATGTCTGCTAGTTGCAAACTAACTCGAGTTTGACGTTGGAGTCAAGGGATACCTAAGATTGGGAATGGTGAAAACTGCAATGTTAGTGATGGAACGAGGAGTAGAGCTGACCTCAAGCAATACCCACCAGACAACCACCAGTTTGTTCTAGGAAATGGCGCAGACCAAAAGAGCAACGACTTACTTACTCTTGTCAGTGCATTTCATTTCCAGTTACCTGTTCGGATTTTATAATTACGCGTTCTCACGTTAACACGTCACCCGAGGTGGCCAGATACCATGTTAACAATTAGAATAACTTAAATTATCTCACGACACACCCACAATTCACTGTTTCAGCAGAAGAGTTAAATCTTTTATTCCACTCATTAGTATTCAGGAGTGCGATAACTTTTGAAAAGAATGTGATAACCACTTATCACACTGCTTTCTTTCGAAAACAGTGTGATAAGCCGCTTCTCGCGTGCTAATGAGTGAATATCTTAATTTCTAACGACCAATGTTTCTTTGACCTTAAAATGGATAAAAGACCAAAAACCATTTCGCTGCGGGTGAGCCATGAGATAAGGTGGTTAATCAATGTTCACTAGTGTGATAAAAGATTTGATATCTCTCGTGAAGCTTGAACGGCCACTCATCGTTGTGTCCGTTAAGCATCACTCGCGATGTGAAATCCCTTTATTACCCTCGTGACAATTGATTAACCCTTACTTAATGTGTACATTACAACCATCTGAATTAAGCAAACAACATAGTCGTTATAACTACTTAAAATATAAAACCCTCGCTCAATTTTCACTTCCATTGCTCTGAAAAAATAGCCTTCGCTCGAATAGTTTGTGTCATGCTTCCGAATACTACACAGTGCACCACTCCTTTGAACTCTTTGGATTTCAGAAACACCAAATGGATTTCCGTGTCTAGATATTGTGATCCAAACACGCGAGATGTTGCGAGACTGGAGTAAAGCGTAAAAAACTCGAGCCGTTAGCGTAGTGTTTATAAGTTTTTTCGAAGTATAAATAAAGATATACCTTTGAGATTTTTTGTCCCACTGCTGTTTCCATTCGAGTCTGTTCCCTGATAGAACGATACAAACATTGAGCGACAAAGTGAAACATTACAAAAGGTGAGAAAACTCAAGAGACAATAGAGTATAACATTGAAATAGCTGTGGAACGACTGACACCATCGAAAAAAGATGACGGCTGCACATTTACCCGCTATGCTTTGCAAACTCAAAACGACGGTATTATAAAACATGGCGCATGCATTTTTACCCACTATGCTTTGCAAACTTAAAATGACGGTACCATATAAGATGGCGTCTGTACATTTACCCACAATGCTTTATAAATTTAAATTGACTACACCAAAAAAAGGTGGCGGCTGTACATACGACAATCTGGTACGTGGTCCAAAGCTAAAAGCGCTACTGCTGAGTTCCTTATTTGGACATCCTAGTTCCAGTCCCTTTCAACACTACAACTACTTGCACTTTCTCACCTCCTCGGACTCAGGATCCCTTCCCGTGACTTTTGCCAATTTCAGATCCACCAGAAGTTTGTTCACGAAATCTGCGACGTCGTTTTCGGGATCCCGGAGGTAAATATCGTATTTCTTGTGATGAAATGAACGGAAAATCGCTTCAAGTTCCTTCCCGCAGGAAACCTCCTTCATTTTCGTAACAGCATCTGCGGACCACTCGGAGTTCACAGGCTCGAGATCAACCAAGGAGCAAGGAAGAGCTTGGCGAGGGATTTTGGTCACCAGGTCTCCGATCGCCTTGAGTTTTCCCATGGGAACAGACCTCGTGCGTCCGTAGTCGACGAAGGAGACTTCCACGTGATCGCTGTGAGTTTGAGTGACCTCGGCACGATACCACTTGTCGTCGATGGGAGACTGGGCACAACATAGTGTGCCGACAATTGGTTTGTCAAGGAGTGTGTCTTCGGAGGCTTCAGTGAACGTGGCTTGAATGGTCTCCATAAGTTCAGCCAGTTGTGGTGCGCTACTGGAGAGCTGGCAGTAGAAACTGGACGGAGACACGATGTGAGAGATGAAAACCTTATGAATATCCCCAAGTTTGATGCCAGTTGTTGGAAAGTTGGTTGGTTCGATACTGGAAACTTCGACTTCATTGTCATCTATGTTCTTGCTCGGAGTTGTGACGGTTGCCGGGTCAATCATGGGTTGACCCGACAGTTGGCTACTACCTACTTCGAGTTGGCTACTACCTACTTCGGCCTCAAGATTTGTCATAGCCATCGCTTCAATGTCGCCAGCTTTGAATTCCTCATGGATAAGTTTGATCTCAGGGGTTAAACCAATGGTCGGTCTGTCGTCAGAGGCTTCGATTTTACTGAGCAAACGATCGATAGCCTCACACACCTCTTGGGGTTCACTCATTTCGCCCGCTGGTGTTGTGTAGAGGTCCAACTTGGAAGGACTTTCAGAGATACCTTCAGACTTGCTGTCAGGATCTGTGCTGTCGGATAATTCAACTTCGCTTGCCTTAGATTCACTAAGCAAGGGATCTATTTCGACCCTAGTCGTCGCCAGACCATGGCTCAAATTGCTAGCTGTCACTCCAGGTTGATCAACCTCATGACGCGTTGGGGAAGCTTCTTCGGATTCAACATTTGACAACGTTTCCTCTTTATCTTCGATGGCTATTTCCTCAGCTTCTTGTACGAAGAGTTCATCTCTAGCCTGCGTTTGCTCCTCAATCTGTTCACAACCAGTAAAACCCGTCCGAATACTTTCAGATTTCATATCTGACAAAGTGTTATCCAGTAATTCGACCAAGGGAGCTTCGTCCCTTCGTTCCACGGCTTGCGCTTCCTCCGTCACGACTTCATCGACAGCTGCTTCGGTAGTCTCGCCAGAATTAGTTTCGGTTTTCAATGAGTCTTCAGGACTTTTGTCAGGCTCTGTTTCAGTAATCGAGGCAACCTCTTCTGCGAGAACTGCATCTATTTAAAAACAGAAAATACCAAATTAGAAAATCGTCGCCAACGTGGGGACATGACCCTGAAGTCTATCACGAACGCATGCTACAAGTTTTGTCGTATTAAGGTTCCCCTAGTGTTTCATGCTAAATAAAACACAACCTAAAAACTATCATCTTGTAAAACTCAAAATCGGATTGGAATACAAGACGGCAAAATTTAATGTTAATATCTCGGATATTTATCAATTGGATATTTACTGTTGCTATATTTCGCTATATTGTTTAATAAAAATAGAAATCGAATTGCACTCCTTTGCTTTGGCTTACTTTCATTAACTTCAATTGGTGAAACAGAAATTGCTCCAAGATCTGACGAATCCTTTTCAAAATCTTCTGCTCGACCATCATTTTTAGACAGCGCTTGACTTTCAAGGATTTCCTTAACTTCATGGACTCCAGTTTCTTCAGGGATCGTGGTGTCTTGTGGAACAACGGTGTCTTGTGGAACAACGGTGTCTTCTGGGACAGCGGTGTCTTCTGGGACAGCGTTGTCTTCTGGGACAGCGGTGTCTTCTGGGACAGCGGTGTCTTCAGGGGCAGAGGTATCTTCTTGGGCAGCCGCGTCTTCAGGGGCAGCGGTGTGTTCGTGGACAATGGTGTCTTCAGGGACCACAGTGTCTTCAGGAACATGAGTATCTTCAACAGTTTCTTCAGGAGCGCCTGGAACAGCTTCTTCAGACTCTACATCGGCTTCGTCAATGTTCTCTTCGACCACTTGTTCCATTTCTTCAGGTTTTCCACTCGCTTTACCTCCTTTCTCAGAAATAAACTCTTTCAGGATCTGGTTCACAGATTTCTCATTAACCTCTCCGCCGTATAACTCCACTTCCAATTTCTCTTCGAACGACCTGACAATTTTGGTAGTCAATTTATCACAGTCACAAAGTTCCTTCAGTTTGCCGAGAATTTCTGGTTCCCAGACGTCCGACGGCTTGAAGCCGGCTAACGACAGAGACAAAGCTTGCTTCGGTAATTCCAAGAAATCTGAGTCAAGCTTTTTCAAGTCAGCTACAGCTGAAATGCCCGGGTTGCCCCAGTCGACAAAAAATACAACAGCCATTTCGTTGGCAATGAGCTGGGTGATCTCAGCTCGGCACCAGCTATTTGCAAATAGGACGCAACATGCTGCCCCGACGTGAGCAGCTTCTAAAGACGCAGCAGACGGAGAAGAATAAACTTCTAGCATTTTTTCCTGAAGGACTTTGAACTTTTGTTCATTTCTGATGTCCTGAGCCCAGATAGAGACTGGTGACTCAACTGAGACAGGGTGAAACACGCACTGTTCTCCATCACTGAAACGGCTGTACGAGTACTTGACGGGTAACTCCGACTTCCCTATCGATAGCACTGGTTCCTTCACGAGTGATTCAGCAACTGCCATGGGAGTATCGGACTGTTTGGTAACAAGCCCTGCTTGAGTAAGTTGGTCAAGAAGCGACTCTTGAGATTCTAAATCATGGAAAGAAACCTGTAGCACGTCGTCAGTAACTCCTAGAATTTCACCAACGAAACTTTTCTCGGAACACAGTTCCTCCATCTTCTCGTTCTTTTCGTGCGTCCATTCGTCTTTTGATTGAGGTGAAATGCCGGTCAAAGAACAGCGGATGGCTTGTTTAGGCAATGCAGCAAACTCTTGCTTCAGACGTTTTACTTTGGATACCGGAAGTTCTTCACTGTTCCCGTAATCGACAAAATGAACCAAAATATTCCCTGAAATCTTCAGGACTTCACCGCGGTACCATGAATCATCTTCCGTGAATTGGGCGCTACAAATTGAGCCGACAGTTGGGTCATCCAGCGTGTATTCCTCAGGGGCCAAGTTGCTGTAGAAGGCGCCAAGAGACTCCATGAGATTCAAGAGGTCAGACTCGGTGTCTGAGAACTGACACCAAATGCTGGCCGGAGAGTTCGCTGTCACGTAGAACAGATTTAGCTTATCACCAACACTGACGGAGTTTTGAACGTACGTCAAACCTCCGAGCTCCTCATCTTCGGACTTCGCAGAAATTTCTGGCTCAGCTTCAGGTTGGTTGGATTCGGGAACTCTACTCGAAAAACCTCCTTCCACCAACAGATCGTTCAGAGAAGTCTCACTGTCTTCCCCTGTTCCGTAGATCACTCCCTCAGCATTTGTTTCCGAGAAGTTCTTCACGATCCCGATAAGGGTTTTATCGGAAATAAACTCTTCAACCAGGGTGAGTGCATCTGGACTCCATTCCTCGCCGACCGGCTGCACATTGTTGAGGTGAAATGCCATAGCTTGCTGAGGAATTTCTTCGAATTTAGGCATAAGGGACCTTACCCTCGAGCTAGGAAGAACTTCCACGTTCCCATAATCGACGTAGCGTACCTTGACGCCCTCGTCGTCCTTTCCAAGAACTTCTGCACGATACCAGCCATCGTCTTCTAGGAATTGACCGCAACAAGCTGTTCCGGGAACAAATGTCTCCAGCAACATGTCTCCCAACTCAAGCGCGCCGTACGCTTCATCTAGTTGGTTCATAAGTTCGTGCAAAACCTCTTGATCTTTAACAAGCTGACACCAAAGTTTGTCCGGGGAATCAATATGACAGCACGTGATCTCAATCCTTTCGCCTTCTTTAAGTTTCTTATTTATATATGAACGCACTACAGCAGTCTTACCAAGATCCTCGCAGATCCCCGCGCTCACTTCGCGCTTGGACGCCAACAGTTCAGCCATCACGTCTTCTCCCTCGCAAAGCAATTTCACAGAAACATTTCCAGCATTCTTGGACACGATTTTGCAACAGAGGTCGGTCTCTCCGTAACGCTCCATGATCTGCTCACCGGACTTCTCGCCCGAGATATCGCCATTGCTACCACCATGAAGCGTGCATGAGAAGCAGACCTCCGGTAAATGGCAAAACTCCTCACAAATTGGTGCAAGTCTATCCTCAGAAAGCCATTCTTCGTTACCGTAGTCGATATAACGAACTTTCGCCCGGTCAGTATCGCATTCCAAGATCCTCGCTCGGTACCAGGTATCATCTTCGGTGAACTGCCCCAAACATCCCATCCCCACTTGCGCTTCGCGGCATGGTAAGTTAACTACAGGAGGTTTATTTGCTATGTCTGACATCAAGGTTTCCAAATCGGTGACGTGGGATGCCAACTGGAGTATGACGTCATCATGCGAGTCAACACTGACCAGATAAACAGAATGCTCGTCGTCTACGGACAGTTCTAGTTTGTTAATTTGTGGTTTTTCGCTGGTAGTTGTGGAGGCCTGAAGGCCTGGTAACTGGTTAATACACGTCACACCATCGCTGAGAGAAACTACCCAAGCCCCTTTATCGAGTTTATTAAAGGTAGCTTGCAACGGTTTATCCATTGTGGCAGTTTCAAAGGTCGAGGTCTGCTTGTTTTCCCAAACGGAATGAGCTAGACAGCACTTGATCGCCTGGCAAGGTGAAGTGGTTAGTTCACTTGTGAGAAGTCGAAGATCCGAAGAGAGGTTGACAACCTCAGAGTTGCCATGGTCTACGAAGTGCACCGTGACTGACTGAGCGTGTGGATCAAGGCTGGTGATTTGAGCTCTGTACCATAAACCATCTTCTGAAAATCTAGCACAGCAGAACATACCCTGGAAGACAAAGACAACTGAAGTGAGTTACCGTTGTTGGAACTGTTTTTACATGTACAAAATACTGTTGCTTTCAGTTAAACTACCATTCTTTTTAAACTGAATTGTGATGAAGGATTTTTTTTATGATGTGTTGTCAAACGTATCCAAGTCGTAGCTAGTGTTTGATCGATCATGGAACAATCGGAAATGACCGGTTTCCCATTTTTGCTGCGAGCCATTAAGCGAGCAGCAACACCAATTATGCAAATGAGGTTAGGCTACCTATGTGTTTGAATATTAGCAAAATTCTCGATTTGATGATTTCGATAAGTCGGAATAATTTTAATTTGAGCTCTTGTAGTCGTATAGTCAGCGGCAAGCAGTACGTCCCTCATTGCCTGCAGAAGTTCAGTTTGTTTATCAGTGCTAGGCAAGTGTCCTATTCTTGTCCAAGTAAACTTTATTCGTGAATGGAAGTATTCATCAAGGTCACGAACGATTTAGTGATATTTCAAGTGGAAGACGGTGTTCTTTTATGAGGTTTTCGGCCTAGTTTGCTCAATCAGTGGCAGTTCGTCCGTAGACGACCCACACAGTCGACTAGATCCTCACACATGGAGACCTCATGTACCTAAAGGATCTTGGAAATGAACTCATCCCAAACATAGAGGCGTTGTCTTATAACTTGGATATGCCTACTTCGCAGCATTTCACTTTCTGTAAGAAATAGCTAGTTATAATTCACAATCGGCTGATTTCGATTCCGACTTCGATTGTACCTCGATTTTATAATACAATGCCGCGTTGATAGTTTTAACGGCTCAAGCGCCGAAAACTTATAAGATTAATCGAGGAACGCTACGTGTTCTTACGCAACAGTATTAACGTCGCTTGTTCTTTGAACAGCCCTCTTATTTATTGTCTTTTTTGCTTCCGTGAAGATTTTAGCGATAGTGCATAATTTGAAACTCTAGAGGTAGCTCTAGAGGTTACAGTGATATGGAAAAGCTTGGAAACATTGCACTAAATCTTACCTTCTCGGGATTCTTCACGACATAACTGTCTCCGGTTTCTTCGCCGTAGGCCTCAGCGCACTGCTGAGCCAGATTTTCTAATTCAACTTCACTGCCACTGAACTGCACGTAAAATTCTCCCGGATTCAAGACATAGCTGACATACACCTCAGCTGTTTGCTTTTGAATGATGGGATATGGCGACAGCATGACAGCAGCAGTCTGAAAAACAGAGATAAACCAAAGTATATTCGCAAATCATCGCAAGTTATCGCAAATATTAACGGAACCGGGTATGGTTTAAATTGCACATTTAACTACCATTTGCCGCTTTATTAAATTCCTCAATGTCATCTGTCTCATCCAGAGGTGTAGTTTATTAGAAAGGGGGTGTGACACACCCCAGCGTTGTTAAAAAATGAAAATTCAGGCAAAAATAGACAGTTGAAGCATTAAATTTAGGCCAAAATTTGGTGGTAAGTTAGGCCTTACTGGTTTATAGTTAATATATGTATTAGGGCTGTGGAAGTGAGGCTTCACCGTAGAAATGATACGTAGAAAAGATATTTTTGAAATGATACAATATTGGGGCTAGTTGAGCCGACACATGAACATTTACATAATTTGCAGTTTTGACTTACCATGTCAGTGTTCTGTTCCTTAATGACTTCCTGTGCACTAGTTCCAAGAGATCCCCCATCAAACAGATTATTCACTAACGATCCCTCCTCGTCGCTCAAAGCCACTATCAGTTTATCATCTAGGGCTTTCCTTACTTTCATCTTTAAACACTTATCGCTGGTAACTGTTTCAAACTTCGCGTTGGTCACTGAGTTCCAGGCTTTCGGGCGCGTCAGGTCCAGGGAGCAGCACAACGCCTGGCCAGGGAGCTGGAGTAGACTTGGATCTAGTTCTTTCAATCTTCAAGTAGAAGAAAACATGTTGAGAAATGAAAAACAGATAGCAAAAGTTGGTCAGGTACTTTCTGATACCCTAGTAAGAGGTATTGGAAACTGGAGACAAAACAAACTCAGAGTCTATGTTATTCTCTAAGTTGATTTTACGTTGATGTTTAGGCAGCACATATGTCAATTAAGCCAGATACTATTTTGTAACGTTGGCTTTCCATCTGATTCCCAGTAGCTCGAGTTATTGCCCGTAAGATTATCATTATCATCATCATAATAATCATCACCACCACCATCACCATCACTATCACTACCACCACCATCACTATCACCACCACCGTCACCACCACCATCACCGCCACCATTATCACCATCATTATCACCACTAGTACCATCACCTCACTACCACTATCACTAACAACATTATCACCATCACTACCACCACTACCACCATCATTATCACCATCACTACCACCATCATCACCATCACTACCACCATCATTACCATCACCACCACTATCACTACCACCACTATCACTACCACCACTATCACTACCACCACTATCACTACCACCACTATCACCACCACTATCACCGCCACCATCACCGCCACCATTATCACCACCACTACCATCACCTCACTACCACTATCACTAACAACATTATCACCACTACCACCACTACCACCATCATTATCACCATCACTACCACCATCATTATCACCATCACTACCACCATCATCACCATCACTACCACCATCATTATCACCATCACTACCACCATCACTACCACCAACATTATCACCATCACTACCACCAATATTATCACCATCACTACCACCATCACTACCACCATCACCACCACCATCACCACCACCATCATTACCACCATCTGCCAACATCACCATCACTACTACCATCACTACCACTATCATTATCACCATCACTACCACCATCACTAACACCATGAGTACATCTCTAATCACAATCACCTCCACTACCATCACCATCACCACCATTACCATTATCACTATCATTATCTCTACCATTATCACCACGACAATGAACATCACAATCAATAGTACCATTATCATTACTATAACAATTACCATTACTATCATTTTCGCGGTCATCAACACGACCATTGTCGTGGTATTCGTTCATTCATTCATGCATACTAGAAAATCCTATCAGTTAACTAAGCTGTTCTCCCTAGAGGTCCAGTAAGGGCCACCCCTCATGAGTCCAGCGTTGCTACAGGAGGAAACCGGAGTACCTGGAAAAAACCTGTGATGTTTGGTAGAGTCAAACTCAACAACATTCTTCTCACACGCGACCAAGGTAATTTTAATCAGGCAGTTGCACGGAGCTGAAATAAAACCCTAGTCGTAGAGTAATGAGACACATGTTCCACCACGGTGTCATCAACACCTCATCATTATCTTCATCATAAACATTACCATAACAAATATCATTACCTCTGTCTGGGTAGTACTTCACTGTTGCCATAATCAACAAACTCCACTTCATAAGCATCTGGCCCAACCACCTGGCAAACCTTTGCGCGGTACCACTGGTCATCCAGGGTAAACTGAGCAGCACAAAGACTACCGGCACTGATATTCACCAATGATCCTCGTGTTCCCTCTTCACAACTTTGGTGCAATTCATTCATAACTGGAAAAAAGAATGTCTCCAAGGTTTAGCAGCGCTTTTAATCCGAAATCGTCCGTTGATTCGTTTTTGGTAGTTAGTCAAGTATATAAAAATAGTCTATATGAGGTATTACATTGTTTAGCTTAACGTTCTATCAGTCCACTCGTCTGTCTATCTGTCTATCGTTTATCTGTTCGACTTTCGGTATCTATCTGGATCTGTCCGTCTGTTTGTTAGTTCGTTAGTCTGTCGGTGTGTTTGTCAGTCTCAATCTGTTTATCAGTCGATTTGTCAGTCTGTTTATCTGTTTATCAGCCTGTCTGTTTGCCTGCCTTTATTCATCTTTCGGAATGTCGGTTTAGCTGCCTGTCCGTGACACCATGGCCGTAACTATAAAAGCCGGAAACTAACAAAAAGTTTCACCAGAGTTTGACAAACTTTTCCCGCTGACTAAGAGGGATTTGCCACTTGAATAGCGACAGAGTTAAAAGCCCGGTACAAACAAACCAAAACCATGTAACAAACTCAGGAATGACATCACGCCTTCTTCGTTTCTCCTCTCACGGAAACGCCTGACCCAACTCTGAGACTGGCACTTTCCAAAGAGACAAAGTCAATGGGAAATCAACTTTGCCCTACCTCGATCCAATGCCTCGGAGTTCGCAGCTTTTTGCACGTAAAACTGCTCTGGGTTGACAAAAGATGTGACATAAACATCAAACGACGTCCCTGGCTCTACCTCGAGTTCATAATAGTCCTCTTGTACCACCTCCGGATCTGTCTCTCTAGCTGCTAGGAGCCCCTCTCTTGTCAACCAACTGTGAATGCTGCCAGAGTCATCCTCCAGATTCACGGAATACGGCGCGCTCTCGGAGTTTATCTTCGCATCAAAACTTCTTCCTACAGCATAACCAACAAAAGCCTCGTGTGCGCGCGGGTTCCACGAAAAATGCTCACCCTCACTGCTCACGCGGGACAGAGAACACCCGATTCCCTGCAATGCTGGGTAATGAAGCAGCTCTTTGGTTAATGGCTTCAATCTTCGGGAAAATTCCACTCTGGCTACGTTTTCTTTGTTGCCATAGTCAATAAATGTGACTTCGACAGTTCCATCGGGTTTCATTCCCGAGACTGTGGCCCGGTACCAAAATCCGTCCTCGGTAAACATCGCCGCCAATAAGTCTCCGACTTCTAAAGGCACGTTGATAGGACCGGGTGGGGATCCTTTTTGGTATTTCTCATGAAGCAAGTCAGTCACTGTTTCAATGTCGTCGTCCAAACGACACAACTGACAAAAAAAGCTGTCTAAGGATTCAGCGCTTTCGACTATCACGCATTCCGTGTTCTTCAGGTGTAGCTTAGGAAGGCTGGAAAGTTTAGGAAGTTTTTCAGCTTGCTGGTTCGATGATTCACCTGTCGCCTTTCTAGTGAGAGCATGAAGGATATTGATGTCTTCGGGACCTCTGGTGTCGAACAGTTCAATGGTAAGTGTCTTGGAGTTCTTATCTGAAATATGTTTTTATAAAAAGAAAAAAAAGTGAACTTATCTTAAGTAGTGTTTGAAACGCAAGTGTTTTATCAAGTTTAAAAATACGAGCGCGTAGCAACAGTACTTCTAAACTTCGTAACACACATTGTGTAAATGATTTACACAGATTCAAAAACAGTCGACATGCTGATCTTGATAAAATTGAATGCTACTTGAGGATTGGACTAGCACCGTAATTGGTAAATCTGTTTGATTTTTTTAAAAACGCGGTTGACTGAAAAGCGTAGAAGAAAAGTTACTAAAATGACAAAGCTTGATGAAAATTAAGATATAAAATTCCATGGTCTATAAAATGTGTACATTTTATGAGGTGTAAAGCCCTTGCACGTGATCAAATACCTGCAGGCGATTGGATATAACAAAACAAAATATAATAAAATATACTGATGCTATATTCAGCAAATTTCTCTAAATCTTCGACGGCAAAAAATTGCCGTCGATATTTTAGAGTTCGGCGGCAACTCGACGGCAATTTTTTCCCTCGGGTTTATTGTAAGAGGAATTCTAAAACATATGTCGTAAGCAGCTGAATAATAAAAAAAAACAACTCAAAACTTTCCCATTTTAATATATAAAACTATTCGTACTAAACGTTGTTATCACTAACAAATACGAAAGTAAAAAGAACAATGTCAATGAACAAACATCAGTCCATCTTAATTAATCTTCGTCTGTTTGAGATTCTGATTCAGAATCAGAATGTGAATCAGGAAGCAAATTTGAGTCAATCGTCTCAATAGTTGTGGATTCCTTTTCTCAATACTCATCATCAGTACTTTATGTAAGGTAATACGTAAGATCCATTTGTTAGTAAACAACGGTATTTAACGTCGCCATGAAAACACTTATTATTGTCGAGCAATGATGAGGAATAAAATTCAGGAAATCTGTAGATAATCATTTGTTCATAACCTAGCACTTGAGTTTCTTAGAAAAATTGATGAGATTCAGTAGGCAATAAGCACAAAAATCTTCGACGGCAAAAAATTGCCGTCGATAATTTCATTTTCGGCGGCATTATCGACGGCAATTGCCTTTTGCCGTCGAAAATTTCGAGGGCTGTATATTGAGTTTTTTAAGAAAGCAATAAAGATAAGCCCAGGGCAAGGAACTAAATTGGAATTGACGCTAACGAAAAAAAAATGGCGGGCCTACATTTGACCACAATGCTTTGCAAACTTAACTTGGCTCTAAAATATGGCGGTTGAACAGTTAACCATAATGCTTTGCAAGCCTAGATCAGCTCTAAAAACAGTTGAGAAATGTTTATCACGTCACTATAAATCAAGTACGTTAGAACTTTCCTTCTCATCCAATTTTATCTTGTAAAATGCCCATCCTACATTTCAGCGAGAGTTTCACGGCTTATCACGCGCAAAGGTTAAATCTACCCAGCGCCATCTTTTTTTTCCATACGGCCAATTAAAATATTTTTTGATACAGAAGTAGTAAATGATAAAATTTGATGTAATATTTCAAGTACGAGTTGGTGTTCTTCCTCCGATTTCTAGATACCGAGAAACGAGTTGAAAAACGAGGCGAAGCCGGGCTTTTTTAACGAGTTTCTCAAACGAACCAGTATTTTAGGCGAAAATCCAGCCGAAGAAAGTTGGAAAAATTCAGCTGTAATCTTCCTCTGATTTCTAAATACTGATTATGTATTTCTTTTGTTTTTGCTTCGTGAATTATTAATGAGTTTGAGAACTGGAATTAATAGCTCTACAATTTCATAAGAAACTAGCTTTACCAATGGACTTAACGACGGCAATTAAATGTTGTTCCAGCGCCAAGATTTCAAAAGTTTCGCATTCGTTCTGATTCCAGTTTTGCTTGGCACCCTGGAGAGAGCATTGTATGGCATACGCTGGAGCACGATAGAAGGCTGGGGCGAGCACCTTGAGTCTGTCCGATGGGAGGCGTTCTTGGTTACCAAAGTCGACGTAAGAAACTTCAATATGTTCGCGGGAACAAACATTGACGATGCGGGCTCTGTACCAGTCTTCATCCACTGGGAAAATGTCAAAATACACCAGAATTATTCAAGATGCAACTAGTACTTATAAGTACGAACGTACTGATCTACACTAACACGTGACCAACATAAAGTCCTCCTTTCCTCCTCGTTCACCCGTTTACACACATCGCACTTTACATACAGTTACCACTCTATGTATACATGTATCACTCTGCGTACACATATCACACTATATATACACGTACCACACTTTACCTACACATATACCACGTTGTACGGAAACATATCACAGTATACACACACATATAGTATCACTCTTTACGTACATACCACACCTCGCATACACATACCACACACTACATACACATAGCACACATTACATACACATACCATAGTTTAAATACACATATCACATATTACATACCCACAACAAAATTTACATATTCAATTACAAATATTTTTAAAACCGTCCAGCAAAATTAAGTCATACACCTTTAAAACTCATCAAAAACATGAGCAAAATTCAAAAGAAACAGTTCAATCAGCGTCTGCATATGTAATACAGTAACTATCATGACTGAATGTAAATTTAAGAACGAAGTTAAAAAATTCGCGCCTGTTCTGTATCAAGATATATAGACACTACACCTCGTATCTATATTTAACAAATAGAAAATTCATTAATTAAATGCAAGAGTTTGCGGTAACGTCACGTTGTTTATGGTTAAGTTTTGCTGAGCTTTCGTCCTGGACACTCAGGACTTCATCAGAGCAAGAAATTGAAGTTTTGAAATAAACTTAGTGTTATAAATAAATAAATAAATAAATAAATAAATAAATAAATAAATAAATAAATAAAGCTATCATCATGCCAAGTTTTAAATCTCTTAAATATAAAATTGCTTGAGTGTCTTTGTGCTGTGATAGAAACATGAATGACGTCATTTCAACGGGAAAAATGCTTAGTGAAACCTGAAAAAAATGCTTAGCGATACCAGTGTTTTCTGGTATTTTTCTGATTGAAATGGCGTCATTCATGTTTCTATCACAGTACAGAGATACGAAAGCTATTTTCTATTTGTTTTATAAAATAACCAAGGTTTTTTCGAGTTTTCGTGACATCATTCATGTCTCTGTACTCGAATACAAAATGAAAATGACGTAAGCCGCGTCTCTGTTCTCTGAGAGAAAATGAAGCTCGTCCAATGATAGCGTGAACAGGACGCGTGTTATTTTATAAACACCTATAACGAACGACCAATCATTTGTTAAATAATTCTGTAGTTCTATACAGACATACCATACACACTAACATGAATTACTATACCTGTAAACTTGGCTGCACAATACATTCCCACAGATGGATGAGTAATGGCTTGTTCTTGAGGACCAAGGCTTGAATACACTTCTCTTAGGTCGGTCATAATTTTTTCCAAATTCTCAGCCGTTTTTACCAACTGACAGTAGAAGAGTCTGGGGCTCTCACAGTGAGATCCACAAACGTCCAGTTTGTCCCCAGGTGAAATACAGTTCACTTCTAAGAAATCTAAAAAAGAAAAGGCCGTCAAAAAGATGGAGGGTTAGATCTCCATTAGCTTAATCCCACAGGCTGTGTTAGTGTTTGGAACAGTATCCATTATCGTCACATTTCGCTATATTACTAGCTTGACTATCAATTATCTCCAGCCGATAATACTGTTACTAACACCAGCACCAATATCACTATAACAAGAATAACAGACTAGTATTACCAGACCACTGCCAACAGTTCACCATCACAAGATCACCAGAACTACGGGACACCATCTGTGCATTACCACCACCACGACAAACACCAACACAATCAATAACATCACACCAACACCATCAGCACACCAGCATCATCACCATGAACACACTAACGTCATCACCACCAAACCACCACCACCACAACACCACCATCACCACACTTACACCATCATCATCCCGGCATCAACACCAGTACTATCACCAGTACCAACACTGGCACCTAACACCAGCAACACCCTTTCAGCGCCAGATCACTAGAACACCACGACGCTATCAGTACAATAGTAACACCGTCACCAACACCATGTCAAATCAACACCATCTCTTAATCAACACCGCCAACATACCACATTGACACCATCTATACCACATCACCTCGTCAATATCAACATGACCACCGACATCACATCACAACAACATTATCACGGTGTATTATCACGGCGTAAAATCAGTATCACCACACCAACACCGTCATTATCACCATCACATCAGTACTATCACCACATCGCTACCACATCAACACTAACACTACAACCACCATTGCCGCTATCACCACAACTACCACCTCACATTCCCTGTCGCAATCACCCCCATCACCATCCCTATCATACCAAATTCTCAACCGTACCTTTTATAGTTACAGATGTATCCATCTTTCCTACTGCTTGCTTTGAATCAAAAAGCCTTGTACCACTCTCCTCGTAAACTTCCACTTCATAACCGCCTCCATCCTTCCTAGCAACGACTTTCACCATAAACTCCTTTTCACCAACAGCCGCACTGAAATCAGATGTACCAACAGGACCACCACTACTTAAACAAGCCTGAAAACCATAAGCACTGGCTTCAGCAAAGCAAGGTAGTAAGCACTTCACTCTGGACAGCGGTATTTCCTCTGAATTGCCGTAATCCAAGTAGCACACTCTAACGGTGTCACCGGTAACCTTGGTAACCACAGCACGATACCACCCATCATCTTCTGTGAACATAGCACAACACGCTTCACCGACTTGAGGATCGACGTACACTTCTTCGTCTTCACCAAGTGGCCGGTAATACTCTTCAATCTGGTTCATCAAGTCATCAAGTTGAGGCGATGTCTTCGCTAATTGACAGAAGAAATTCTCGGAACTGGTCACTGACGTTACGTAGACATTTTCTTTGCTTCCACTTGGAATGGTTGGTTCACTCACCTTACAAAATTCCCTCGTTGACGTTCCTAGAAGGAAGACGTTGTTTGGCTGGCCTCAGAGTGACATCTGGTGACGAGTTTACAATTTTACTGACGTTAGTCCTTTCCCAAGCTCCAACCCTAACCCCTAATCCCATCTCTAACCCCGACCCTAACCCTTGATCAGTTTTTAATCTAAAGTTCCAGTCCATATTTTTGACAAATCTGGCGACTAGTGCTCAATCGCCAACACGAAAACAAACGTTAAAATAAAGAGATACTTCTCGTTCAAATTTGTCAAAAAGTATGATTAAAAATTTAAAATTTAGAAGCATTCTCATCACAGTAACATGTACAGAACGCCTCGCAAGAATCCCAGTTTGTCCTTCTGACAAGCAGCTCTCGAAGTTTGCTCGCCCGAGAACGTCCCCAGTCGCCTGGACATGCTTAACTGTCCGGAGTGTTTGTCTGGGCCCATTCCAGCGTTCCAGATACGTTTCAGAGGCAAAGGGTCTCCGAGGAAATGAGAGGTGTCACATTTTTGCGGGCCAGACGATGATTCCAGAGATCGATTGGTTCTCTTTTCTTTTCTTTTTTTTTTACTTTGACAACTTTAATTCCAAGGCTAGCATTTTTCATGCCGGGTTAGGTAGTGGTCTCTCAGTCTCTGTCGGGTCAGTGATCCGACATCCGTCCCTTATCTGGAACGCTGCATTCCCCTTGCGGACGAGAATAGGAAAATTTACTTAACAGAAAACGAAATCTAATCGTCCCGGATAACCGGACGGGACGTGGTCGAGCCTTGTTAAAGCGACTCAATAAACAGCACCTTACCTCCTTGTTTGTTCTTTCCTGCTGTTGTAAACAACCTCGCACCATCAAGCCCAGAAAGTTCAACTTCATATCCACCACTGTCTTTACTCTTAACTATCTTCGCCATGAATTCCTTCTCAATCACGCTTTCTTTAAAGCTGGAAACATCGACATTAGAGGTGACGCTTAAACTGGCGTTGAAACCTTGGGCTGCCAAGACAGTGAACTTCGAACTTAAAACTTTCACCCTCGACATCGGTATCACCTCTGAATTACCGTAGTCCAGATAAGTCACACCAACGGTAGAGCCGGTAACCTTGGTAACTACAGCTCGATACCATCCATCATCTTCAGTGAACATCGCACAGCATGCTTCACCCTCCCGAGGGTTGGTGTACGACCTCTCATGGTCACCAAGTGGACGGTAATGTTCTTCGATTTCGGTCATTAAATTGTCAAGCTCGGCAGACGACTTGGTCAGTTGACAGAAGAAGTTCTTGGGGCTAATAACGGAGGTGATATACACACGTTCTTCACTACCAAGAGAGAGAACTGGCTGATACACTGTAAGAAATCCACCTTTAGCTGACCCTAAAAATCATACAGCGCAGACTCGTTTTAACTTCTTGTACGTAATCTAGGTGCCCTCCAGTAACGTAACTTGGTTAAATTATTTCACACTCTAAATCTACCGAAACAAGACGTAAAAACAGCAATTCAACGTATCACGTAGGTGGACCTGTGAAAATTATAGAGCTATATCTCAAAAATCAAAGAACCAATTGACCTTTAAAAATTATTAATCTGATTTCATATATATGGTAAATTTCATATTACGGTCTGGTCAAGCCTCTCATCTTCGTTCAGTTTAATTAGCAGTTATAAAAAGGGTAAATTGAGGTCCCACTGGTTTTATTTCAGTTAAATTAAGTTGAACGGTCTTTGATAACAATCTTGAAATGTCACTGTAGACAAGCAACTGTTGCAATATTATCCACGTGATGATTTCATCACTTGATCCCAAAATATTTTTTTCTACCACTTACATTAAGAATGACTCTTTCACAACATTTCTTGGAGTAAAAGCAGAGAAAATCTCATGAATAAACTATTTACGAGCATTTTGTGATTAATGTTGTGATGTTAGTGAGAATGATTCTGAAATGCTGTCGCGAAAATCGCTCCTGCAGTAAGAGTGGATTAAACAAACATGCTGTTCACAGTTGATTACACTCCCCAACTGACGGATCAACAGTCCTGAAACCTAATGACGCGAGTTCCAATTCCGCTAAAGTCAACTCAGATTTCAGTAGTGTAGGTAAATCACGAAATATTTATTTTCATCCAAAAAATATCAATTCACATTTTTGACGAACAAAGGGTGTACCTTTCTACTTGAATGAAATTGAATGAAGCAACCTGAACTGCTTAAGTAAAACTGATGTAAAATCCCCTCACCACATTACCTTGTTCGATGTCTTTCTCTCCAACTGTAAACAGCGACGCCCCATCAGAACCGAACAGCTCGACCTCATATGGTCCGTTACCTTCACGTCCAACTACTTTCGCCCTCAGTTCCTCCTCGGCCACGCTAGCTTCAAAACTGGACAGGTCGATATCAACACGGGGAACTCTCAAGTTAGCATTGAAAGCCTGAGCTGATAGCTCTGTGAATCTCGCATTCAAAACCTTCACCCTAGCTAAAGGCAGTTCCTCGGAGTTTCCATAGTCTATATAACGGAGTCCAATCGTCTTGCCGGTAACCTTGGTCACAACCGCTCGGTACCATCCGTCATCTTCGGAAAACTTCGCACAGCAGGCTTCACCAACCCGGGGGGAGATATACGCTTCCTCGTCTTCGCCTAGTGGACGATAGTATTCTTCCATTTGGTTCATCAAATCATCAAGTAGGAGAGATGTCTTGGCTAGTTGACAGAAGAAATTTTTTGGACTTGTTATGGAGGTGATGAAAACACTTTCTTCGCTACCACTTGGAATGTTTGGTTCATTCACTTTGCAAAACTTCCTTGCGACAGTTTCTAAATGAAAGGCAAGTCCGCATTTATTAACCTTCAATATACTGAAAATTTAAGTAATAGATACAATATGAGCGGCCGATCTGTATGCGACTTACAAGGCGAGCCGTAGTAAATCCCATGCCCATCGGACGCGATCTACAAATACATTTAAATTGCCATGTTTATAGGTTGTTTTTAAGTTTTAGCAAATATTAACGTAGAAAATCGAAGGGAAAAGTTCATAATTCTAATTAGTATTCTCTCTCCGATTTACAGAATACTAATTAAGAGCCCAAATCTTTTGGGTTCTCTTTGTGAATTATTAACCTGTTTTTTAAGTAATATTTAAAAAACGAGCAAAAGTGCTTTATTGGATTCCAAATCCCAGGCGATAGCCATGTATTTTGAATCCGCTGAAGTACGTATCGCGAGTTTTTTAAATGACTTTAGACACGAACCCCTTAACGCGTCGATTCGCAAAGGAACTTGGAAAAAGTCTTGGTAGCTCAATGGTTAGAGCGTTTCACCGGTCATCAGAAGATTGCCGATTCGATCGCTGTCTGGGGCTCAGAAATCGTTTTTCTAAGGATAGAGCTTGACGAAAGTTTATCTGTCATCTCAAAAACCACTATAAAACTATCATGCGGTAATTTCTTCACCTACCATCACTCCTTTCCTCTCTACCGCCCCGTGCAATAAAGTTCGCCATCTCCTCATTAACGTTCGTTCCATCTCCCTCGCTGGAATCAATTATTATAACGAAGTGAATTCCATCATCTCTACATTCATCAATCCTGCACACGAGTTCTTTGCCAGCAACTATTTCACGGAACTTCTTGACAAACATTTCCTTGTTTCTATTAGGGTTTGTAATGTTAGCCAAACTGCAACGGATGGCTTGGATCGGCAACTGCAAGAATTCTGGATTTAAGACGGCAACTCTACAAAAAAAGAAGTAGGTTATTACTAGGGATGAGCCGATTAATCGGTAAATAATCGGCCATTTTTTAAATAATCGGTAATCGGCCGATTATTGCCTGATAATCGGCAAATAATGGGCCAGAAGACTTTTTCTGCAGTTGCCAAGCACATGCTAAAATACTGAATACAAGCGAATAGATTTTCACATTGTGTTGCAAAACCCGCGTCTTTTGTCTAACGTGAGTGGCTTTGAGGAAGTCATTAAAAACAGTTAAAACACCAACGCATTCCTATGCGTTGAGTCATACCATATTCTGTTTTCTGATTGGCTTAAACGAATCCTGATATTTGTAATAAAATGCAGGGGGAAAAATTGCTAGGAGTTATTTTGCCCATAACCTAATGGCGCACGCTGTAAAAAGCGCAGTTTGGACATATTTTGATATTTTGGCAACACGAAAGCAATGTGTAAAGTTTGCCTGGAAAAAGGCTCTCCATGCGTGTCCATATACTTGGTGGGTTTCCAACAAAAAAATGTACCCGAATATTTTCAACATCGCCCTGAAGTATCTTAGCCCACCAAGTTCAAGCGTATATTCGGAGCTCGTGTTCAGTGAGGCTGGGAACATTTCCACTGAAAAACACAGCAGACTAGCTCCGCATAAAGCTGACAATATCCTGTTTTTACAGCATAATCTGCCAAAACTAAACTTTGACTATTGACATGCGAGATTGAAGCTGATTTTAATTGTACATAGTGTGTACTGTAAACAATAAAACCGCATTTACAACTTCATTGTTGGTCATCTTGTGATTTTTCTCTTGCTTTTTAAAATAATCGGCAGGTACTAATTAATTGGCCGATTACTTACGATAATCGGCTTAGAAATAATCGGCCTCAGTAATCGGCAATTTTCCTTATCGGCTCATCTCTAATTATTACAAATCAGTTTAGCTTTGTTTCAAATGCGCATACTCCCAGATTTCGTACATAGGCGATAGGCGTACGAAGCGGGGGGGGGGGGGGGGAGAGCCGTGGGGGCACGTACATCCTAATATTTACTACACTCGCTCTTTTTTATAATATAAACTTTATTATATTTTTATGATCTTTATAATTTTTTGTCAAACTGCTCTCAAAATACAGGAACTAGCGTTTCAAGGCTCAGAGTATCAAAAATTTCCGGCGGTGCATTGCTCCGGATCCCTCTAGAGGTGTGTCGTGCCCCCCTACTGATTAGCTGGTTACTACGCCTCTGTCTTACTCATGTCCAAATAGTTTAAAAATGTCGGCCCATCATGACATTGAAGCACATGTACTACCAAATGGATTCCCATGTTTGGACGTCGTGATCCAAACACGCGGGATTTTGCGAGACTTGAGCAAAGCCTAAGCGACTGTCTTCAGCTTTTTTGAAGTTAAGCAACAAGTGTTTAGATCACAGCATCGAAACACGCAAATCCGTTTGGTATTTCTGTTATAAAACAATAGCAAATGAAAAATTGCTAACTTTGTTGACACTTTGATGAAGAGAGTAATTTTCCTGAAAATCATCAACCACCAGTGAGACAAGTTTAAGAAGATCGAACCTTGGTGAACAGCTCTAAGTCACTTCAGTGTGGGCGGAAAGAAAAAAATACTAGGCGAGTGTATTTAGCTATTTTAAAGTCGAACAACATACCAAATGTTTAAATCACAGTATTTCAACACACGAAAGCAATTGCACATTTCTTTTAGTCAGTAAGAAAATAAGACCAAACGCACAACGCAAACTTCAGTAAACTTTTGGCGGGAACTTTGCCGAGTCTGGATACGAGGATCCAAGCAAGGGCATTACAACCAATCAGGGTTCGCGTATAACTCATGTGATTTCATAAAGTTGATTCTCACCTATTTGACGGCAATATTTCTGAATTTCCGTAATCAACAAAACGAACTTTTAACTCATTGTTGGATATCTTGTCAAGAATCTTTCCCCGATACCACAGGTTATCTTCACTGAAACGAGCACAGCATGGACTTCCTGGAAATAAAAAAAAAAGCTGTAGTTAACAGACAGTAGGGATGACTGTTCAGACTAGTATCTCAGCGACTACCCAGAGTGAACGACCCATCATCTCTCATTTCTATTCTAGAATGTACCCTGAGGGCTCATTTGAAAAAGAAAATTGTGTAAATTAACTACAGACTGAACTTTAAATCATACGGATTATATATATATATATATATATATATATATATATATATATATATATATATAAAATACACACACACACACACAGACACATACACACACATACATACATAGATGCATGCACACATATACATACATATACACATACATACACACATACATATGTACATACATACACACAGATACATACATACACACACATACTCACATATACATACATACACACACATACACATACATAGATGCATGCACACATACATACATATACACATACCTACACACATACATATGTACATACATACACACATACATTCATACATAAACACATAGATACATACAGTACTGCTTAGAAATAACCTAACAGTGCGTCTGCGTCCGTCCTGCGTGCGGTTTGCGTCCGTCCTGCGTCCACTTTGCGTCCGTCCTGCGTCCAATGTGCGTCTCTCCTGCGTCTGCGGGCGGGTGGAACGCACAGCCATCGCTGAATCTCGTAATGAGTCGCTATACGACGTTTAGCGATTCATAAACTATTCTACAGCTTGACAATGATTCCCTTGGCGGAATCTCAAAATAGTTTTAAAGGCATGACTGACTCGTTTGCAGTACAGAAATACTCTATGTATCGTTTAAAAGAAAGAATTTTAGTCCAGATAACCGTAAAATCTCAGGGTAGTCAGGTATTAACGGTGAAACTCAATTTGTCATACGTATTACCAAGACGAGATTCCAAACCATCGTCAACAACACGTAGCAAACTACTTCAAAGTACGCTTAAAGACAGAATCAGCTATATCTTTCGACGTTTAAATAGGAAAAAGATTAAAAAATCACCAGAAGTGAGCTTTTGGTCCGCAGCCGCTTCTCAGCGAGCAGTATTTGCATGTATGTTAATTAACCTCAGTGGGATTTCAAAATAGTCGATATGACATGACTCACTCGTTTTTTAGCCAAGCAAGCGATAAATCAGTCTTTGTTCTATACCGCATGGATGGTCAACCATCGTAAAATACGACTTAAAACAAGGAAATCAACAACAGGACAGCCGTTTTATCTTGTTGGGTTCCCGAATGAGCTGGCAATATGTTGCCTTCTCACGCCTCCACCCCAAGTTTTGTCTAACACGTCGAACGGTGGAACTGGAGACATTTACACCTATCTTGTCGCTCAAAAGGTGTTTTAATTCGGACGATGTCAACTCGTCATTATTTTTCATTTTATCATCGATAAAATCTCTTTCACGGCCACTTAAGATCGGTTTTCTTCCGCTACGTTTGGCATCAGCTAAACTGCCACTTCGTTCATACCGTGAAAGGAACAGGCTTATAGCTGGTCGTGATGTTTTTATTCCTTCTTCTTCGAGAATATTCCTAATCATAGTGATCGATGTACCAGAAGACTTCAGAAAAACAATTCGATTCCTAGTAAATTCCGAAAGTTTTCCCATTTGCAACACAGAACACAGTTAAAGAAGTCACCACGTTTAATGTTACCGTAGATGACTCATAACTTCGGAAAATAGCGTATGTCACCGATCGAGTCCCGACTTCTGCGTCTCGTGAGACGCAGTTTTGATTGACCGCAAAGGCAACCGCAGCCGAGCCGCAAGATGACCGCAGCCGAGCCGCAAAGTGACCGCAGGTGAACCGCAAGGTGACCGCAGCCGAGCCGCAAAATGACCGCGTCTTGCCCGCGGTTTTTGTTAGGTTATTTCTGAGCAGTACTGTACATACACACACATACACACATATACATACATACAGATATACACACATATACATACATACATACATACATACATACATACATAAATACATACATACATACATACATACATACATACATACATACATACATACATACATACAAATTAGAAAAACAAGAGACAAGTTTGACTTACTTCGGAAATTTAATTCTCTATAGATCTCACTAGTCACCTGAAGAGTGTGGTAAGCTCTGCTCACCATATGAAACAGATCTGTAGTGAGTTAAAGTTCTAATGAGGTACTTCAAGCTTGTCTCTTTTTGTTTTACTATTCTGCTCTTTCTTGCTATTGAGCACTCTGCTCACAATTTCGAACCTTACACTTATCTCTGCACACACACAAACACACACACATGTATAAATTTAAATTTATATACTAATATTCAAAATAGTAAAATAACCAGGGGAAAAAAATCTGTAGAGATATATCAACATATGCTATAGTGACATCATTGAAAATTACCAAACAATTCATGACTGGAGGCCAGGAGTGTCTAGAGGTGGGGGAAGCCAGGGAAACACGACCCTGGGGTCAGAACCATGCAAAGGGCCCGCTGATGGCTGTATCATGCTAATCCATTAATTTTCTTTAATGATACAGAATAAATTAATCTTAGACATACTCAAATACTTTAGAACAGTCAATAAATACCATTTATAGAACACGAATTTGTGTAAAAATCTGTCCCAAGTCTCCCCCCACCTCTAACAACAACAATAAAAAGGGCCTCCCCCAGACCCTACTTTCTTGTGGGCATATCTTGGCTCTCAGTAGTCCTCATGGTGACTGATTTGTCTTCTCTAAAAAGCTGGTTTGATTTTTTGTCTCCATCAAGCTATTACTTTATTTCAGAACCATCCTCAGAAATATACATGAACAGAAATTATTTTTTCATCATAATCTGACACTGTTGAAGACAACTGAACAATGTTGGCAAAATTTCTGTTCATGTATACCTCTCAGGATGATTCTGAAATAGAATTGAAACACTACACATCCTCTCACAGATAAGCATTAAGTTGTTGTGACAATATCTCATGCACCTAAGTTGGACAAAACTTGCCTCCAAACCCAGTGGTCTCGATATGTCAACAGGTAGAGTGGCAGACCACCCAGAATCCCGAAGGTGTGAGCTCAAATACCACTTGAGTCAACACTTTTCAATTGACTTCAGCAGTGTTGGGTTATCATGAAAAAATTTCTGTTCAAGCTATGACTTATCAGTTTTTGGAAACTCAAAGGTTAAAACCATAAATTGAAACTTTTTGCATACTAACATGTAACCCATTTAGGGGTAAGTGTGGACTGTAATATTTCACTCTGACTAATGCCAGACAATTTTACTTGACACAGGGGTGATCCCTGGGTGTTAATGGGTTAATGCTGCTATAAGCAAGTGATCATGCAGTTCCTCACACTTACCTTTGATAAATGACTTTGAATTTGCACTCTTTGGGGGATTGGCATCATAATATTCTTGAAGGTTGGCCATAACATTTTCCATTTCCTCAGCTGACATCAACAGATGGCACCAAAAATGGTCAAGATTATCAACATGGCTGATTTCAACATCCACGTAATTACCAACAACCACACCTGGAGGGAGGTAATCTCCAACACCTGCCTCAACTCTAATGCCTGGGTGTACTGCATCAGACACAGCAAAACCTCAAAAATGCAAACAAAAAATAACTTAAGCCGACTCATACAGTTTCCTGAAAAGTGGACAATTACCATGCTAGTCCTTACAGTTGTTTCTATGCAGTAACTTTAGAGGAGAGGTCTGCTATACTGGCTCTTAACTTGTTCAACTCACGATAGTTTTCCAGTCTCCTTCATGACCAAAAAATGGCTGTAATGTTGAATGAACATTGTCTTGAATAACTAGCAAATTCTTCATTCAAATACTTTAATATTTAAGATTTGGCTTTACAATAACTTAACAGATGATCTTAGCTGTGTGTTGCCATGTTAACTGCATGTTACCATACAACTTCTTCCAAACTCTTCTGGAAGTGAATTACAGTACTCCCAAAGATTTTGTCATAAACAGGCATCTTTGCATCACCAGTATGTTTGCTTTCTGCCTCCAAAGAGCTTTCAGAGTATAAAATTGACTCACTTGGCTCATAAACAGAGTTTTCGTCAGCAAGAAATTCATCTAAAATGTCATTGATTGATTAGTTTAACTCAGTTTCATAGGTTCCCATGTTGCCAAAATTTGCAAGGAAAACATTGATTCAAACCAGGGCTGAAAGAAGGAGGACTGATGAAAAACCTGCACCCAAATCATTAAACTAAACCTCAAATTTCACTTCAATATCATATAAAAGTATTTTAACCCATAGTTTATCATTTATTCAAGAACAGAAACAGGACAAGTATACTTGTACCATCAGGGACACTGCCAAAACTGCAAACAAGTGAAATCATCCTTCAAATTCATCAGATTAAGAAAGGTTGCATACTGCTATGCAATAAATCAGGGCAAACTCCTGGCAGGCTGCTGTGCCCAGCTAATAGGGAGTTTATGAAAGGTGCAATGCTAAGGCCAGCAAACAAAGTAGTCTAGATTCTACAGCTACAAAGCAAACCTCAAACGCTAAACTGAAAATGTTCTTTTCCCTTCTACCAAATGCTTCCAAATAATTCTGATTGGTTGATTAATGATTTTTGTGAGATACAGCTCAAAGCTTTCCATGATTTATGAGCAACCATGGTTGTGAAAAAGTGGAAATGCTTTTCATGACAATTTTCTTGAAGCCAGGACAACATGAAGAATGCTCTACGGACTAAATATTATTACTTTCTTTAGTTTTACATGCAAAATCTCATTGCAAGGCCACATCATCCTTGACATCCACATAGTGTTTTTGTAAACTCCCTACTATCTTGTCAATGATTTCTAACTGTAGTTTTCCACATTCATGGTCATTCAAATGCCCTTGACTTTGCCCAAAAGTTCCTTTTTAAATCCTAGGGATATGGTATGTGTACCTGGCAGTAGAATATGCAAACCTTACTTATTTCAAGTGGTTCAATTAAAGTAATTTCATATCCGTGTACACTATGAGGGGTAAATGCATTTGTGAATTTGACACAAATTATCAGCTCTCTGATTCATACAGAGAACTGAATTGACAATACTGTCACCCACCTTAGTACATAATTGCAATTTTCAAAATTTATATATCTTTGTGACATGATAGTCACCTTTATTGTCATTACTGATCACATTTAAAAAGGCCTCTACAAGCAATACCCAATACTAGACTGGCAAACACAAATACCTAGATTCATTACCTTTTTGAACTAGTAAAGTGTTGATGCTATATTCATTGTCTCCAACAGTTTCCAGAAGCCTGACATTGTAACGCTGACTTTCACTTTGGGACACAATGTGGATTGTAAGCTCCTTCTCCAACACAACATTCTGGAATTCTTGTATTGCATCTTGCTTCCATGTTGGAGCATTTGGAGTGATTCCATACAAACTGCAAGGTATAGCTTGCTGAGGTAACATTGTAAACTGTGGTTTCAGCTCTTTGACTCTTCCCATGGGTAATGTTTCACTGTTTCCATAATCAACATAGAGAACTCCGACTTCACTGTTAGCAATGTCAACAGCTGTAATCAAACCACGATACCAACCATCATCTTCAGTGTACTTTGCACAACATAACATCCCTGGCTGCGGTAAAGTTATTGTGTCATCAACATCAACAGTTCTATCATAGTATTTGGCTAATATGTTCATTAAGGCATCAAGATCTTTCGAATGTTTTAAAAGTTGGCAATAAAACTCAGATGGTGACTCGGCACTTGTGATCAAGGCATCTTCGTGGCTATTAGGTACAAGATTTATGATACCAAATGAGGACTTCCTTCGACCAGTACGTCTTCGTTTGTAGTCATCTAGCGGCTTTGTTGCTCTTGCATTGTTGCTATCAACCATCACTTGACTCAAATTAACGTCCTTTGCCTGGTCTGATGCATCAAAAAGGTACATGTCAGCCATGTTGTACTGGCATTTACTCACGAAACTCACAAGATGCTTGTCATTTGCCAAGTCAAAAAACTGTTCAATTGCATTAGTCGGCCAGTCATCATTACTGCTATTTGGTTTGACACCATATAAATTCCCTTCCAAAGCTTGAACTGGCAAATCTAGGAATCTTGGATCTAGTTCTTTCAGGCTAGAGAGATGAACATTTTCTGAGTTACCATAGTCAACAAAGCGAACCTCAATCCTGCCTAAAGCTGTCGGACTTTCACCAGTAATCACAGCACGATACCACATATTATCCTCAGAATATCTTGCACAGCAAGGGTTATCCTGGGAACAAGATGTTAATGGATAATCATCTTCAGCGGCTTCTTGGTACGTGACATCAAGATCTTCCATGAGTTTCTGTAAGGCAGTCGTATTCTTTACCAGTTGGCAATAGAATTTTCCCGGGTTTTCTACGTGAGAAATGTAAACATCTTCAAAGGAGTTCTCATCTAGGTCTAGGTAATTATACCTTCTGGTGGTAACTGTTGACGAGCTGTGGCCTAAGGATTGGATATTGTCATTTCTCTCAAGATTTCCTGCTGCAACAAGTCTTTCTGCAATCAACGAGCTTCTGGTGGCATCTTGGAAAAGACGAAGAATTATGACGTTGTTGGGTTTAAGTGAGACGGCTTCAGCTGTCAAAGTCTGCTCTATGAGAAGTTCTTCCAGTTTAGTTAGAGCTTCAGTGCTCCATCGACCACCAACAGGCCTGGCATCGGCTAGCTCGCATTCAAAACACTGTGGTGGCAAGGTAAGGAACCTTTCAGGAGCGGCCAACGTGTACTTTGCGTCTACAACGTCGCTATTTCCATAATCTATGAAGAAAATCTGGTAACATGACCCAGAGGAATCAACACTTAAAATTCTGGCACGATACCATACTTCGTCCTCGTATTTCGCCAAGCAAACCTCTCCTACTTTTAAACGTCTCTGCCTATCCTCGCTACTGGCTTCAGTCACGTAATTCCCGATTTCTTCCATGAGTTTATCAAGCTTTGCGGAGTCAGAGTTGTTGAGTTGAACAAAGAAATTTCCTGTGTTGGGTTCCACGTGGGTTGGAACTACTTCGACAAATTCACCAAACGGGAAACGAAGTTGCAACGCCATGGCGCCTGAAACGTTGTCGGGTAATTTCTTTGCTGTCTTTTTCTCAATTCTAGGCAGGTCAATGGCTAACAGATGATTTTGGTCTGGTTATTTGTTGCCAAAGACAAACAGCCTGTCACAAGTATGATAACTCAACCTGCCAACTTATCAGACAGCGCGCGCTAAATATCATCCACCAAGTGTAGGTGACCGCGTGGAGCCTGGAACCATAAAATTATTATTTACCTTAAAGTTTGTTTTGACTAAAATAAGGTCGTTTTACAAACCCAAACAAAAGCTGCCATGCAGTAATTAATAATTTATTGTATCACTCTACCTGTCAAAATAGACTTAGCAAATCTTTTAAACAAAGTCAATTCAGAGAAATATAAAGACTGTATTTCGGTATAACGTTTCCTTCCTTGCTACTCAGGAGAAAAAGTAAATCAAGCTTCGCTCTACTTCGCTTCAGCGCTTTGAACTTAAACTGGGTAAAGCAAAGCTTGATTTACTTTTTCTCCTGAGCTGCAAGTAAAGAGTATATTGGTTGTCCATTACAAGCAATTGATATCTCCCTATACTTTATATTGTGATCATCAGACATCAATTTTGAAATGAACTCGAAATATTGCCATCTCACAATTCTCATCTTGTCTTTAACTCAAATTTTGAGTTTCAAGATGTCTATATTATTCGGAGTATGCTTTATTTTATACTTTTTCAAGTCGTCGGCTGTTTGTTGTTTTTATCGGGGCTATCCCCCCACGGTTTAGGTTTTGTGGAGGAGAATGCGTCCGCTGCCCCCACCGCTTCCGCCTTCCCCCGTGTCCACCCCCTTCATCTCAGATAATAACGCCACGTTGCCATGGAAACAGATGCATTGATTCAGATTTATATCTTACATATCCTCTCTGGTGATGTTGCACGAATGCAACAAAACGTTAAAACAAAAATTAAATGTTTTGATCGTCTTTCATCTACAAGGTTTTCCATTGAAATATTTTGTTAATGTACATTTAATTTAAGTATGGGACGTATTTAATGAAACACATTCAAACCGACTTCAGAAACTTCAAAGCAGAGCAGCAAGAATTATCACAAATACCAGTAATGGTGCTAATCACTCCATTGTATTGAGCGAGCTAGGCTGGGAACCACTTAAAACTATTAGGAAAAGAGCTAAGGTTACTATGACGTATAAAGTCTTAAATGGCATGGCTCCCACTTCGCTCGCGACCCTCTTCAAATTTAAAAGTGAAGTAACAAAGTATGACCTTCGGGAAAGTTCAAGTACTGTTTGCCTGCCAAAGCCACGCACCAATAGTATGAAGAAAAGTTTTATCTATGATAGAGAAATAATTTGGAACTCCATTCCCAAAGAAATTAGAGAAAGCAAATCTCTCACTTCATTTCAGACGAAAATCGCGACGTGCATTGACATATGAAAATTATATGTTTTGTATCTTTGTAATTCATTAATTAATATTTAATACTTAGGCTAACTGATTTTGAACTTCTTTGTTACTTTTTATAACAGTCCTGTAAATAGTTTCTATCTAATTTTATACTTGTATTTTTTATTCTGTACACGACCCTCGTGGAAATCAACTTTCAGTTGACGAGGCAAGCGTGTCAAAATATTATTATTATTATCTTTATTATTATTAAGTCTTTTACAAATGAAGATATTTAAAAATATAGATACCTATCAATGAATTGGATTGTAATAAAATCTCTTGTTTAAAGACTATTTTTTCAATGAGTCTCATTGAAACAATACCTAAGTAAAAATTGGGGCTGAAAAAGGTTATATCGGAAAACCGTAAAGGTAAACATGGAACCATAAACGCCGAGAGAACAGAAATTACGCTTCAGTTGTCATGAACTTTCCAAAAAGTGGGGGGGATAATTATATATGTATCCCCCTCTGTCCAAAAAGTGGGGGGGATATGTCCCCCGATTCCCCCAGGATTTACGTCCTTGTGTGAGATAACAGAAGTTACATGCGAGACAGAGTCCGACAAAGTTTGAATCGCTTCCCCGTTTACCAGCTGGCCAAGTTTAAGGTTCTCTATATCCGCAGAAATATCTGACAATTTGTCTAAATGTCGGGCTTCTGAACTAAGCAATTCTGAATTGTCTTTACCGTGTTCGCATATCTGTTTACATAATTTTCTCTTAAGATTGCTCACCTTTACACCATCCAAAGACAGCAAGTTCTTATTCTTTCTCCACGAAATCGAAGAATCTCCAAAAGTAAACCTTATCGCCCCCAGGCTGAGACCACGTTCCATCAAGTTTCAGTGTGTCGCTTACAAACTGCTTCAGCGATTCAAAGTCTCCGATCCATGCAAAATTTAATTTACCGGTTGTTGCCACCATTGATGTAGGTTAGCAGGCTTTTGATGAACGATTGATATGGTTTTGAGTGTTTTCACTGAGGTGAAAGACCTTCCAATATCTGACAATGATTCAGTTCCGTTGACTTTACTTTACAAAATGTTTCTTCCCACTTCACAAGTAGCGTTCGTTCCGCTTGTCTTTAACCTCTACCCTTACGTGCGAAGTCTCAAACTACGAATTAGTCGAAACGTAGACAATAAAAATGCTGTCAGTCTTTGGAGTTACTATTTTTTTTCTGATTTTCGGTAGAGTTGTTCAATCCTGTTGACAAGCACCTCCAGTGTAGGCCGAAATGCCCACATAAAGTCTAAATAAAGTCTATCATCATCATCATCATCAATTCTGTTGGATTCTCTCCATACTTACTTTTCGTCGGATATCCGCCTGGAGCTACTCCTTTGCGTACATAAAATTATCTGTTATTATACGTAACGGAATTGTTGAGGTAGAGATGTGGAGATACGTTTTTTAACCTTCTGATTCCAGAAGCAATTTCTACTGTATTGAATAAACTTATGATCTGGCGTGAGTCAGAACCAATCCATCTGGTGTTTTGCCCAAACAAGATAACGGTTCTCTTAACTTTTTGACTTCTATAGGAGATTTTCCTAACTTGGAAAACGTCAAGTGTTAGCAAGCTAGAAAAAAAAATTAACTTATAAAAAGATCTTTCAATCCCCTCTCAGTCAATTTAGTCCACAGTAAACTTTAACCATTACCGGCCGACAACTTGAAGAAATAGAGTAAGAAACATACTTTGAAGAATACCATCTTGTAAACTCAATATTCGAGCTAATAGACGACAAGACGAAAACTAATAAGGGTGATATTTCGACTTCATTTCAAAGTCATTGTCAAACCTAATGTGTTACAAACAAAGCTGTTATTTATACGAATAAGGTTTGACAATGACTTTGAAATAAAATCGAAATATTACCGTTATGTCCATACAGATCAATGGCTATACCGCAACTTCCACTTTACAGTAAACTCACTACAATAATTATGCCGATTGAATTATATGTCATAATAACTTCCCATTTATATAACAGTGATGCAAAGGGTTTATCATGTGTTTTGTTTGATCAAATGTCGAAAACTTTAATTTAGTATTTCTCCAAAATTCATCAATTGTGGTATATCTCTTTTAGGCTTCTTTTTCTGATGAACTCCCCTTTCTAGAAGACTGGAATTGAAAAGCCCCGAGGGCTTAACTAAGTATTTATATAAAGCTGCGACATGGAGATATTGATTCTTCGACTTCTGCTGAATCTCCCTTCTCTTAAATAAACTCGTCACGCATTCGCCAGAAAAAATCAGTACAGTTGACGAGAGTCAAAACTCGGAGTGAAAGCTTAAAAGGTTCTATTTGTGAAGTTAAGCCTGAAAGGGTTTGTGGATTGCTTCAATATGGCATTAATTTCTTAATTACTGTTATTATTTGACAGTAATAACAAGGCATTAACGATCAATACTGTCCGAGTGTGTTTAAGAGCTCGGGATTACAACGAGAGATAGGTGAAGGAACCCGTCAAAACAAAACTTCATTTGTGAGAAAATTATACAAAAGTCGTCCAAATTAGACAGGGATAAAAGAATCTGTTTTGCCTGTTTGAATAAATCAATTGTTTAGCTACTACAAAACATGCATAACGTTAGATTAATGCACATGATCACAACTTATTTACTAGAAGTTTCTTGGGCTGCTGACAGGAATTTAATCCATAACCTGGTTGCCGTTGAGATTCTCTAACCATTGAGGTTAACACATGGCTTCAGATGGTGAGCGAAGATTACATTGATTCATTCACTGGTTGGTGAAGATGGTGTTGTATTACAGTAAGTCCCATTAGATTCGGTGCCTCCGTATGTCAGGTATGATTTATCAGATGACGTTGGGATAGAATTGAATTTCACGAGTTTGATTGCTGGCGGGATTTCAAGATGCATTGTTTTGCTTAAGTAACATTTTTGTTATCAACATTATATCATCGTCTCCCGATCGATCACAATGTCATTGGTTCCATCCCCATCAGGGACTCATCGCTCATGACAATTTTCTGACAGCATGTAAACAATGATGACTATTTTGGTATTATTATTGACCGGTTTTGTCAAACTGATATTAAAATCTACATCAAAGTCCTGCAAAAGTTAAAAAGTAAATTCCAGCTACGAAGTTTAGATGGAATGAGAGGTATGCATAATCATGTCCCATGTCCCATGCCTGCCACGTGAACATCACCTTGGTGAACTCATATAAGCGTTGAATATGTCGGTTCAAAACCCGGGAGGCCGTTGACAGTACAATTGCTGTTCAAAGTTGCTGAAAATCCGATATTAACAGTTCCCAAGGAAGCTGCAGCTGTTTCACTCTTGCCTAGTCTTGATAAAGTATAAGAACATGAAAGAATAATAGTTGCGCAGTGTCGTAAATATCCACATTTTAGACTGGTAATTTAGTATCCAACAACACCGTCGCTACCCCCGTGCAGAATAATTGTCTTGTAAAACCCATGTGAACACCATGTTGCCGATCTTCACTAACTACCGCCTACTTAAATAAACAGTATTGGTTGTTTGCACCAGAATAGAAGTTACTGCAGCTGGCAGTTTAGTGCTGTGAGAGGAACTTTGCGAATGCTTAAAGTGGTTGTAACTGGGCGATATTGACATCACAATTCCTGCTGGCATCACCATGAAAGGTGGACAGGACTGTCATTCGTTGAATCTGAACTCTGGCGTGATTTGATACCGCTCACGAAATTAAACGTTGGGGAGTTGCTAACGACAGCGAAGCGACATCCAAGTAAACCGGTAGTTTTGTCCTTCACATCTTCATACTAAAGCATCAAGGCAGTTGTTTTCATTATGGATGATCCAGAGACTTCGTCGATCTACGATGAGATGCTGCAGGAATTTGTGTTGAAATCTAAGTTTACGTACATCGTTTCGGCTTGTTTCATCGTGATTATCCATTTCACGGTTGTCTACCTGTTTTTAACCCGTAAATTCCTTCGAGGTAAAGCCAAGAACATTGTGCTGTTCAGTTTGTCACTGTCGGATCTGGCCTACGAGGCAATCACAACGCCTTTATTCTTGCAATGTGATAGCCGAGCAGCACCTCTGTCCGTAAAATGCGAGACTCTGTACTTTACTTACTTAATGTTCAACATCTCTACTGTGTTACACGTGTTGTTTGGAATAACAGAGACGATTACAGATGCTTACTGTACAATACTTAATCATCGGTCATTAATTACGCCCTATGCTAGCCTTTCTTTCAGCGTTTGTGCGTGGTCTTTTTCTTTATTTGCCGGATACATCTGTACGTGGAGTGAAGACGCTTTCCTGGATGAAAGAGCTATGGTTTTGCTCGGCCGCTTCAAGGCTTTCGGATACTTTTTTTTCGCGATTTCTTCGTTTGCTGTTCCAGTCCTATTCGTGCCAATATTGAGTGTCGGAAAGCGTTGCGGAAAATCAGAAGAGTCGAAGATGATACAGCAGAATAAAGTCAAGCAGACGATACCGTTGAGACCCATGCTACGAAGTGACCAAAAAGACGAGCTTGTGTTTTGTTGTATTTATTTGGCGTACCTTGTCGGTTGGCTGGCATGGCTCACCCTCGGAGTAGATACCAGAATAATGAGGTCTGCGGAAATTATGAAGTATTTCGAAATTACCAGACTGTATGGTCGAATTTTTAATCCTCTGTTGTACACGTTTATGAAGAGGGATTTCCGTTTTGCACTGACTGGCATTAGCGAAAACGATGGACAAGGGAACCACTTGGTTAGTGAAGAAGACATTTGACTTCTACAGAGAGATAACAGCTCCCACTAAAGTAAAAATTAACCTTTTCCGGCCTCCCCATGACGAGTAAAATCGTCTGACGATAGCCACAGTACGATAGTCTTGCGTTAGCTAGAGTAAAGTCGGATTTTAACCAAAAAAGAGTTTAGTCATGAAACCGCTTTCACGTCAGTTTCATCCAAAAGTTTAGTGACGCAACTTCGGACGTTCAAGACTGGATTGAGGTAACTGAATGTAAACTTGGAATTTTAAAGTGATCCCAGAGAGAAAAAGATTGAAGAAAGAGAAAAGTAGTTAAGTCATTAAACTGCTTTCATGTATTTCATCCAAAAATTTTTGTGGTCCAACTTGAGACGTTCAAGACTCGATTGGGTTCACTCAATGTAAACTCGGAATTTTAAAGTTACCTCGGCCTTGCTTGAAGTGTTTGAATAGTCATTCATCGCGGTCTAGTTTAGCCAAATAGTGTTGAATGTATGTTGGAGCTTGAGGCATGTGAATTTTACGGCATTTTGCATGATTTTGGCAATCATATGCGACTTTCCACATCTTTTTAAGTAAGCCTTTGGAAAAAAAAAATTAGGTGTCTTTAAAATCCGACGATTTTTGTTTTTAACTGCTAAGTTTTCGAAAGAAGGTTTAAGCGAAACTTAATAAAAACTCAAGTTCTTTCAAATTTAGAAGATTAAGGAATGGTTTCGGTCAAACAAGCGATTTAGTTTGGCGGACTAAACCGAAGGTAGAAAACTGCTGAAACTGACAAGAGAAAATGCTAACGTCCCGAATGAAGACCCTTCACTCGTAACGTAATGATTTTTTGGTTTCAGTTTCAGAAGTTCTTCGACCTTTTACAGGCCTTGTATAAAACAGTTTAAGAAAACGTAAGGTTGGAACTTCATCAATTGCTAAAGAGTTGGCTTGTTTTAAAGGCTTTTGTGTCGTTAATGTGTGGTGGGCTTTAAGAAATTCTTTATCTATCTTTCTTTAGATACCCGTGCAAAAGGGCACAAAATGTAGCGTCTAGACTTGTCCGTTTAAATAAGGATACAGAATAACTTCATTGTCACAACTGCTTTCCAACTCCTGACTTGAACACACTTCGCAGAATTTCCAGTCATTGAGGCAAAAGGTTAAATTATAAGTTTGAATGTAGTTATACTTGCTGCGAGAGCATCAAAGCTTCTGTTGTCCAGAAAAACAGATATATCCATTATAACGTTCTTTATGCATGGTATCTTACGCTAAAATATTTGCAGTAGAACTTTTCATTTAGTTTTTTTTCGTGGTGAAATACGTCTTATTGTTCATCGTTGTCAGAACAATACGAACGCTTAACAAACAGGAAATTGATGGGAAAATAAGTTATATTAAAAACGACATGATGGTTTCTTGATGTCCTGGTGTCAGTTTCTATCGCGTGTGCTGTAGCATGACTGATTTTGAGGAAAACCTGCTTTTGTTTTCACGTTTCAATGGTTTCATATGTAGGTGAAATACGTAAACATCACGAAAGCTCGAACCAGTTTTGATCGATCCTGTGGTTATTATTGATTTGTTTTGTTTCATTATTTATTTGCTTTGGATTATTTTTGTAATAAAACTATATACAAGGCTGAAATATATATATTTAAAACTAAAAAGAACCAAATGTCTTCGACATTAAGTCATCTTCAGCGTGAAGAAAAAGTTCCATTCTTAACCCACTATGATTTTGAAGGGGCTGTGTGCAGACCACGCTACCCAGTACTCGCGGTACAGTAGTCTTCCGTTATCTCGAGCTCTTCAGGCAAGCGGAAAATACTTCGAGATAACGGAGGGTCGAGTGAACGTACATTTTTTCCATCAAAAAGAGAGAAATACTGCAATTGTACGTTATCCATGACGCATATCTTTCATCGTGAGACAGTTTTAAGTAACACCCGTGACTACAAGAAGGCCACCAGACTGCTAACGACAGGAAATGACTTACTGATACCAAGTCAAGAAACAAGGACACGAAATAGCCATAAATATAAGTATAGAGTGCCACGAACTACCAATGATATTTTGAAATATTCTTTTTATCCAAGAACATTAAGCGAGTGGAATAGACTTCCAAAAGAAATAATTTTAGCAAATAGTTTAGAAATTTTTAAAAGTGAACTCAAGACTTATTTGAAGCAATTTCTTATCCTAAGGTCATTTATATGATTTTTGTTTTATTATTCTAGTTTATTTATATTTTACAGTTGGTGTGATAATCCTCCGATTTTTACCGACTTAATAAAATGTGGATGTAGAAGGCATTCAATTATTGGGACCACGTTTGCACTGTTAACATTTAGGGCACTCTGCACGGCTAAAATTTTGGCACGGGTGCTGCTATTTTTGGACACAGCACGGGTAATTTTTACAATGTAAACGAAGCAGACTTCTTACAATTTGAAACCCGTTGTCGAATATTTTGTAAATGCTCTGTTTGGTTGGTTGTGGAGTGGTCGGAACCATTGTTGGATTACCTTGTTGTTGGACTTTGAACTTTGGTAATTTGGCGGTATCCTTGATTGTTGGCAGTGGTTTGTTCGGGGCTTGTGATCTGGAGGGACTGTGGCGCGTGTTTACGCCAAGAAAACAAAGCACGATGTGAGGTGGAGCTTCCGAGCGACGCCAAAAAAGGAAAAGTCTTGTAACTTTAAGGGAATAGATAATCGTGGATGTTGAGATGTAATCGAAAATAAAGAATTGAGACGAGTTGTGTTTGAATCTTCCATTTTTATTGAAAGATACAGTCCCCATTTGTTTTGGAACCAGCCGAAGCACGACTACCTTGGTGCGCCAGGTAGAAAAGTGCAATACCCGTGCCTGAAAATTTAGCCATGCCGAGCACCTCTGTATATGAAGGTCTCGGCTAATTTGCCGTGCTGTGCCGAAAATGTTAGTGGAAACGGAGTTTCAGTTATCGGACGGGTTATGTATATAAACCGACCGAATACATATTCATTATTTTTAGTTTGTTTTGACCATCTTTGACTTCCTGTGAGTCATTGTTAATGCTTGTTCGAGATAAACAAGGTTAATTTGTATTAATGGGAAAGAAAAATTGTGCGAGGTAACGGGAGAATCGGGACAACCAAGTCCAAGGTACGCGCTGGGGCAGTCAGATTTTTCGTGTGTATAAATATGATCGTATCAAACCCTCTCTTCATGTATATATATAAATGTTGTTTAAAAGCCTCCTATATACAAGAGTCGTGTATCACTTCGCTACTTGAGGAAATCGCCTGAGGCTCCACTCTACGTTGTGAAGATGAGATGTCTTCCGGTTAGAGGATTGAGAATGGTGGGCCAATTCAGTATATATAAAATTTTCTGGCTGTCCTGGCCGTGCCTCAATAGCTCAGAGGTCAGAGCACCGATACATAGATTCGGAAACTTTGGCTTCTATTCCCGGCTGGGGCAGTCAGATTTTTCGTGCATATAAATATGATCGTATCAAATCCTCTCTTCATATATTGTATATGTAAATGTTGCTTAGAAACCTCCTGCATACAAGAGTCGTATATTACTCCGCTACTTGAGGAAGTCGCCTGACAGGCTCCACTCTACGTTGTGAAGATGAGATGTCTTCCGGTTAGAGAATTGAGAATGGTGGCCAGTTCAGTATACAGTGAACTCCCTTTAAGACGGACATCTTCGGAACCTCTCTTACTGTCCGTCTTAGAGAGGTGTCCGTCTTAGAAGAAGATGACGTAATCGGACACCAGCGATCAGGATTAAACCGATTAAGCATTGTTCACCCAGCGCTTGTTCTTCTGCCATGAGAGAAAGGTACTGATGTTTCGAATGAAAGCCCTTCAATGTATGTCAGGTAGTTGAACATACGACTAAGAATTTGTTCAATTTTTCGAAAAGAAGTCGTCTTCGTTATTGTGACATATTCAAATTTCGTTATCCCAATCTATTGATGCGGGCACTATCTGTCCATTCTGGGAGGTATCTTGAACCTTTATCCACCTGAAAAGTGTCCGTTGTCCGTCTTAGGGAGGTGTCCGTCTTAGAGAGAGCTTGCTTATAGTGGAATAATGTATAAACGGCCGGGACCAAACGTAATGTCCGTCTTAGGGAGGTGTCCGTTAAAAGAGAGTTCACTGTTTATGAAAATTTCTGGCTGTCCTGGTCTTGTCTCAGTAGCTCAGAGGTCAGAGTACCGATACGTAGATTCGGACACCTTAGGTTCGATTTTCGGCTGGGGCAGTCAGATTTTTCGTGTATATAAATGGGAAACGGAAGTGTGTTTGAGATAGCGTGACTTTCGAAATCATTATTTCTGTGGTTTTCCCTTTCCCATGAAACAATGTTTGAAAAGCCAAACTGAGGGTGAAGGATCTGCCGAAAGTCGAGCAAAGGCCTATTCAATCTTGTCGTTCAAACATTTAACTATAGGAGGGTCCATATGTAATTAGATATACTTTACTGTAAATCTGATCGTGGTAATTTCTGAGCTTGATCAATGTCCTTTGATATTCATGAATCCAATGCCCTATTTTGTTCCAGACCCCCTCTCACAGAAAACCCAAGATCCGGCCTTAACCTTCCAGTTTGAAGTACAAAATAATGACTAATGTGAGATATGATATATTTATTACATGTTTACGTTGTACAAACAAATGATATCATAACAATATAAGAACAAAATAAATTGCAGCCAAATGGCAAATTAAACAAATCTGAGTAGGAGTCGCGAGACAGACATGCAGACAAAAAACCAGACAGAAAGGCTTACAAGAAGAAAAATAACACAGACGGAGACAGCGAGATAGAGTGAATTTTATTTGAATACAGAATTTCATTCAATGACAAGAATTGTTTTTGATGAAAACTTTCTATAAATAGTAATGTTTACAAACAACATTGTAAAGGCAATAAAGGATGTAGATACGATACAGACTATCTTTACAGGCACAAATAGCGGTACATATAACTGTCACGTTTTATTTACATTTGTAATTCTGGTGAGCCGTTTGCACACACAAACCTGGTAAGCATAACACACCATATCGACACAATATCGATGTGCTTACCCACTGTTGCAGTCATGCATGTAATATTTGAAGGCCGACAGTGAGGACTAGACCGAGTTTTTAAGTGCGAGGAACAATGAATTAGTTTATTAGTAATGAGTGTATCGATGAACAAACTGATTGTGTGAAATTATATTTTAAGTCCAAGGACTTGAACTATTATTTCCAGTCGAAGGACTGGAAAAACAGTTCAAGTCCTCTGCCCAGCACTTCCATCGTATTTCACGTTCGCTCACGTGGTGTCATTCAGCACGTCTGATTGAATGATATACTCATAAATTAATAATGAGTTTGAGAATTATACTTCTAAAATTAATTAAGAATTCATGAGGAAACTAACAAGGAAAATCATAACGGTGTCGTGTCTGTAAATGTGATAAAGACACGTGTGACTCTATACGTGAAGAAATTAATTTCTTCGGCTTAGAAAACATAAATTTCCATCCTTCCTTCACGAATTATCGTATTACGAGGTTCATTTCAGAAGACATTTAAAAACCTCGCAATTCGTGCTTTATCGGATCAAGAACACTCGGCTATCGCCTCGTGTTTTAAATCCGGATAATTAAGCATTCCTGCTCGGTTTTTAAATATTACTTAAGAGAATAAGTAAAAGTCGTATGCTACGAGCGAGGTGTTTAAGCGATATTTATCTACCTAGGGGCGAAGCCCGAAGTTCGATACATCGCTTAAAAGCCGAGATCAAGGTATATAACCGACTTATGCCATCGTTGGTGAAATTTCAAAAGAAGTATTTAACTAGCCCAACAAACATACAGAAATGGCGAAATTTCGGTAGAAAGTTCATGAATAAGTTAATGAGGTTGATAGGTTAGTTATCAACCTCATGAGAACAAAAAACTGAGCCAATGAAAGCAATGATAATGTTCCAGTGGTAAAATAACCTCGGGTTTTCAAACCACAAATATCGCATAAGCGCATACTCAGCTGCATTCGAAACAGTAACTTACTATTGGTTTCAAGCCAATGTCGTTTGTTTAAACGTTGAAATTAAAGAAAGTAGGGAATTATCTAAATATTCAACACAATATTGAGGAGAAGAATAGCCACGTGATAAAGTGTAACAGCCAAAACCACTACAGTATTAAAGGCGCCACAGCTCCTACACCCTCGAATGGGGACAATACTAGTGGAGTATCTCAAAGAGTAATATCGTAATTAAAAATAGTCTACGCATTATGTAACCATTACGGATAGCTACGTAACGTTAAAATATACTGTTTCTTATTTGTTATGTAAAGAAAGCCCAAAAATTATTGCATAGACGCTATGCATTATGACAAATTATGACAAATCGATTTTTTCATATAGCGATTTCAAAATTCGACTAATAACACAAACAGACAAAAGCGTTTAGTCGATTATGTTAACATGAACCGACCGCTTACCCAACACAAAATTAAGATGCGTTTCATTTTCGAGTCAAGGAAACCGAAACGTGTAACATATTAAAACAAACCTGTGAGGAGCGAGCAAGATTTAAGGTCTTGATTTAACCCTTTTATGTCCAAGAGGTCTCCCATTGACAAGTAAAATATCCTGGTCCAAAGTCGGGCATGGACCTGAAAGGGTTAGGGAGAGAGAGAGGGGGTGTTTAACCCTTTCTTCTCCTTGACGAGTAAAGATCATCTGGCGTTTAGTCACAGTAAACTAGTCTGCCGTTAACCAGAGTAAAATACCAAAGTCCAGGTATGGACCTGAAAGGCCATTAGTGACTTTTTGACTGGTCAGTTCAAACACAGGGCAATACACATCATAGTTTTTAACACAATTTGTTAATCCTGTTTCAGCTATGAAGGAAATGCTTATGCAACCGCTCAACCATAACGAACAATTAGGAATCCTGGGGACAATTACACTCTCTTTTTTATCGAAAATTAGTCACAGTTATAATCGTGTTGAAAATTGAGTTTGGTAAAACAAACAATCGGGCAAGATTTAAAAAAAAAATTCAGTTTCGTGCATATTCGTCAGTGATTGCTCGGTGTCGCATCACAAGGCCTCCCCCACCAGGTCAAATATTACATGACAAAAACACGCGTGAATGTAGTGTAGTCAGTCAATAATACCCTTCATCAAACAGAAGTCTTTTCATTAGTAACTTATATAAACTTAATGGCAGGTTAGAACTCATTGATAGCGTCAACACGAAGGTAAAAAAAATCAATGCTTAATAGATGTATAAAGATTAGAGCCCAGCTCTTTATTCTTCGATAACGTTTTCCGCCCAAAAAATCTGTAGCCGAGAAAATAAATGTTTAGGGTGCTCACTGCATTGAAGATTTCTTGTGGGCTGAAATTTTTCTCATGACATTAAATAAGTTCCTAACAGATTTATTGGTGAATGCGAGATGAGGTTCTCGTATAATCAACCCCTTACCGACTTTTCTTAAGGCAATAAAATGGAATTTTCGTTCGTATCTTGCAAATGTTCATTTACATACTGTAATTGCTGGATGAACGAAGGTGTGAAATTAGACATTTTACAACTTTCCGATACTCTAAGAGAACGTATACCTCGTTTAATATTTAACCATTAAGGCAACAGCATTCTGACAGTAGTCGTTAAACAACAAACATTACTTTCCCTGACCAGTGGCTATACTGACACACCTGTCAGCTGCATGCTTTGCTATCAAGTCATTGAAATTAAAAACTGGTGAACTTTATTAAATGTGTATAATTAGGAAAAAAGCTATCATAAAACAGCAGGTTGATTACAACAGGTCGTCCATAAACTCCAAGATTTCTTCACTCTGATCGAACGATTTGCCTACTCCGCCTTGCATTTTAACGATGAGTTTCAACGACACTGAAGCAGTGAACAATGTCTCAGTTAACTTTACGAACGCTCTGCTCGCAGCATTAACGATTCTTGGTTCCCTCACGAACGCTGTTCTCTTCGCTTGCCTTGTTTCAAATCCTCTGGGCTGTTTTCGAAATTCTTCGAGTTATTTGGTGGCTAACCAAGCCTTCAGTGATTGTCTAACAAGTTCAGCCATGGCAGTATATTACGTTCTCAAATTCTGCTACCCGTCCATTAGGCAAGCTTCGCGAGAATTTCGAAGAACATTGTTGGTGCTCACTTTCCAAGGATTCGTCGCCTTATTTATTGTTTCCCTAGACCGCTTCCTCGCCATCCGTTTCCCAATTCGTTACAGAATCTACGTTAAATCGTCAATGAGTTTTGGCCTGATACTTGCGACTTGGTCATCAACTCTTCTCACTATTCTGCTCAACATTTTCGCCACAAATTTGTTCAACTCTGTTCGCACGGCATTGATGAGCATCGGCGCTTTACTCGTCTTTATCAAGGTTTGTCTACACTGCCTGGCGTTTTGGACTATGAAAAAAAAGAGCGCAGAAATCCGAAGGAAGTTGAGATCCAATGGACAAAACGCCCAACTGGCAGCGCTTCGCCGAGAAAGTCGGTTTTTATTGACCGTTTGTATCATAACTGTGGTCGTGATCGTGACAACAGTTCCGTATTTGATATATTTTAAGTTTAACGGCTTATCTTGGTCTTTCTCGGGCACACCAGCAACAACGGTACTCACATTGTACTTGCTTGGTCTGTCAATTGGGCCTAGTATATACTACATAAGACTGGACAACTATTACCAAACTCTGAAACTCATATTCTGTAAACTAGGTTCTTGTTAGCTGTTAAGACAGTTACGCAGATGAGCTATACATGTTAAATATCTACAAAGTTTCAAGGCGATCCGTAATTTAGAACACTATGCCAGCAAAACGGCGCTGTGTTCTCGTTTTAATATAGCGTAATGGACCGTTACAAGATGTTTGACCCACGCCTAAATACAAATGATTATGCACCCTAAACGTTTGGCGGTTTCACGGCCATAAATTGTAGATGACTAAGCTCCCGCCCCAGGGTCTCTCCACTGATCTATACCTTAGTGGACAGCTGGAGGGCCCCAGAAAGTGTTCCCCCAAAATGATGGCGTCATTTATCGTCATTTATGGGTCCTTGCGCTTATGGTGTTGACCACTGAATGGCATCGCTGGCTCGGCATAAGCATCACAAGAAGTTAATGGGATTTCATGCAACGAAATCGAGGCTGATGAGTACGCGAAAGGTCTATGAAGCGACTCTCTGAAAGTGAGCGATTTTGAAGTTGCCGGTACATTTCTGTCTTTATCTAAAGACATTTTCAAGCGTTGGAGTTGTTATAATTTCCTGCTGTATTGTTAATGAAATCATTTAACCCTTTAACCGTTAATCGCCCAGTGTCCTGTATATCCTTTAACCACTTAGTGTCCCGTATATTCCTTTACTCCTCAGTGTCCTGTAAGTCCCTTTACCCTTCAGTGTCCTGTATGTCTTTTTGCCAATCCATGTCTTGTCTATCCCTTTACCGCTCAACGTCCAGTATATCCCCTTACCGCTCAGTGTCCTGAACATTATTTTTCCCTTAATGTCCGGTATATTCCTTAACCGTTCAGTGTGCTGTACATCCCCTTTCCCGCTCAGTATCCTCTATATCCCTTTACTGCTAACTGACCTGTGTATTTCTTTACTACTCAGTGTCCTGGATATCATTTATTGCCCTGTGTCCTGAATCCCGCTTTATCACTCAGTGTCCTATGTATCCCTTTACCTCACAGAATCCTGTATACTCTTTTACCACTCAATGTTTCTATATCCTTTTACCGCTCAGTGTCCTGTCCATAGATACCGAAAGGAGTTAAGAGTTTTCTATGGACAAGCACTGCAGATGTTGTCTTACGGCGTAAGTAGGATTTATTCACTTTTTGTCGATGGAATTCCAAAACCACAAGCTAAGTTGTAAAATGTGCGAACAACGATATACCAAGGAACAAAAATGGCAATAATTTAAAACCCACTAAAAATACCATTCGGGAAAAACAAAGTTTCCAAGAAGCGCGCTTCACAGGACGTTCTCTCAGAAATTAAAATAAATTCTCAGAACAGTTAACTCGTGGGATACAGTTCTAGCTCAGAGAACAAACGAGACGGCTTCGGCAGATTGTTTTTGTGCGTCGTATGAGGTTTGGGTACGAGTGAGCCCTCACGCTGACCCCCCAGCGCCAGCGGAAGGATCGCACTGTAAAAGGCGAACTATGGACGGGTCACTTTTAGCGCCTTCGATGAATTCTGAGAGGGATAATTTGCCATCGAGATTTTTATCCATCTGACGGAAGATTTTGTCGACCCTTTTCTCTGGCGTGCTTTCGTCCTCAGGCATCTTCATGACAGTTCCAACCATTTTGTAGATCGCTTTAACAATTTCCAACATCTCGTGCCTAAGGGGAAAAGAAAGATTAACAAAGAACGCGGGGACGATGTAATTAAATCCCTATTTAAGAGATATATTTTGGAAATGTGGGAGCTTGGAGATATCTTGAATGATAGTTGAACGTTCGTCAAGCTCTATCCTCAGAAAAACGATTTCTGAGCCCCCGACGGGGATCAAACCTGCAACCTTCTGTTGACCGGTGAGACGCTCTAAACATTGAGCTACAAAGACTCAGATGGTGGGCTATAATGAGATACATACATATTGATATAATATATCTCCTTATCACATTATTAACATATAGTGGCTTCCGCTTAGGTCGCACATATGTCGAACTTACACTTTAGCTCACCATCTGAGTTTTAGTAGCTCAATGGTAAGAACGTCTCACCGGTTATCGGAAGGTAGCGGGTTCGATCCCCGTCTGGGCCACAGAAATCGTTTTAATGAGGATAGAGCTTGACGAACGTTCTTCTATCATCAAATAAATCCCTATTTGCCGTTTGAAAGCAGTGAAAGGCTCGTCATGAGGTAAAAATGCAGGTGTTCCTGGGTACTGTGAGGCGGTTAACCGGAAAAGATTGGTTTTATTTAGGCTACGTTCATACTAGACCAAACTTCTCCAGATTCGTAGGCAATCTGGAGACTTTTTATTCGAATTCGAAATAGCCGTTTACACTTAAGTAACGAATCCGAATCAGAATGTCTTTGGACTGCTTACGAATCCGGGAAAGAATATGGGATCTTTTGAATCCAGACAGCTAAATCTCTGGATAAATCTGTCTCATTTTTGTGAATGACAGCCGAAGTAGCCAGTGGTGGCACAATTTTTTATTGGAGGCTTCAATAAACAAAGAACGGTAAGAAATTTTTCGGTTGTCCAGCGTTATTTTTAATGAAATTTGTTACGATTTATGTCCATGCTTAGACAAGAAAGCACTGTTTGCTTTAACGCGAGCATGCCATCAATTCACATATTTTTTTCCTGGGTAAACGTCCAACGAATCCCGAGTAAAATTTTTGTGCGAATCTGAGTAATTTTTTGAATCTGAAGACTTTTGCTGTAGTGTAAAAACGTAGCCTTAGAGATCGTTTTTGTCAGTTTTCTTCACGTCGGAAAACCGAAAAACCGATTCAGCATTTATCGAATTGATTTTATCGGCTTTCCATTCAACGCGAGTAGCGCTCGGTCGGATCATAAGTGCGATCATTCAGAAATGAGGTTAGTGTTTTAGATATCAGGGTCAAAGCATTTGTATTAAATACATAGAATTTCAAATTTTGATGTACAAATGATAAAGGTTAAATAATCTAGTATGATTTCAAGTATCATTTTCATTTCATTTCATCTGAGGATGATTATGAAATAGAATTGAAACACTGCACATCCATCCTCATGGATAAGCGTTAAGTTGTCGCGAGAATATCTCGTGCACTTAAATTGGATAAAAACTCGCCTCCAATCCCTGTGGACTCGATAGCTCAACAGGTAGAGAGGCGGACCGGTATCCCGAAGGTGCGAGTTCAAATCCCGCTCGAGTCAACATTTTTCAGTTGACTTCGGCAGTGTAGGTTAATTGTGAAGTCATCGTTTCATAATACCCTGAGGATGATTCTGAAATAGAAGTAAACACATGTTTCTTAACATTCTTTTGATCCACAATAGCTTAGTTAATGCGAAAGATCGGTTGTCGGTTTTATCGGGTTTTTTGCAGCGGTTTTCGGTTTCGGTGTTTTTCGAAAACCGTCCCACACTATTCTTGGGAACGTTTGGAGGGAAAGCTACATCAGGTCCGTAGGTACGAAAGTCCAAGCTTTAATCTTTTGAATGCGTGAGCTCTCCACTTGACGAGAAAAATCGTCTGGCGTTAGCCAGAGTAAAATACCAAAGTCGGGTACGGACCCGAAAGAGTTAGGAAGATAGTTTTTAACCACTTCCTGTCCAAGAGGACCCCTTGTCGAGTAAAACTCGTCTGGCGTTAGCCAGAGTAAAATCATAGAATTTTTAGGCAAGCGGCAAAGAGTTAATGTTACATTGGTAAGATAATGCTTAGCGCTGGGTTTTAATGATTTTAATGGTGGCCATTATTCATTCTCTTCGGACATTTATTTAAGAAGTACCACACGGATTCCCGTGTTTGGATACTGTAATCCAAACACGCGGGATGTTGCGAGACTCGGGAAAAGCGTAAAAAAAAACACGAGCCGCTAGGTGAGTGTTTTTAGCTCTTCGAAAGACTTCAATGAGTTAGTCTCATACATCAGAGCGAATAATCGTATACAACAATGTTATGGTGTCAATAGCCGCAAACCTACAACTGTAATCAGTCACAAATAAAAGTAATTATCATACAATTTTGATGCTATCTCGATTATGACTGGCAACTAACAGACAGCTAATTCTGAATGGCGCAAAATTGTTACGTCATATCAACAGAGACAGTATTTTGTACATGTAGATGTGACGTCATGTCTACAGTCAATGGTTTCTGTAAATGTAGAATGATATTGTTTTTCAGTCCGCATGGCTACTGTTAAAGTTGTTTACTAATGAATCGTGGTGTTTCATCCGTTGAACAGTACCTTTATGGGTACGCGACAAAATTGTGTAATAAAACGATTATTGAGGTCGGTTTTCGCACGATAGCGAGAATTATCAAGGTCTCGGTTTGCCTTATCCGCCTCAGCGTTCGGCTTCGGAAGATAACACAAACCTCAGCCTTGAAAATTCTCGCTATCATGCTTAACGCTTCAAGGGTCAGAGTCCTGTATAAACGACTTGCATTTATTCCCCTGTTGGAGGAAAACATGAATAAATAAAAGAATTTACATGAATTATTTGACCTATTGAAGATCGGAACTTTGAAGAAGTTCTCCAGATGGGCTGTTCAGCATATGAGTGTAAATGGTCTATACAGGACATCAAGAACAAAAGGACAAGTGAAAGAACAAAGCAAAAACAATGAATAAACAATAAACAAAAGAAACCGAATTCAATCTTTAAATTGTTAACGTCATCCAATAATTGTTAATCGTAATAGTTCGGCTTGTAACGACACACAACGCACCTTGAAATGAAACCATTGCCATCCAAGTCATACATGCTAAAAGCCCACTTCAATTTCTGTTCTAGTTTCCCACGCGACGTCACAGACAGCGCACAAATAAATTCTCGGAAGTCTATTGAGTTATCCTGGTTTACATCAAACGTTCGGAAGACGTGTTCCGCGAATTTTGACGCGTCGCCGTACGGGAAAAAATTCCCGTAAATTTTCTTGAACTCGTCGACAGTTAGGTGACCGCTGGGGCAGTCTTTCAAGAATCCTTTGTACCATTCCTGGAGCTCGTGTTCATTGAAATCCGTTTCCTCTTTCAAGTCCGACAAGATCTCGGGCCGCAGTTTGCTATTCTGTTTTCCCATTTCTAAGAATTAACGTATTTTCTAGATAGGGAACAAAACGATAAAGTAAATGGTTTGAAAGGAAACTTTTCATGATAATCTGACTCTGCCGAAGTCAACTGAAAAATGTTGACTCAACCTGGATTTGAACTCGCACCTTCGGGATACCGGTCCGCCGCTCTACCTGTTGAGCTATCGAGTCCACAGGGATTGGAGGCGAGTTTTTATCCAATTATAGTGCACAAGATATTCTCGCGACAATGTAACTCTTATCCATGAGAGGATGTGCAGCATTTCAATTCTATTTCAGAATCACCTTCAGAGATATACATGAACTAAAATTTTTCATGATAATCTGACACTGCCGAAGTCAACTGAAAAATGTTTACTCGAGCGGGATTCGAACTCGCACCTTCGGGCTGCTGGGAAATTATTTTCCTTTCGGGAAATTAAATGATTTGAACCAGGGAGAATCAGTACATGTTGGTGATGGCAGATTGTGGTTAGTGTAGACTTGAGAGACTGTGGGCTGATTTTTGACGGTCATCTTTAGAATCGTCTCTCAGATGACCGTCCTTTAGGCCGTCCAAATGTCAATCACCAACAGGGGTGCAGTAAACCCATTTTGACTGGGGGTGTCCAGCTTAATTTGCCCGAATATTTTATCCTTTTAAAAACTGTCCGAATTTAATTCCACGCACATTCAGGCCTTGTATTGTATAACCTCTCTTCCTCAGTCCTAATACGTAAACTAAATATAAACCAGTAACCAAAAGGGATCTTCACCGACCTTACCAAACCAAATTTTGCCCAAATTATCATCCATTTTTGCCTGACATCGATAATCTCAGATGTTTCCACAACAACGTTTCCCTCATGACATGATTGCCTAGGGCAACGTGAATGTTGACACGAACGGGTTGACTCACTGATGGAAACTTAAACCTTCTTTTTAACTTTCTAAATGCGGTTTGAGGTGTACCGCGAATTAGGTCCCCCAGCAAGGTGACCCAGATTATTGCTCCTCCCCGTCGAGTTGAGAAAATCAAATTTAAACGGTCATGAGTTGTTCTAAGAATTGCAATTTCACCGTTCAGCAGTAATACATTTGCTTGACTTGAATAATGATTGTCAATTATCGCATTGAGATGCAAAACAGATTTACACAGCAACAAAATCCATGTACCGCAAGTCAAATGGAGGCTCAAACTCGTCGCTAAATTCGAAGGTATCCATTGATTTTTCATTTCAAAATGTGCTTGGTTTCGGGTCACTTTTTCCTTGATTACATCATTTCAGGATTGACAGTTCCGACTCTCTCGAGTCAAGACGCCGCCTTCCCTACATATGCATCACTCCCAGATGGGGCACTGATTTTTATAGCGTACTTCGGCACTGGAAAAAAAAGAAAACATCCTCCCACGTAGCTTATACATATGAATACTACGCCATATTGCAATCAGCAGCAAAATATCGCCTTTATCACGTTTCTATGCCACGCGGGACAAACGTGCCCCTACATGACATGATTAAACGCACAGCAAATGGCGGAGGGAATATTTATCTCCGGAATCCTAGCTCTCGCGAGGTCGGCTATTAAGCCGTTTTGCCAACTCTTCAATTGAAGTGTATATGTTCAATCACTCCTCAGTTACGGCTCAATTCTCTCGAAGCATGTTCTGAACAATACTTGTGTAACTGGAGTCTCACGTTTTAACGCCTCCTTTCTCGAAGTCTTCCTTTTTTTGGTCTCCAAACTAACAAATCTCATGAATAAATGCACAAAGGAAAAAAAAAAATTAACTCATAAATACAGATTTTGATCAAAACAGCATGAGGAGCGGTTAATCCTCGTGTTTTTTTTTTGAAAGTCAACCCACGAGATAATTTTTTTTTTGTTTTTTTTTTTGTTTGTTTACAGGGACTGATTCTACTTTCTACTCTTCAGAAAATAGCTCAGCTAGAGTACGTTTAATTATTAACCTAGGCGAGAATAACCAGTCAGGAATCTGTTCAGGTGGAAGAAACTAACTTTGCTTTTGTCTTTAATATCGTTAAAACTTCCCTGAGTTTCACTTCGTCTTCGGGCAGATGTCCATGCAGTTATTCAAATGAGGAATAAAATCAAATATTGATATGAAAGAAATCAATTTCGTTTTATGAACGTATTTCGCGGAGATTTAATGCGCCGAGGCGAAGTATCTATCAAAATGGTTTTAAGGTCTATACTGTATAATAGTCCCTGAAAGCTCGCTATTACCGACGGTCAAACTAGCCTGAAACCGGCATGTCAAAAACGCCATGGGTGTTTGAGGGATTCTTCAAAAAGCGGACGAAAATGGACTGTTATGGTTTTCAAACAACGGGACTAATTGAGTGTACGAGTTGAATAAAAAAGACGGCTCTTTCAGGCGTTGACAGAGCACAATACATTTTCGGGTAAAAATGCCAGCATTATCGGACACAGAACATAGTTATATTTTTTATATAGACAAATCAGTGAAAGTTATTCGCTGAAGTCAAGAACAGTGACAGATTCTTTGCGATTACGAGAGTAGGACACGAGGAGTGCAAACAGATTAATGATGTTTCAAGTTTTTCGCAATATTATCACCCTTACCTCAAATAGGCCGTTATTCGGGAAGACAAATCTTGATAGGCTTTTTTGCCAGAACGCGTGCAGTCCAATTTGCCTTGAAGTAATTCACGCAGTGGTGCTATAGAAAAGCAGGAAATTTTCAATCGGTTTCCAGTGTAAGCAATAGAATATTTTATTAACTAGCTCATGAATTTTTATAAGCGCCCCATGACACAGATTATGTTTATTGACGATTACATTTGGAGACATTGAAGTGGGAGAAAAGGGGGATAAATATTCATAAGGACGATGAAACAGATGACACAAGCAAATGACGAGCCAATTGTGTACTATGTTGCAATATCTTGTACATAATATCTTAACCGCAGCCTATCCAACAGCCTGTAGAAATATTTCTACTTTTATGGGACGATTTTAAGGCGATTTATAGGGCAATGTATAAATGTACTCATTACTTTTATCGAACTAGCTTCAACTTTAAAAGCGAATATTTTCGTCCGTGTAGAACCGAAGTCGGTTTACTGGAGTTCTTAGCGGTTTGGGGGGTTAATCTGAGCAGACAAAGTCTTCAAAACAACACCAAGGGAGGGATTCTCGCTTGCCACGATCTGAAACAGATAAAAATATTCTATCCTCGACGTTTCGAGCTAAGGCCCTCTTTCTACTAACTCTCCAGACGAAGGGCCTTTGCTCGAAACGTCGAGGATAGAATATTTTTATCTGTTTCAGATTGTGGCAAGCGAGAATCCCTCCCTTGGTGTTGTGTTGTTGCGCCGCTGCCTATGCTGGACCGGCCTTGTTGATGATTTTTTAAAGTTTTCAAAAACTTTCTGGTAAAGCTTTAAAAATTAAGCAAGAAACTGTCACTTAAATGTAACTGTCGGTCTGAAACTTTAAGCTACTTCGATTTACAATGTAGTTGCTTCACAAAAAAACGTCGCTGACTGATTATGAAGAGTAGGATTGAGGTGCATGACAGATTAAAAAAAATGCTTACGCTTTCCGATCATTCACCATCTCTCCAAACGCCATTTTTAGAAACAAAGATGTACGTATTTTAAACGTTTCAAATTATTCCTTAAGTTACATAACGAATTCTTGAGCACCATTTTCTTACATGTAGGTTGGGTAAGAAACCGAAATCTATTTATTATTAATGACCAGAGGATTCGGAAAAGAGAAAAAGGACAACGCAACTAAAATTTAGTTTTGGACTTGAGCATGAACAGGGCGAAAAAGCTTCATCAAGTCGCAGATAACTGTAATTTCAAAAATTTAAGACGTTGGCGGGGATTTGAAGACTTTCAATTGAAATGGCTAAAAACAATACAACACAAATCGATGAGAACTTTCTTTTTTCTTCAGTATATAATTCGTTTTTCTTAAAACAATAATTTTTTTACCTGAGAAAAAAAAGTAAAAAAGCTCCAGCATAAAGTGCGAAGTGTTTTCATTGGTGAATGAGCTAAACTTGGCAATTACACCCGACATGTTCGCTAATAAAGTCAAGCGATTTCTAGTAGAATTTACAACTTCCAATCTTATTATTATAATAAACAAATGCAAGTGGAAAAAAAACAAACAAAAACTAAAACGATGAATTTCGGCCACTGCTCAAAATAGCCCCATTAAGACAACATCTCCAACATTTCACTTTATGGTTACTCAACTAAGCAAACAACATTGACCAGATTTTATCAGATCTTTACGTGGGCCAAAACTTCGAGTAATTACCGGTCAGATAGCCCCACTAGTTTAGTTGGAAAAACGAAGAGTTGTCCGACCACCGTATGTTTCCGAGTAAACACCCAGGGCGTTTGTTCGAATAGAGGCGTTTATTCGGGAGAGACGTTTATTTGGGACAGGCATTGGTTCGGGGGAGGCGTTTATTCTCCAAAGACAGGAAAGTTCTAACTAAGAAGCAAAACGTAACACGTCACTGCGTACTCTATAGTGTATTTCTCATACATAAGATACGCTTTTTTGAATGATAGATGAACGTTCGTCAAGCTCTATCCTCAGAAAAACGATTTCTGAGCCCCAGACGAGGATCGAACCCGCAACCTTCTGTTGATCGGTGAGACGCTCTAACAATTGAGCTACCAAGACTCAGATGGCGAGCTATGGTGCAAGTTCGACATATGTGCGACCTAAGCGGAAGCCACTTTATGTTAATGTTTTGAATGTTAGAAGAACATTTTGCCAAAGAACATTGCTTTGGCAAAGCAACAAAATCTGACGCTTCACCTATGAAATATAAACGCTATTAGTAGGTAAGCGTTGCTCAAACAAGACTGCGAGTCACAGCAAGTCAACCTCTATTAACTTGCGGTAAATTGCATGGAGGCCATGGGCAAACAAGCACTGTAACTCAAAGTAAGTCAACTTAACTTACGGTAAACTTGCTTTGAGGACATAGCTAGACGAAAACTTAACTACTTCAGTCAACACAAGTAAAAGAAATAAGAATAGAATACTGCGTAGACAGTAAATAAATAAGGTAAAAAGCTAAAAGTTTGATAACTGCTGTGACTGATCTCAAAGAATTCCAACTTTTCGAGCAAAAGTCTTTTGTTAGAACACGTTTCTTTCTTGACGAAGGGCCTTTGCTCGAGACGTAGTTTAAAGTTATCAACCTTTAACTTTTTACCTACAAGTAAAAGAAAGCCTTTTAAACTTGCCATAAAAAGTCAATAATCGGCCGCAAGTTAATGCAAGTAGATCTCAAGCTGGTTATCAAACGAGAGGTAAGTTAGAACTTGCAGTCACAAAAAAATTAATCCAAAGGTTGATACTAACCAGTTTCAGCTCATTGACACTACAAGGTCGCATTCGCTAAGACTACATTTATTCTACACTCTCCTTCACACGAATATCTACACGAAGACAAACTTTCTTTGATGGAAAAAGGCAAATAAACAACACTACTGTGACTTACTGTGCTTGAAGGCCTTGTCACCGCGTAATCTCGCTCGCACGACCTGCAATACCATTTAAATACAAGTAAGGATTACGGATGTGCGTAACACCATGTATGACGGAGGACAAGCCGTGAAGGGGGTCGATAATTTAAGTTTAACTGCGGGACTCCTCTGTGGCGGTCAGAATACATTAAAATGCGGCTTGAGTTGGTCAGTAGAGATCTTAAGCAAGCAAGAAATATGGGGATTTTAGATAACAAGTAGGAGTTTCTCATTAAACCATATTACGAGTTGCTAACATCTACGTTGCATTAACTTATTTCGACTTTCTGTTCTTTTTAAAGAGGTTTTTGTTCAGAACATTGATGAAATACAGTGAAATCTCAGTACAACAATAACTTCAACGTCATTGTGTATCACTCAACATGACTGGTAGTGCATGAAAGCACACACGGTGCTGACACGACATTAACTTTCAGAACATGAAAACCTGTTGCTTTGGTTTAACGTAGACTCACTCAGGCTACCTTCGAAGACTAAAAAAACCGCAGAAGTTTCACGAAATAGGTTCAAACGTCGCTACGACGCCAACTGTCGGGCTTTTTTAAAAATAACTTTGCAGCTTGTTTAACTTTAACCTATCACCACTACTGTCGTTGTTGGTAAAGCCCCCTTGTTAAAGTTTAATTTGGTGGACAGAGCCATGCAGAGAAGGAACAAGAGACTCTTGTAGTGTTACAGGGAAATAAACTAATTTAATTAACGACCAATTAAAATGAATGTTACACACCATCTTTATGTGGGAGTCTAATGAAATCACGGACGATCTGTGGACGTTCGCCAAACTCATACCCTCAGAGAAACGATTTCTGAGCGTCAAAATGGAATCGAACCCACCAACTTTCTGATGGCCAACGAGACGCTTTTACCATTGAGCTACCGAGGCTCAGATGGTGGAGCTGAGGTGCAAGTTCCACATAAGGGCTGGCTATGCGGCGGCCAGGATATGTTAATAATGTCATTGAATGAGATGAATGTGGCACACAGTGTGTATGTGGGCACTTGGTGAATTGAATGCAAAGTTTATTTGATCGCATTTTGAAACATCACATGAACTGCGAGAATATTGGAAGAGATCGCAAACAATACATTGGGTTTTAAATTCCAGCTTGCCTTTGAACGTTATTGTGTGAATTACAGAGTTAGAAACATACTCTGATGAATAACATCTTGTAAACTTAATATTAGAGCAATAAGACGAGAGTATAGTCGAATGAAATATATAATATTTAATAAATAATGTATAATAAAATAATATTAACTAATGATTATAAAACAATCATATGTTATAATTTAATATTATGTTATTTGAATGTTATATAACACTTAAATAGAATTAATATATTATATTTTATATTATATTATATCATGTTATGTTATATTATATTATAAGTAAAGGTTATATACCGTGACCAAGGTGTTTAAGCGATATATAAACTTGAGGGGTGAAGCCCGAAGGTTAACATGTCGTTTTAGCACCGAGGTCAAGATATTTAACCTACTTATATCATTGGTGAAGTTTTGAAAGAAGTATTTAACTAGCTGACAAAGGTATAGAAATGGCGAAATTTTGGTAGAAAGTTCATGAATATCTTTATGAGGTTTATAAGCCAGTTATAAACCTCTTGAGTACAAACAAAACTGAGCAAACGGTGATAATATTCAATATTTCCTTTTTATTTCAAAGCCATTGTCAAACCTAGTATGTAACAAACCAAGCTGTGATTTATATACCTAGGTATACCCACATTTCATGGTTACAGACAAAAAAGCCAATAATTTCCAGTTTTAACTGTCAGTTCTCGTGGATATATACTGCACTTAGGATATGACTACACAATTAACCATTACATCCAAAATATAATTTGTTTCCATTGTGTCATAAACCAGTAGTCAGGTCTAATTATGTAAAGAAGCATAGTACTACTACTTTTGTTCATATACTATAACGAAATAGCCATACTGTATGTCTCACTGTCAACACCATAACCCCAAAAACAAACACCATGACAATGTATGATGAGACAATTGAAGGTTTATCTTTCCCAAAAGCCCTGGACTACCCAATATACTAATTCAAATGTACTATCGATGAGAATATATCTAAACTGTGAACTGTGGAACAAAGAACTAGTTGACAAGGCAATACCTAATATGCTTTGATAATCATGTCTTCACTAAAAATGCAGCTTGGCTATTACATGACCGTACCAAGTGTGATAACTCAAAGTGGTTATTAATGATAAACACTTTTTATTTATTGTCATTACAACACTATTTTGACTAAACTAAAGCTGATGATTGTTCAGTTATGGAGGATGTTCACAAAACCATTTTTCATCAATCATTTAACCTTTAATCTTTAATTTATCAAGGGACACTTATCCACTGATGTGCACTTGCCCCATTCTACTGAATAAAATCATTGGGTGTGAGCCAGAATAAAATTTGTAAGTGTGTTCTTGTCCCTCAATGGGTAAAATTTGCTCATGGGATTCTATCCATGGTTAAAGACATTTTTCACACAGGATATGTTTGAATGCACAAAAATGTTGAACTATCAGCTACAGGTATCTATATAGATATATATTTGGTTATCACACAGATTAATGTGTATTTACATAACGCTAAAATTGTAAAAACTAATCAAGATAGGTGGTTGCCTTCAATGTATTTTTAAAAGATAATCAAGTCTTTGCATGGTGTAGTTAAATTAAGAACTTAATTCCAAATCTTAGCTCCATTTGTAACTAAAACCCTGAAGATTAAGGCCCAGCAAAGAATACAAAAATTCCTTTCAAGGAATTCACCATCAGGACGAGGAATAATATTATGTAACTTACAAGAAAAGCCTGCCAGTTTGTAAAGTGTGGTTTGATTAAGGTTAGAGTGATAACCTTGTGTATCAATGTTGCCTTTCATCTGGACTTTTATTTGTTAAGAGTTTCCAGCTGAACCCAAAAAGAATTGTGATAGAACTTCCTCAGTTGATTGCATCAAGAATTATTTTGGCTGCAATATTCTGAAATTTTTGCAATATTACAGACACTGTTGGCCACCATTACTGTAAACCTTGCCATATTATAACTCTAAATTAGATTGAACCAGGGTTTTAAGAAACTAAAATCAAAGCAACTCTTGGTATAAAAGGTTGAATCATTTTTAAACCATAACACCCATAATAAAACTGATGCATAATAAGGTTTTGCAAACCTATTGGTAGCTCTCTACAAAATTTTAACTGTGTTGCTACCTAACCCAAGAGGGAACCTAAACATGAGCAAGCTGTATCCCTTTCATCATCTAGGCACTTTGTACCTGTAAAATAATTGTCCCAACCACAGACCTGTATACTACAGAACCATGTGGCCCCATTCTGTTTAAATTGCAAGAAGTGTCCCTTGAAGGATGGTATTAGCTTTGAAATTTTTGCTAATGAAAGTGACCACTGAGCCGTGTTTCAGACAGATTTGTGGGTGACTTATGGGACTTTTTAGTAAGTTTTTTTTTAACATCTGTTAGTGTGTACACAAAAAGTGTTTCTTCTCCTTACATTATTGGTTAACATTAAGAATATGGGGTTTATAAAGTATTTGCTTAAAAGTATCAGTAGAAAGTAAATGAGTTTTTTAACTCATTGCCAGACATGTAAACTCTGAGATATCAAAGACTCTTTTGGTCTTCATGTGTCAAGGCAGAAACGTTGCCAATCATTGCTTTGTTCTGTAAAACAGTCCTAGGCCATTACTGAGAATATTACATGAATTTTTCTTTACCTTTGATAATAACCCAAGCTGGATAATTTTGACCAGTGGTTGCCCCCCATGATGAGCAGAAAGACCATCATTTTGCAGATGCTAACAGCCCAATTAAACTGTAAAACTTATTTCTTTTTAGTTTTTGTACCTTCCCCAAACTTTTCACAGTTTTTGCAAGATATCTTAGACTTAGAGGTTAAAAGTACAATCATGTACTTTTCAAACTTTGAGTCCACTTTGCACCAAGTTATAAAGAGACATTCATCTTTGCCTTGTGTCTTCATACTCTGATGAAGAATGTCCACTCAATTTGGACATACTGTTTGCAGTCAGGATACTAATTACCACACATATACTACTCAGTATACTGTATGCCATAGCCACCATAAAAGATAACCCAAAATATCCCAGAATAAATTGTTCACCACAACCACTTTTCTAAGTGTGAATGTCCCCTTGATTCAAAATTTTTGACTGGGTCAATTGCCTCCTTATCTTAGCCACTGTGATACACCATATAAATACATAAGCACTTAGTACTTATATATATGTACATACTGTATATGCATATATATATATATATAGGCATATATATCTGACAAGATAAAATTTAAAAAAACTATATATATAGGCATATATATATATATATATATATATATATATATATATATATATACATACCATGTGCATATGTACATATTGGTATACATAAATGCCCAAACACATAATATGCACATTGGAGTAATCTTGGCTATTGATTTTCCAGGCAGAAAATGCAATTGCATTATAAAGATCAGAGCCCAGCTCAGAATTCATAAATATATCACCATAATAAAAGAGGCAAGTCAAAAAACATCAGTAGACATGTTTTAAAACTTTTTGACTTGCCTCTTTTATTATGGTGATACATTTAAGAATTCTGAGCTGGGCTCTGATCTTTACATTGCACTTGCATATTGGAATACTTGAGTAAATATGTAGTAGTATTGTCAGTGGGTGTATATTACCTTGAGTTGGAAGGGAAATTGAGTACCATTGTAAGAGGGGGGTTCTTCCATTGATTCTATCACTGAATTCAGCTGAGTTTATTTAATTGTGAATTTATAGTTTCTCTGATTACAGATGTTTTTATAAGACAAGACTTAGCAGTTATTCTTGGAACTAAAGTGTACAAAGCAATGGGAGTTCACCTCACAACAAGTTTATGCCTGCAACAATATGGCACATACAGTTATGGTAAACTCAATAATTCTTTCAGCAGCTCTGTTTTAATAAAGATTATCAGTTTAAATCTAAAACAATAAAAAGGACAGGAGCATAAATGGATAGGCTTGGGGAGATGTAGCACTTTTAAGAGTGAATCACCTTAGATTCCAACAAATTAGCAAACTGTTTTGCATATTGTCTGAATTAACTAACTAAAAACTCTGAAAATGTGTATAAACCCTAACCTTAACCTCACTCTCAAGCCTAACCCTGACCCTAATCATAACACATCAGTTTATACACATTTTCGGGGATTTTAAGAAACAAAAACACAACTGGGGGACAATACTTAAATTGATTGGATCATTCCATAATGACAAAAACAACATCAAATAACTATTAATTATCAGATATTACAAGGCAATAGATTTGCAAATTCGTCAGTTCCTGGCTGTATAAACCCTGAAGGATAAACCCAGTTGCTGCTAAGTTTATAAACAATATCCAAATCAAATTAAGGACACTGAGACTACTGTCGTATGTAACGGATTTTGACTTCGCCGGTTAACATACAAAAATATGGTCATTTGGGTGTAATCACGTCGGGAGCTGTTAACAGCTGTTGATACAACTGAAGTTTATTTATTGTTTCTTCAGTACGGTTTAAACACCATTGTGTCTTTTTACATATGAAGCAGGCAGGAAGACCTATGCTGTGCCGAAATACGCAAGGGGATGTCGAAAAACAACAAACTTGAAACGTCTTTCCTGTCCAAGTGAACTTCCCTACTGAGCCCTGTGGAGTTCAGTTGTAACGATTTATCTCTCGATCTAACAGAAAAAACATGCCAGAAGAGATTTGAAACACATACACGTGTTGATAAACCCGTGTGGTATAAAACATTCGTCGCAAATGTTAATTCTTTTAAAATTGGAAGAACTTTAGCCCTGAAGAGGACGAGAAACAATGAGCGCAACGTAGCCAGCTAAGGTGTTGATAAATACACCTCGTGAAATCCACAAATTCAGTCTCCTTTAAAAGATCAAAATTGCAGTCGACTCCGCGACAGCTTGATCTTTCTGAATGATAACGACAGCACGTTGATAATAGTGTCAGATTTGTCAAAAACAAAATGCGAAAAAACCCCCCAAAAAACCCCCAAAAAAACCCAAAAAACCAACGAATGCCGGTCGAGTGCATGAAGCTTTCAATGCTATTATAGGATGGGTACGTGACAACCACAATTCGGATAGTTTAGTCCAACGAGGAAATTACCGCTTAGGGAATACGTCCGTCATTCAATTTTGGCGCCGAAAGACGAGCAATCTTTAGTAGGTATTACTTGAAGAGAAGAAAACGGATTTATCTTACCTTTACACGTGAAATTTTCGTCCTTTCTGCGCTGCTTGAGTTTGTGTAACGCGAACCCCACTAACGTATCGAAGCTGGAGCTTCTTCCTTTAGTCCTGACAACGTCGCATAAATTATGTGACGTCATCGGAATTTAAAGTTAATGCTGCAACGTAGGATGAGACCATAGAATTACACTTTTTGCTGTTCATTACCCGAGAATACACCATCATTAACGCCAATCTCAAACTCATTAACGCAAAACTACATTCATTTTATTCAATCGACATTCACTAGCCTAGATACGCAACCATTCAAGTAAAACGAATGTATTTTTGGGTTAATGAGTTTGAGGTTAGCGTTAATGATAGTATATTTTCAGATACTGAACATCAAAAGGTGTATTAGAAGTTAATAGGTTCAAGGATAGGAAGGTATAATTTTAAAATCGTCAAGATATGCAGAGTAGCCAGTTTCAGAAAGATTTGGCAGAACACGAGACGGTGGAGGGTAGAGATTCCTATATGATCTTAGACGCGTTTGTGTAAATGGAGAGTCGTTTGGCCCACCTACAACGGACGATCTACATGTAGACGCCTCAGGAGTGATGGCCCCCCTCTTTTTAAACCTGAATATTCTTTTTATGTTATCCCATGGCTGTTTCTTTTTTTTTTAATTAAATAATATAAAGATTTTATAACCACACAAAATGTTCCCAGAAAATTACAAACCCGCAGTCTCCCTCAAGTAATATGGCATTCGGTAGGGTTAGGGGCGTCGTCAGAAGTTCGACAAGTCCGACAAGTCCGACATCTGTCAAACCAGTATTTGTAAAGTAATCTTCCTGGCGCCCTCTCTAAATGTGCTAAATTTGATGCTTTCTTCCAGTGAGTGTGAATAGGGGGTAATCTATTAGCAAAATAATGACGATATTTCCGGTCTGTGTTTTCCGATTTCGTCACCAGCCGGCGTAGCTCGAGACTATTTTACACCCAGTTGTTCTGTCAACATGGTGGCATGTAGTTTTTACTTGGGGAAACTTAGCAGACGTAAATTCTGGCACGTAGATTAAACAAACTAATAAACCGTTTGAGGTTACGGTACCTTAAGGGGCTAATTACATGGGAAAAGTTCCGCTAGGCTGAAATTCAGCCCGGCAGACCGGGTTGAAAAAAGTCCCGATTACATGAAACATTTCCGCCCGGGCTGAACTGAAATTGGAAGTGAGCGGAGACAGGAATTTGTCAGTAGCGTTTGTTGTTTTGGCAATTTGCATCCTCCCACGCCTCTCAATGATCTTTTCAGCATGGAGCCCAAATTTTTTATGCGATTACATGGAATTTTTCAGCGGAAATTTTCTGCCTGAGTAACTCAAACCAGCCTGAAACTTTCTTTATGTAATTAACCGCGAGCTCCGTTTTTCAAGTATTTTATAAGAAGGCCGAGCTGAAATCTCCAGTCCGGTTAACCGGGCTGGAATTTCAGCCCAGTCTGAAAATCTCCATGTAAAATCATTGTAAAATCAAGAATGCATTTTCTACGGGATCATGCCCCCTGGACCCCGTGGATGATTCACGGCTTCGCTCTCGAAAATGTCGGACCAATGTTAATTTTTAACGACACCACTGTACCTTAACCTGGGTACTACAGTGAACTGGGGATCAGGACAAAAGGCAGAACTTTTTATGGAGCTGCCCCGGTTTAGAATACTTGGATCTCCTGCACATACAATGGGATACAGCATTGAAACGTGAAAGAATAACCAATGAACATGATGCCTCAGATCTTCAGAAATTCTGTCCTGTAAGGTTAAAAAGTGAAGAAAAACGCCTGGTTGCACAGAGAAACGAATATTTACGTGAGGATGGGAAGAAGAATAAAGACTGCCTCATTTATTCGAAACTGACCACATAGCAAAAAACCATGACAATTTTAAAATTCTTCCTTCTTACTTTTCAACCTCTAAACGTTTGATAAGAGAAAACCTGTGACATTGTATTTCTTTCATCCAGACTTATTGTTTTGTGTTGAGTCTGACGTTTCCGTTTCCTGTACGGAAACCATCTCCTGAGACGTTAATGATGGCAGTTGTTTAAATACAATATCATTTGCAAAACTCCGATTCAAACTTTTTACTGAAAAGAGAAAGCCTCTGAATTTCTATACTTAAACCTTCTTTAAATGACAAACTTAGCTCTGTTTCTCTTTCGTCGTTTTAATATTCTCAACATATTGTATTTCCAAATGTTAAGCATCTTGTAATAGAATACTACTCAGCTATCCATTCATCGTAAACCGTCGTTTTATCCGTACTCTGGTCATGTTGTGCGTGGCGCGACAAAGGGTTAGTTGACCAATTGGTAAAATTTTTTTTTACCTGACGGTGGTTTTATTTCGTGTTCCCTGATGGGTACTTGTATTTATTCTATTATTTCAGAACGCATTTCCGACATCAGAAATGATTCACGTTAATTGGCGGAGATGGAAAGCAATAAACCATCTTTTACTATTTTTGAAATGAATTGGAACTCAGTCTTACCATCATCAATCAAACAAACATAATAGACAGTTTTGATGATGCTGATTGGTTAACCATGAAAATTTTCTCTCCACTCTGATTGGTCGTAGTATGACTTCCGCTTCGTAGTCTTTCTTCCACTCGAGAAGGCTTCCTTTCCAGTTCTTGATCCCAGTCTTCTCCGCTTTCTGCTTCGTTACGTACATTTAAACGTATCATCTCATCTTTCATTTACCAGTTGGTGACGAAGTGCCGAATGTGGTGTGGTGATCGGAGCTGCGAATAACAAGACGTCTCAGTGACTATAAACCTGTTAGAATTTTCTGTCGCAGGAGTTAAACGGCGGCAAAAACTAGAAAGGTAAGTAGCATTCGGCTCAAAGTATTTTCAAGTGCACAGGTTATGTCCTGCAATTGCAATGTCAAGAGCTTGTGGGCCCCGCCTTTCGAGAACAGACATGGGCCAAGTTGGGTTTCCCTTCTGTCGTTGGCTCTGAACTGTTGATGAAAGCATTTCCTTTCTTTGGCTGTTTAATCGAGGTTTAACGCAGCAATGGCATTAACTACTGAAAGTGAGATCGTTCGTTGACCGCTCTCTACATCAGCTTTTGTGACCGTGTATTGCATCGTTGGAGTTACGGTGATAAATAATTAACTTTTTACTAACGCACAATGGTGGCTGCGGGCAGATGTGCAAGAATATTTTTACACCGAAAGTCTTGATGTAAACATTTGGCTCACATTCTTTGCTTCTTCGTTTAGAAAAATACAAAAATATGTTGACTGGTCAACTTTAATCGAACAGGTCTTGCTCCAAATGTCTGGGTTTCAATCCAACTACAATGTACATCGCATGCAGATCAGATTGTTTTTTTTTCGTTATAATCGCTTTCAAATGCTGAATATTTAATGACTGAGAGAAACGTTGACAGCCTGAAGATATTTAGACTAACGGAAAACACAGAGCAAATACTGAGTACTTGAATTCTAGGCGTTTGGGACCATTGCAAGTGTTTGTCTGAACAATTGTGACATTTTTGCCTACGTTGTAATCGAGTGAAGTTGACCTTCATCCAGCCAAACTTTGAAGCTTTAAATTAGCGTGTTCTTTGTTTACGGCGTTAATGGCATAACGATGTATCTGTATTAACCTTGTCAACAAGCGGTCTTCACGTAATGTTGATATACAGTAAAAGCATGACAGCAAGAAACGACGCTAATGCAGTTTCGCACCTCAACCATATAAATACAAGTAACATAGGTAAATTATACATCAATCGAAAGCTTTTTACCTGGGGGTCACAGTGATACCGTAATATCAACCATTCACTTCAAACGTAAGGTATTGTGGCAAACAAAACAGAAAAATTCAAGTTCGTGTGCGTCAAGAATGGATAGACGGCTCAAGACCATGAAGTTTATGGATTTATCTACAATTTAAGTTAAGACTTTCTTCGTTGTTTCCTCGCTCTTTAAAAGCCCCGAAAATATGCATAAACTCAACCCTAACCCTAACCCTAACCCTAATTCAAACCTTGGGTAATATACACGTTTTCGGAGAAGTACGAAGAAACAGGGTGCTGAGTAACAAAGATGGTTTTCTTTTGGCTATAATGCATTATGTTTGCGGTGAATGGTTGATATCACGGTATCACTGTAATCTTTAGGTAATAAACTGTCGAATGATATAATTTACTTATCTTACTTGTATTTATATGGTTGAGGTGCAAAACTGCATTAGCGCCGCAAGAAACGACCCGAGGTTCTCGACGAAATTAAAGGCTTCGGACAGTTACAGACTGTCCAACCATCCCCGATTTTGCTTGAAAATCCCGAATCCCGACCATTATGCCGTCGAGATAGGAAAAATCCCGATTTTGACATTTGCTTCAAGTAACAAGAAGCCTAGAAAGACATTTTCGTCAAATTCTAATAGTATAGATATCTTTCGAAGACCCAATGAAAACAATGGCGCCAGTGGTAAACAGACGGATGAAATAAACAGGACATAAATTAGACAGGTGGCCTTTTAATAAGTCAGGAATATCCGATTTCTCAAACTTCTTCTCGATGAATATCTCTCATTACAATATCATTTCAGTACAGTAGCATTTTTTATAAAAAAAGCAAGGGCAAACTACGATCAATTAACGGAACATTTTTGGCAGAAATTGTGATCTGGGATAGTTTGAGATCGTGTGTAAAGACATCAAGAATGGGGGAGCATGCTCCCAGAACACCCCCCCCCCATAAAATCCCGATTTAACTCTTCCAACTAAACTTCAGATTTTCATATAATTTGAGAACAGAAGTATTTAAGCAATGCTGTGATATTTGTATTGAGGTGGGATCTTTCATCAAGATTTTTATTTGTTACTTCTGGCTATCATGTTTACTCCATCTCCCCATGATCGGTTAGTTGCTTTTATAAGTACAATTAAGTACAGTATGCTTTTAAGTTTTTGGCCCGCTCAAAGGCTATAAGAATTTACAAAAAAATAATCCTTTATTAAGCTAATTAAAAGAATGCGTGGTAGAAAACTAGTGATGTTGAGAATCTCCCACTGTCTAGACAATTAGCAAAAATACCTTCAACTAATAAGTATCATATCAAGTTGATTTACGAATATTTTTTCTCCACAAATTTTATTCTGTACTGGATATGAAAAGACGGTCTATGAAACTTTCTTACCAGAGAAAGACACTCATGGTGTTCAGGGAACATGTAATTAAGTTATGTGATGACAGCTCATTAAAGCTGTCTATAATTTGGTGTAATAGAAACAACTGACCTATGAATTGAGGATTTGCACTTTAAACACAAAACCTGTCAAGCTATGGTAGTGTACCACTAGGTGACTGGAGTAACTGTTCTTGCAAAAGTGATCTTGCAAAAGTGATCTTGCATTTTTCCCAAATGCACAGGGCAGTTGCCACTGTGGCCTCTTCTTGGTTGCACCCAAAGAAAATCCAAATTCCCAAGAAAATTTTTGCACTAGCAAAATGTGTCACACCCACTTTTCAACCAAGTCTCCCATGGTTTAGCCAATGCCAGGCTGTCAATGCCTGGTTAAGGTTAGGGTTAGGGTTTGTATCAGTGTTAGTAAGCCTGTGGTATAATCACTGTCATACTGGTGTCTGTGGTAGAGTCACTTTCATACTTATGTCTTGTAAGCTGTAGTGGTACCAAAGGATTAAAACAAAGAGAGATAGAGCTATGATTGTCATCTATGGGTTTAACTCATTAAGGGACAGGGCTCATCCCCTTTAAAAGTAAAATTATCTGGCATTGGCCATCATAAAATTGTAAAGTGTGTCCTTGCCCCTTAATGGATTAAACTGAGAAATTAACCGGCTTTCTCCTATCAAGAGGTGAGAGGTTAAAGGACAAGATGATAAAATTATAAAGTCATCAAGAGATGCAATGTGACCAGTTTTGGGAAGATGCACATGATGCTAGGTGGTGAATTACATATTAAGAAGAAAATCCCAACAACTTTACAACTTTAGTATGAAACAAAGCTTTGCAAAATGTACCTAAAAGAAAACTTTGTAGAGTATAAAACAATGTATAAAACAAGAGTGGACTCAAGAGCTTTGCCAACTGTGATTTTTATTTTTTGTCAGATTTTCACAGTGACATAATGGGAAAGCACCAAAGTAAACTCAGCCCAGAAGTTTTGGCTGATCTATCAGAAACAACAGAATTTGATGAGCATGAGATCAAAGAGTGGTACAAGGGATTCAGAAAAGATTGCCCATCTGGGCAACTAGATGTGGATGAGTTTAAAAAGATCTACTCAAATTTCTTTCCTGATGGTGATCCAACCAAGTTTGCTGAACATGCATTCCGGGCTTTTGATAAAAATGGTGATGGTGTTATAGATTTTCAGGAGTTTATTGCTTCATTGTCAGTGACGTCTCGTGGTAAAATGGAGGATAAATTGAAGTGGGCTTTTAACATGTATGATATTAATGGAAATGGATACATATCAAGGTAATGTTGAAAATCAACGTGATGGTACCTTGGTAGATCTTGGAACAGATTATTGAACTCTTTGACCATTTAACCATTTCTCCTGTGTGACGTGTCTCCTTGACGAGTACAGTGTAAAGTCATCAGATCCTGCTAGCAAAGAGTTAGGGGGGGCAAGCACCCCACTCTGCTCAATATAGTCATCTGGCATTGGCCAAAACAGTATTGTGAAGTGCACTGTTCCCCAGACTGACAGCTATTACTGTTCTTGCTAATTCCAGGTAATTTTAGTCACCAAGGAAAACCTCCAAATGCAAATAAGACGTAACTGCCATATTGTCCACTTGAAACTGCAAAAAAATATTTGACTCGATACAGTAGTGCTTGGAGAATAGATTACTACCAAGTGGAGTGGCCCCAGAGTTTTTAGGGGTGAATCCCCAAGCAACCCCATCAGCTAAGCCACAGTACATGAGTATAACACAAAATTTTGATCAATTGGTGTATCCAGTTCAGGGCAGTCATTCAGTTTCAAAGTGTTGGACTTTGTAGAAGGAGTTGCCAGGTCACTGTACAAGCAAAGATGTAAGGAAACACATGGGCCTCAGGCCAGTAGTCATATACGGTCAGAAGAATGACTCTTTGAGTGGGATAGGAACTGTGAAAACTTCAGAGTGGAGACACCATTGACCTATATAATATGTTGTACATTACATACAGTATATTTTTTTGTCAGTGGGAGGTACTGACCTATTGAATGAAGGCACTTTGTTTGAGTGGAATGTGAGTAATTTAAAATGAGTGATATTTTGATAAGTAAATAAAGCATTAGTCCTTTGCCCATTATTTCACGTTTCACTCCAACAAAGAACATCAGATTCTCTTACATTTCAGCTGTCCTGCCATCCTTATGGCTTTTCAAACACATTGAACACTGCCTCTCAGTCATTGGCCTTCTTGTTCAATCATGCTGGTTTGACCAAAAACCATAACCACCCGACAACATTAAAAGTATAAAACAAAGCATATTTCAAAAAATGTTCACAACTTGAAACTCAAGATTCAAGTTAGTGACATGATGAAACAATCTGAGGGTGCAGATAGCTCCTAAAAAGGGGGGGTTGGTTAATGCCCCCCCAGCACAAAAGGTAAATATGTACAGGAGGGTTTTGCAGGATATCTTTCCAACAAATCTTGCAAGCATGAATATTTCATGACATGCCCACAGTTGCCTCTCTACAATTTTAGTTTTCCTCATGGAATATTACAGTTTCTTCTGCAATTTCCCCCTCCCTGATGTTACACCAAGTTTCCTCCAGATGTCAAGATTCATGAACAAGTAAAGTATAGATGTTACATTTTTTGACAGAAATTGGGGGGTCCACCCCCAACTTTAAAAGTGCAGGCTCAAGACCCCCGCTTATCTCTCTGTATCTCTGCCCCTACTGTTGTGAGATTGTAATATTTCAACTTTATTTGAAAGTCATGACTAAGAAATGTAAAGTAGCTCAAAGATGACTTTGGAAAAAAGTCGAAATATTACAATCTCACAATAGCGAGTCCTCCTCTTAACTGGAATCCTGAGTTCCAAGATGTCAATACTTTTCGTAACAAGCTTTGCTTTATTAACCCTGGTGTGTTTGGCAATGACTGTCGACTTTTGTCAGTGTTACTGTTCTTCCGTGCAAACCTGCAGAAAATTAATTCCTAAATCTTGTTGTTTAGAGGTGAACTGTTGGAGATAATGACAGCCATAGAAAAGATGGGCGGGGCTATTCAGTCAGACGGTGACGAAGGCTCCGCAAAGGAGCGTACAGATAAAATATTCTCACAGATGGACAAGAACGCTGATGATAAACTTAGCTTGTCTGAGTTCATTGAAGGAGCAAAGTCCGATGCCTCTATTGTCAAAATTCTGCAGGCCAGTTAGGTTGAAAAGCGAAGCGTCCGAGCTTTTTATGAGCACTACTTAGACGCGAAATTGGTTGTATCATTTATGTTGCCTTGTATTGATATCTATTTGTAATAGAAATAGCTGTGAGTTAACTGTTCATCCTGTGGTTGAAAAATATTAAGATCGTTTGAAATTCTGCTTCATTTCTTCAGTTGTTGTTGCCCTCAAAATGGAGCGTCCTTTTTTCAACCACGTTTTTCAACGTACCGAACTTGTAAGAATAGAACACTGTGTAGACAGGGTTACTTCGATATAATTTCTGACACGCATCAAAACCTATTGTTTTCACTCGGCATAATATCAACTAAAGCAGAGAAAACACGTGTTTCGATGCAGGTCAGTAATTATCTATTAAAGAACATTGTGGCATTTACACTCGACTGCTGCCTGTTGAGTTGATAATTGTGAAGGAGGAAAATCTCGAGTGTCTAGATATTTTTAAGACCCAGCCGGGACCTGTCGTGAAAAATGCAACTTTAGGCTATCCGGCTGAGAATCGAACCCGACTCAGAGCATCGCACTAGATTCGCGAGGTCGCGGGTTCGATTCCCAG
>JASJOG010000458.1:0-159803 GCA_030142905.1 Heliopora coerulea | reverse complement strand
TATTTCCTTTTGCTTGTTGGTAAAAAGAAATGTTTTTTTCAGGACTAGTCTTTCCGCATTCAAACTTCTACGTTTACCGTAACTAGCTTGCTATCGCTCTGTTAACTGTAGCTTTTAAAGAGATGGCACTCCTAGCATATAATCCAACTAAGTATATTCATGAACGCCAGGAAATGCTCTTTCAAAGATGACAGAGTTTCAAAATACCCAAGAACTTGAATAAATATACTCCAGAACTTAAATATGAAGGACCGCATCTTTACCAAACTTTTGCAAGAAATTGTTCCATGAGGCACAGCGTTAAGCTCCAGTTTTATAGTACTTGCTTTTCATGAACTACCGAACGGCCGATCGGCAGGCTTCACACATCAGCGAACGCATCGGCGTGGACAAGTGATGGAACTATGGTGACTCTTTTTCTGGACGAGAGAACTCTAGGACAGTACCATTGGCTAGTCGCAGGGGATCTGTATCTTTTCAGTGTATTTTTTCATTAAATATGGTAAAAACGATGTAATCGACGCTGAGTTTGGCCACGACTTTAATTCTTATATTGAACCCAATCCATTCCTCACCTTGGAGGAGGGTTTCCTTTTGCAAGGGCATGCATGCATACTTTAGATCAAACGAGTTGTAATTACTAAAAATTTAATGATAGTGTAGAAAAAAAACTTTAAAAAATTTAATGATAGTGATCACTTCCTTGACCCCTGCAACGCCACCACCAAGCTGATCTTAACGCTAGAAAACTATAAAGGACCTGTCCGCGGACTTTCAGAAACCAGGTTAAGAAGGGAAATTCCCTTGAAGGCAAACGATAAGAATCATATTGACCCGACAATATACTTTATTATGCGTTACTATAAGTTTACTTTTTTTTTTTTCATTGTTTATCCTAGATTTTTCCAACTTGCCTTTCGTCTGTTACTAAAGCACAATCCACAGAAAGATGATGATATTTCAACAGCATACTGTTCGGGTGCTTCTTCTGCTTATTACCAGGTAAGAATATTCGGATAATTTGGTATTTGTTCTTTGTCTTGTCTTGTAACGTGTCAGGTCGAATCGAGTTGGTCGGTTGGATGGCTCAGCAACTGGGTCGATGTTTTATGTTGGACCTGTTTAAGTGCTTTCGTTAAACCGTTTCTCCATGAAACGGGCCAACCAAAAAGTTTTACAAGCAAAGGTCGGCAGTAAATGACCCTCGCTAAGTTGCTAAAGTAAAGTATTCCTATTGTCTACTTCTTTCCATCTGAAACGATCATATTAAGAAAGAATTAAGTCGCCTGATTTTGGGTCAAAATTATCGTAACTCACAATTGTACTTTCTCAACAGGTGTTGAATGCGGGTGGTCTTACGAAGGTAATGTAAAACAAAGAATTTCCCAACAGTATGAATTTGATAATTTATTTGAAAGCCGAACGTCATGGGGTTTTTTTTTTGGTTTTTTTAACTTCCGTTTTCTGATACCTCCTCACTAAACGTGGATTGGCTTAAATCTTAAAAACAATACATCGCAGTTATAGAGTTTTTTCGTTTAGTATTATTATAAGGTTCAATTAAATGCTTGGTATTAATTGCGCAGTGGAGGGAATGGAGAGTAGATGTTTCCCCGAGGTCATCTGGTGCGATAGAAGTATTTGAGGCTATATGGCCAGTATTTTGGTAGCATCTGTGATTTTATACCCTCACATAGGCGAAATAAGACACATTATCGAAGTATACCTATATCATTGTTACATCAAACGAGTTAGCGTTGGGAATGGATGGCATTTTTAAAACTCTTGCCCCCTGACAAACTTTGTTTCTGAAGGGCGCTCGACCATGCTACAGTATCTCTGTCGCATATGATATTCCGTCGCACAAACGAATTCTTAGTTCGTCCTTTCAGATCCCTCCAAGTGGCATGAAGAGTTTCCAAAATGTCGTGGAAAGAGACAATCACCGATTAACATCGTGAAATCAGAAACACAATACAGTGAATCTCTAGTAAACTCACTGAGCTTCTTTAATTATGAAATGGCTGTGAGAGGGGGAGTATCTGATTAAGAACGATGGCCATCTTTTCAAGTGGACACCCCGTCCGTGCCAGCTAGTATAACGTTAAAAGAAATAGGTGTTTTTAACTTGGCTCAGTTCCATTTCCACTGGTGGTAGTGATGAGGGCAAAGGCTCTGAGGCATCTTATTAACGGCAAGCACTATCCTGCAGAGGTAAGAAATAAATAAAGTTGCATATGTTTATCGATGTATCTTAAATGAACGGTGACTTAACTCAGCAAGAACTTAGGTGACTAAGTTAGTTATAAATTTTCACAACGCATTTTAATGCGTTGCGACCTGAGCCTGTTGAAATGCTTTTACTGACCGCAGATGACAAGCGCAAGTGAAATATCGTATTTTTTAATATCACGAGATTCTAATTTTCGTGCATTGACGGTTTTAAACATTGAGGCAGGTGAGAGGTGTTCGACACTGGAAGTCTTCACGTAACTTGCCTTTATGTTTATTCGCGATAAAAGCTGGTTCGTTCGTCAATTTTTTACAATCGCCGTCTTAACAATTTTAGATGTAATATATGTAATGGTCCGATTTTTGTGCCTTGCGACCGACTTATTGGCGTATGTGTTATACTCACGGGAGCATCGAGGACAAACTGGAGTGAATCATAAGTGGATATCTTGTTATATAGACTGTTATAGGTTAATGGCATACACCAGGATGACAATCGCTACGTAAAAGATTGCACGTGTAACAGACCTTAAGTCCTTCGTCTGCATCTTCTAGCTCAGTATTTACATAAGTGTTATATGTTCTCGTCTACAGCTTCATCTTGTTCACTACAACAACAAATACTCGTCGTTGAAGGAGGCGGTGAACAAAAGTGATGGTCTCGCTGTTCTTGGAATCATGATCGAAGTAAGAAAAAGCTGAAAAATTGTTCACTATACAGGGTGTATCAAAAAAACTGCAAATACTATAATTTGCATAAGTAGATACTACAAATAGCATTTCAATGCCTGTGCACTAATTATGCTTCTGGGATTTGAAAATACGTTTTAATTTTCCTTGTTATTAGAATAACCACACAGTACCGAATTTCGACCATCCCCAAGCATGAATTGTGTTTACCACCCTTGGGATCAATTAGTGCTAAATTATGCAGCTTTCATAATGTCTGATTCAAAAGAGTTTGCGGTTTTTTTTGATACAGCCTGTATATATTTCTAGGAAACCCATGTTAAGTGATTTCTTCAGCGGAAACAGAAATAAAGTCGAACCTAATGTAGCGTGCATTGCATGACCGTCTAGAGAAATTACGCCACAGTTTCTTCGAAAAAGTTGAATTTTCCATTTAATCTAAATCGAAAATTTTACTGAAAATTGATAACTGTTACGACTTCTAGTCTGAAAGTGATTTGGATTAAATTGAAAATTTATTCAAACTGTGGTTGTCATATATTTAAATAGATAATACATGTTATGTTCAGTTTCAATTTGTTGTATATATCCTTAAACCATGATAATATAAACATATCTGTATTATTAAAAATCTACTTTATTGCTCTAGTAAACCTTTGGTTTACTCTGTCGGCAGATGGCTGCATTAGATTCCTAATGATTGAGTTATATTCCTGTTGGAAGCACAGAGTTCCTTTGTTGCAAACGGCTCTTAGCTGTATTTTACAGAGGGCTTTTTCTTCATTTTAACTTGCAATTTCGCTTTTTTGGCCTCGTTAAATTTCGCGATATTTCGTTAAAAATTCTCCAGTACAAAGAGAGACCTCTGCTAGTTCTTACCTTTGCACTATGACCTGAGATTTGCGTTTCTTACCACATCTTAGCCCTTTATCGAAAGCTTCCACTTGCTAACCGATCGTACTTTTACTTTTCATTTCATTCCTTGAACCTCATTAACGCAGCCGTCCAAAGTTCCTTTAGTTTGTCATTAGCTTAAGAAAACATTCACCATATATATGCTTTTTATTTTTTAGAAAGGCGAAGAAAACCCCACTTTTAAGAATTTCTTGGATCTGACTAAGTACAATGTCACGCACGAGGGTGAGGTTTTTCAAATCCATATGTAGATTAGACGTGATGGTTTGACGGTCTAACCTTTGGAAGCAGGCGGCCATTCGAAGTTATCCAGCAGTTGTGAGATAAACCGATAAGTTCCAATCAAACTTTCGCAAATATCCGAAGTTTCTTTTTCATGTTTATTTTAAATGTACTTGTATTGTTTCTTACTCTTAGCTTTGCATTGAAGTTACGACAATGATCGGTTTTTTGGAGAGCTAACGGAAGAGTTCGGAGTTAAAATTATAACCAATACAACTAAAAGGATTATCGCCGATGCTAATGAAGTAGCGTGAAAAAAATGGCAAGTTCAGGACATAATCAGGAAAACATACGTACTTGTTTTCACCCTTCGCTAAAGATCATTAAAATGAACGCAAACGTTGCTTGAGCTTCACCGATTTAAAGGCGATCTTTTGAATAAGTTTGAACTGGTTTCCACAAAGCACTTTTGCGGTGTGAGGATTATGCCATCATGGTACTGTGCAGACATAACGATAAGTGTGTTCGACTTTTTGTAATGTGTGGTAGAGGTCAGTACGATTTGGTAATGTTTTGCAAGAGGAAATCGAGGAAGTTAGTCGATAATGACCTTGTTGAATCATAAGATGACAGGGGCATTGAAAAGAGCCAAAATTACCTGCGTCAAAAATGTGCTACGAAACGCTTCGAGCCTTCAATTTGTAAAAGTATTTTTACGACTTACGTTTTCACGGCTTATTTCGACAGAAAAAAAAAACTCACCGTGGACCATTTTTACGTGCGTTTCGCAGCTTTTGTTAGCCACAGGTCACTATCTGTTCTGTGAACGGGCGTATTTTGTGTCGGAGATATGAAATATCAAGGTCTCTTGTCAACATCAGCCTTCCGCTTTGGAGAACGACGCACAGTTTGGGATCTACTTCTCCGAGTCATTCGATTTCCTCCTGTAGTAACACTGAACCCTTGCGGGATGGCCCTGACTGAACCTCTAAGGTGAACAACTTAGTAATAGCTGACAATATTGTCTTGTATGAATAAATCGCTAATAATTACCTAGAGGTTGAAAACTGTTGATATCACGATAGCCTCGTGGCCAATAATTGTTTTGCATTGTAACTTCCGCAGGTACAAATTCCAGCGTAAAAGCCTTTCCTGTCGCAGACCTGTTGCCAACCAAGACATTTGCGTTTCACCGCTATCAAGGCTCGCTGACCACGCCAACCTGCGACGAGAGTGTTACGTGGACGGTGTTTGACCATCCGATTCAGATTTCTGAGAAACAGGTTCGTAGAACGTGTACCTCAAGAACAGGAAAACATAACGTTTTACGTTTGTCTTTGTTATGGCTTGTATATTAGCATTCATTAGTCAAAACTAACGGTCCATATATATATATATATATATATATATATATATATATATATATATATATATATCAAGGCAGCTTCTACTGCTAGGGGACAGTTTCCGTCGAAATTAGATGATGGCCATTATTTCTTTACATTCTTGTACCTCATTGCGGGTTCTTTTTTGTGGGTACTGAGACTTATTATTGTTTAAAGACGTTTTGAATGTACGAAGTACTGAAACTCTTGAAGAAGGTATGTCAGTACGACAGTACACGTTTTCCATGGTGTAATCGTTGTTTCATTGCAAGAGATAGCTCTAATGCTAAGATATCCGATGGAGATCTGGAGTATACAATATTATCTGACCAGATCATCCGCAGGGAAGGGTACATCCGATTCTGCCAAGATTGAAGAGGAAGGTCAAAGGTTAACCAGGTCACTCTTACTCAAACTCGGCTAGTTTTAAGGATATGGGAGCCCAGAAAGTCGTTACTTTGAAATTACTGGACTAGTTTTATGGCGAGATACTCGATTCCAGAGGAATGATTACCAGTTTTCGTTGGACGTGAAAATCTGTTGAGGATATTATGATGTCATCTCATGAACTAACCAGAAGCCCAGGTCTACAGATGTGAATTTGTCTGCTATGTTCACCCCGGGTTCCGGATGTGTTATCACTCATCTTGCTCACACCAAACACACTGCATGATGTCAGTACACAAGAGCCATGCAACATCAGGTCGTATATAAAAATTTCCACCTTTGCGAATGCTGAAGAGCACTGTTTAATTTGAATTATTTTTTTACACTTTAGTTTGCGGACTTCCGACGTCTGGAAGGCCATGGCTTGGGTCTTATGAACAATTTTCGCCCTGTACAAAATCTCAATGGTCGCCAAGTGTTCACTACTATCAAACCGGCGTGTGCTTCTGGAAATTTCGTCAAAGCCTCAATATTCAGCATTTCCATCTTCATCTTCCTGTCCCTAGCTTTTCTCTGAAAGGAATGCCAGCAAATGAAATGTTTTTGATTTGCATATACCATTCGAAAATGCAGGTGCTTCACTTGAAGGACTTCCAGTTATACATCGTTTTCATGTGCTTTAGTAATGGACATTTAGGCTGCAAAGATTTTCCGTTATCATGAGTCAGGGGCGTCGAAAGTGGGGGAGGATAGAGGAGGATAGGTAGTCGCACACCGATGTTAAAAAAACGCCACCACCTCTCCCAACGTTTGTCACTGGTCGGCTGGCATTGGTGGTTGATAAGACCTGTTTTACAATCCTGAGCAGTGAATCTGATCATGTTTATTGTGAAAAAAATCATTGAAAACATTAATTTTCCCATCGCATTTCAGAAAAAAGCTCTAGATAACATTTATGTAAGAAAACAAGTTTTTGGTATAATTGCTGTTTTGGGGGGTAAGTTAGCATAACAACCTCTTCAACCTCAACCTTTTGACGCGCCTGTCATGAATATATATATACCTGTATTATATATAAATATATATAAATATGTATGTATTTATGTATATAAAGATTGCCATTAAGTAGTGTTCCATCTTGGAAATGTTTAAGGTTTACAGCTGAGGTTCAGTTCATTGAAATAAAAGTGTTACTTACCTCTGAATTTTTCAAACAACCAGGGCTGCTAGAATTGCAAGTAGTTCATATTCTGTTTAAGGCGGTTAAATGCTTTACTATTGGAGAACTTTTCTACCTGGTCCTCCCAAGGCAAGGTTTCCCCGTAGTGATAATTCCCGGGTGGGCCTGCTGAGAATCACGTCTACCACTCTACTAGCACGCTCTCTTCAACTCCACTGTTCTCGTTCTTGATCTTTTAATTCACGAGTTTGTAATATGTTTTTGAGCTGTCGAGGCCATCTTTTTGGGAGAATGATTTCACTGTTACAAGTCATTAAAGTACAATCGTTATGAATTCGGTATTTATTTATGGTCAATAACATTAGAGTCGAAATAATGTAATCATATGACTGTACCATAAAATTTGTGCAGTTGCTATTCGACCTATTCTTAGCTCTTAATACCAGGGAATTGTTGTTGACAGAGCCTTTTAAATCTCTCAATTTTTTAACTGGATGAAAAAATTAGGGTAGCTGGAGTTCCCCCATTATTGGTTGCACTATCCGCAATAAGTGAGCCAGGCCTTTGGATTTGATACAATTATCTTGTCAACTACTTCCTGGGAAATGCCTCTTGAGAGCATTTTGGGAATGACATAATCAAAAATGTGGGCATAACCCTGGCCACCATACTTCGACAAACGATGAACTAGGTGGAGATCATTGGCAACAAGAACTTTGTCGCTATAACCCTCTGAAACCAAATGACCAATCATTGCAATACGCTGTGCATCACTTGGCATATCAATGTGAGGGGCAGTTGAGTAGTAGGAAATTTCATTTCCAAATTGGTCATACTCAAGATATGTTCCTTCTTTGGCAAACTCTAAGAGGTCTTCTTTTTTCAGGAATGTTCGATCTAGGTGTGCTATAACGGTGTGTTTGGCATCACCACCAGCTTCTTGGAAAATCCTCATTATTTCATGTGGGCTAGCTGGATCCCGGCCAGGGTGGATCATCACAGGTGTCTGTGTTTGCGACTGAGCAATGGCAGCAGCTTGCACACTTCTCTTTTCAACATCCTTTAAAGGCCACGAACAACCAACTTCACCAATGATGCCAGGTTTTATGTTTGTTTCATCAATTCCATTATTGATATCCGAAAGAATATTCTGAAGAGAAATGGTGTCAATCATTGGTTGAAAAATGATATTGGTATTTGGGAACACATGTTGGGAGCACACAACACATAGCCTTCCAGTAAATGAGTTAGGATGTTCTACAACTTTATGAAGACGCAAACATTGAATGAAAACTTGGAATTAAACCATTCCCAATTGAGCTTTCAGTAATAGTTTTCAGAAATTGTAAATTGTTCACTTGAACATTTGGTAACTTTAAGCACCTTACCCCATTAAGGGAAAGATCCATGAATTTTGTCCACTTAAGCTTGGGATGGAGAAAGAAAAGGAAACAGTGTTTAAGTATTCTGCTTAATATCAGATGAGGCATAATTTTATTGCCTCTTTTATTGTTACCTGGGTCATTTGTTCGACTGAGTAAGTCTTTACATGATCATCCAATTGTTTTGCCACATAATATCCACATCCACACACAATGTTGACTCCAGATGCTTCAGAAATTTGTTTCAACTTTTTAACATCTCTTCCCATTCCAACACTTGTGTTCTCAATGATGGTCGACCCTCCAGCTTGCTTGAAGACCTTCAAGTCATCAATAACTGCATCTGTTTCATTATAGAGAAACAAATTTGGGAAACAACTGTAAGGATTGTGTCTTATCCAGTTGATGGTTTCTAAGGTGAAGTGGCAGTTAACTTTCTCCTGGTCAACTTCTTTAGTAGGTTGAATGAAATGTTTCACAAAATCAAGAACAGCATGCTCATGTGTCAAAGTTTTCTTCAGGTCACTTGCCTCAATGGGTCCCAAAACAGTTTCCACTTTACTTTTCACCATAATGCTACAAATTACAATAAGACTTGATTAAACTGCACTAAACTAGAGCACAAAAATAAAAAGTAATAATGGTTGACAGGAATAGTTTGTTGGTAAGATGTTCTGAAGGTCATTAAACTAATCCATCTTGTCCCACATGTTGAGTGAGCTACCTTTTCCAACCAAAATGCACCAGTATGTATAAATACAGTAACAGCAACATGCAACAGTGTACCTGTTACTTAACCACAGCAATTTTAACCGCTAATCAGTTCCTTTTAACAGGTAGAAACAAAAACTGGAAGCAATTAAAAATGCAATAAGCCCATTCCTTTTGCAAGAGACCAAATTGAAGACTTTTGTAAAAACAAAACATTAGAAATAGCTGGCAACAACAGACTCCCTCTTTTTTAATCATTTCCTTTTCACCATCTTGTTACTGTTTTTGGGGTGAGCATTGTTTTGATGTTGGCAAAAGATCTACATTTCACTCAGGAATTTGAAATTATAAGGTAGTTGAAAATTCATTTCTGGGATGAGTTACCAAGCAAATGGAACTAAACATTTCCAACGGTGTTGGCGTGAGTAAAATACGAAAGGACTGCCACCATCTGAAAAGAAAATGCAGCTGGTGATAGAAATTAGGAGTTCATTTCTTTTTGAAATTGCTAATTCCCAATTTGCCTAAAGTTCAGGGAGGGCTTAAGAGAATCAACAGCTCCCAAACCCCTAGGTTTAGCATTTTCTCTAGCACAGTTTTAGCGTTGAGTGGGAAGTCCAGTCCCTCTGCTCCCTCCCTTAATCAACCTGTGTGGAAACTGAATTTGGAATTAATTACTTTCAGTAGCGTATATTTACTGCAGTGTTTATATCATCCTGGTTGGCCTTTTTTTACTGCTCTCACATAATAAATACTTTACTGTAATTTACAAAACTTTTCAAGATTGCATCAACTGGCACTCATGGAAACATTTTAAGTACTTTCATAGTCAGCCCAGAACAAACCTATCTTTAAAAGAAGTCTAGTTCCTATTAACGCTGCTGCCTGCCTTACGCGCGCGCGCTGTTAAGCTTGCTTAGTCTGTCACAAGTGTTTTCAAGTCATTTCAACTTCGCCGTTGTTGTTCAAGTCTGAGGAAAGCAAACTTGTTTTGCCACTAATTCATTAAAGAAAGCGGTGGTATTATGTAATTAAAGTATCTTCCTACGAAGAAGCTTTGCGGTAACAGTTTCTTCAAGTATCGTCCACAACTTCATAAATTTTGAAATTTCAGTATAATTTTCATAATTTACACGGTATCAAGATGGCGTCGGAGCAGGCGAATTATCACGTATCAAGTTTAGTTTGTAAACTACAAAGTAATTCCACTTCTAGTGCACAAAAAGTGTTCATTCACTCGCACAAGCAACCAGAAAGTTGGAAAACCTGGCTAAATGTAGACTGGAAGGCAGGATGAAGATCTTATTGCAATTCATTCAGATCGACGTCGAAGAGGAAAATTCCCAAGAGGTAATTTTGGATATAATTTTTCTATCTACTGCTGATTGTATAGTTTTTTAAATGGTATTTTTAGCGAATTGTGGAATTGCTGGAACAAAGTATGAACAGTGTCAGTGAGGGGTTGAATTACAGACATTACACACCTAACGTGTCTTTGGGTCAGTGAGATGAGACTAGAAGGTGGATAGGAAGTTACTAATTATAGGGGAGGGGGAGAATATCAGTGATGCACCCGAGATTTTGATAAGGGAGAATAGAATACAAATTGAAGAAGTTTCCTGGGAAGGTTTTGGGACATTCTTCCCCAGGAAGTCTTTATTTTGTGCCATTTTTGGCTTTCTGTACCATTTTTCCAGCAACACAATGACTGAGACTTCAAAACTTCAACACCTGATAAATTTTTGTGGTCGAGTGCAAGGTTAGGCTAAATGTAACTAAATATTTGCTACAAAAATATCTGTTGGTGGATATGTTTTCTTCAACCTATTAAGGGCCAAGGGCACACTATAATTTTACTCTGGTTAATGCAAGACAATTCAACTCATGAAAGGGACAAGCCTTGCCCCTTAATGACTTACTGTATAAACATTGCAGGACATTTTAAATTTGCATAGCATCACCTGTTGTTATGTTCACATGATATGAAATTAGCATAGCATGACTTGTGGCTATGGTTAGCTTTGACACTGTTTACAGTAGATTTATGTCATTATAATGGTTCCAAATTCAGTTACTAAACAAGGGTGTAACCAGTCTCTTAGTCCTGGGTTGGTAAAATCAGAAAAAGTCCTCAAAATGAGTTTTGAACTTGAAGCACAAGGAAAACTGCACAGGGTACAAGGGCCTGCCTTGAGGTTCTTTGAGGGATCTATGGAGGGTCTTCGTTCATTGAATTCTTCACTAATTTTGCCACAGATTTTAAGCCTAATTTTTAGTTTAGTCAATCATGCCTTTCAGGGTTGCATAATCAATTTACACAGCAAATTTCTTGTTTTTATTTTTTTTTCTTCATTTTTCCTCTTCAGCCCTTTATTTGTTTCCTTTTCTTACCTTTCTGTTTTTCTTTCTTACTTCAATTCCTCATTTTTCTCATTTTTTCCCTCAATTTTTCCTCACTGATTTGCTTTGGGTGGGCAAGCCACCCAACAGAGAAAGCCCTGGCTCCACCACTGGTAGTAACTAAATCTGGAATTAACTACTTCTGCTTGAGTAATTCTATTCCCACACTTATATCAGTTGAAAATCAATTAAGCAGACTTTATTTCTCTCATTTATATAAGCTCTTTGATGCAAAAAGTACTCCAAGTATTGTCCACAACTCCAGACATTTTTGACAGGTAAGTTCCTACAGTATTAATTCCTTATGATATATTCATTGGTGAGCATAATTTTCATGAATTAACCAATGTCAAATGGCATGCATAATGTACAGTTCTACTTCAAGTGTACAAAGTGCCCCCTCAAATTGGTAAACTGAAAGTCAGGAAATGTGGATAAATTTAGACTGGAAGACAATATAAAGATCTTATTACAAAGTGTTGTAAGTCCATATCACATATAAATAAACAGTAAACAATGGCAGGATCCAACGTTGAGACCCATTAATCCATGAATAATGTATATCATATAACATTCATCAACAATCCTAGGTGCAAAAATTTAAACCTGTTGGTTCAAAACATACAAAGCAAGTAAATAATGGTTGGTCATTAACAAAAATAACAATTAATAAGAGTTTTAAAGGTTGAACTTGTTGGCCTAGATCACACAACAAATTATGAAGCGGTTGAAAGCTGCTCGTCTAGATCATATAAAACGATTAGTGGTAAATAATGGCAGGTCAAAGTTCAGCCTGTTAGTCCTTATCATGAGAAGGAAGAATGAACTTTATGAAAAAAATTAAACTTTCATGAAAGATTTCGATTTTATCTTTTTTGTTTTCATTTAAAAGTCTTGAGCCTGGCTCTTATTATCTTTTGTTAAACCCCATCATGTCACGACAAGTAACTGAAATCAAATTTTTGGCTAGCGATCAGGCCGCTAATGTAAAAGAAGAACACGGCAAATCTCCCTGGAAAGAGTTAAAACAGTTAAAAACGCCTTTAAAGCGTTAACGATGGCGCCTTTGTAACTCCGATGTTGCATGAATGGACCACTTGGATTAACCTGAGAATTCCCTGTGGAGTTAAGCTTGATTGAAGGTTGAGAAGAACCAAGATGTACCCGCCCAAACACATTGGATATCTTGAAAATGCGAGATGCGGAGTGTTGAAAATGCAGTACATCGAACATGAGCAGTGTACTCGGTAAATCACGCAACTGTCATAGCACTCTACACACCTTGTAGAAAAGCCAGAAGTCGCACTTTTTTTATACGTCTATTTTTAGAATCTAACTTTTAAATGTAAGCATGCTTTGTTAGTCATCTTTTTATATCGACCTCCCACTTAGCACTTTAGCTAAAAAGCTTTATGAAATTTTAGATCACCTAGGCCTAGTTTATAACTTGTGCCGGGCCAAGCCGGGTCAGCGCTGGCACGGCTCGGCCGCAGCTTATAAACTGAGAAGTCTTGCCGCGTCGAGCCAAGCGATCCCGCACGCGTTTCGGGTCCGTGCCGTCCGGCTTGGCACCTCCTGGCACGGCTGAAGTACAGCTTATAAACCGATTTGAGGTGAGCTGTGTGTCACTCTACCTCACGAGGAACACAGGTAGTCCTATTTTATACGCTAAACAGCTAACTAACTTTGCCGGCATTCTTTCACTCATACTTCCTGTCTGTCGATTTATTACCAAGATGTTTTCGGGCTTGAGACCTCGATGAGCGGTTTTGTTCTGGTAAAGATAGGCCACGTCTTACGCAACATCTTCAGCAATTTCGCCAGAGAACTGCAATTTTCAACTCCGAATGGAAAGTTGAAGTGCAGCTATATCATCATTATGGCGTACGGATTTTGGGAAAGCAATCAACTGGGAAGTTTTGTCCTGGCTTTCCAACTTGGGGAGCAAACGATCCTCCTTGAAAAATAGTCTGTTGTTTTCTCGATCTTGATGGATCACCACATCTTTGTGGCCACAGTATTTAACACCACACAACATGGTTCCAAGCAAGCCAGAAACCCAGAAAACCAAACCTCTTGCCGTAAAAAAACTTTGGAATCACTAAATCAAGGGCGGTCTTTTGAGGGGGAATATAGGGAGTTTTTGAAGTCACCCGTCACTTCGTGTGTGGGCTCCAAAAGAACAATAGAGAAGTGTGCCCACAAGTGACATATGAAACCTTTATATTGAGGACGGGTTTACATGGTCGCGTTAACTAAAGCATTATAACCAAGGTTGCAACTGAGACGGGCGGATTTTGCGAAGAATGCTGTAACAGGACATGTTTACATTTAAAAGTTAGGTACTGAAAATAAACGTATCAAAAAAGTGCGAGTTCTGGCTTCACTTCATGAAACATTCTGTTCTTGTGACTTCCCCTTGAGGACATTTCCGGGAATATCCTGTGCTTGTGAAAGCAAATCAGTCTTTAAAGGAACTAAGACTTTTCAAACTTATTGAAATAAATTCTATGGTTCTTGCACTTTGTGCTGCTTACAGTTTTGTTAAGGCGCTTTGCAAACAATGTTGAAGTCTTTGTTTTATACTGTCTTTTACCGCACGTTATGGTTTCGATATTGGAGATATAAATATAGGTTCTACGCATATTTTCACTCCGCATTTTCATAACTCCGCATATTCAACACTCCTCTCTCCACACCCCTCGCACTCCTTTTTTCAAGATAACCAAATACATTTGAAAACTGTTCTGTAGAAGTTTTCATTAATTGATTAAAAACTCGGACCGAATCATCAAACCCTTCTGCCTTAGATTAATGACCAACGCCTGGAATGACCATACACGGAGCTATCTCACGTTCAACAAGAACATCCTGCAACAATCTAAGTTGGTGGACAATCAAATCAAATCAAAGGGGTCATCGAAAGAAATATCGTTCGCCCGAATTTCGAAGACGATGGTACCACGTTTATTTTACATAGAATCAATCGTGGTTGCGCAATTTATCTACCATGCATCCCCCGAAGCCAAACATATGAACAAAAAACCTGTCTTTACGATCCCAATGACCCCAGGCCTTTCCATCTAGTCCTTTTCAAACGTCATAACGCAGTTTTCAAACGAGGGAATGAACGAAGATAGGAACCATATGTTCACTAGGGATCTGAATCTGCACAGGGATTTGCAAAGGATTGAGAGATTGCAGGTGAATAAATTGCGCCACCAGAGTAAAATGAACAAGGCCTAAGAACCAAAAATGAAGCAATAAACAAAAAGGCGATAAATAACAGTGAAATAGATCGTACTTGTCTTCTTAATAAAACCACGACAATGGTAAAGCGAGGAGATCTTGAACCGGTGAGAGCTGGATTGGAAAGGCTTAACACAGGTGTGAAACCAAAGTATATTGATCTTGACACTTTTTCAGGGCGGAACTAACAGTTGGTAAAAGGCTACCCTCATTCCCAGGCCCCATGAGTCAGACAGACTCTATTTTGTACCATTTTGCGCATTCTGGTAGCACAAATGACAACACTTGTTGGGCTCAAGATATATTATTTACAAGCCGCCTTCTACAAAACGAACAGTCAAACAGACAGAATCAGAAAAGAAATCACGGAGATTTTTAAATATCTAGTTCTACAATTAACGATCCAAGCCAAGTTGAAAGAACTTAATTTCCTTAATGAAACCTACCGAAGCCAGCTGGAAGTTACAAGCTTTACAAAAAATCCAATGACAAACCGTCTGCATCAACACCAATTGGTAACCATCTACTAAACATCATCACACAACTGCCTCGAAAATGTCGGCAAGCACGTCAGTGAAATATCATTGATGAAGCACCACCTTATTACCATAAAGCCCTAAGGGCCAGTGGATACAAAGAAACCGTCCAGTTAGATCCCACCCTTAACTAGGAAAGCCTTTCATTGAACAGAGCCAGAAAGCGGAACATTATTTGATTTAACCCTACTTACAACATGAGCCTCCAGACCAACATAGCACAAAAATTTTTACAACTTATCGACAAGCACTTCGCCAAAAACCACAAGCTTCAACCTGAACAATGTGAAAGTTAGTTACAGCTGCATGCCAAATGTATTAAAAACTGTAAGATCTCACCACCAAAAGGTCCTTAAGGACCTATAATAATAAAGAAAAACGCGAAGAACAAAAATGCAGCTGCAAAAACACGGAATCGTGTTACCCGTAAAACAAACGTCTCGCTGAAAACCCTATTTACCGTACCAACCTAAGAAGCTCCATAGACAACAGCAACACAAACTACATCGGACTTACGGAATACTTTTTTAATAATCCTCCTGGAATACTCCACGGAACTCTCAAAACACGTCTGGAATTTACACGACAGAAACGATACTGAAACGAAGTAGTTAATTCCGGACAATGTCCCTGCCTTCAAAAAATTGCTGTAAGAAATGGGAACTTTCCTTCGTCGATAAATACCATATCATATTCCAAGAATATGAATTTGCTCAACAACCGCAATGCACTATCAAATTGCAGAGATAAAAATAAATACCTATTGTGCAACTTCAATGTACCAACTGAACGACAGACGATTATCACCATTAATCGTGACCGCAACGAGTCTGGACAATGTTATGTTATCAGTCGTATGAAGATTGCGAAAGCATGAAACGTTGTGTTACAACAGCTACAAAAATTTACAGAGTACCAGCGTACGTATAGAAACTCCACGCAACCGCATCGAAAACTCGTGTGCTTTTCGCAAACAACTTCGCCACGTTATTTAAATGGAGAATTTATGCGCATGCTCTCGGCAACGGCCTTTGTTCCTCGGCTGGCAAAGCACTGCACTAAATTTGCACAGTTGCAGACTCCATTCCCTTCTGGAGTGCATTGAGTTTCATTTTTAGCGAAGCTCGAAAAATTAGTTTTGACTTGATATAGATTTCTAATGTTCATACATTCATACACACATATATAAACACGTATGTATATAAACACATACACATACACACACACATATTTATAGATATATACACTGGCGGTCAAAAAGAACTGCTCACTTGTGGTGCAGATAGTAACTTGGTTTGCGGCCGTTGAGACCAGCTTCTCTCAGTCTTCGTTGGGTAGCGGAAGTAGAGACACTCTCACCATGTTCAATTTCCATCTCTGCTTAATTTTGCTTAATTTTCAAATCTTTAACACTTCCAGTTTAGTCTCGGCTTCTTCAAAATATTGCTGACACTTTGGCTACAGCGCATTTGATCGGCAGTTCCCCGTTATGAGTAACTTTCCCTCCATTTTCAAGGCCGATCCTTGGCCTTAGACCCAAGATTTTGCATGTTGCTTGAAATTCTTGTTTTACCAACAATTAAAAGTAATCTCCTGGGGAACCAGGAATACATCTTGACTTTCCATAAAAAATTCATTGAAATGACTGGAGCTCTATCAAAAATTGTGGGAGATACGTTAAAACTATCTGAAATTGACTGTTTTGTCATAGGAGTGGGCAAAAACCATTGCTACAACCCTTCATTACCCAAGAAATGGAGCTTGAGCAGTTCTTTTTGACTACCAGTGTATATATATACATATACATATACATATATACGTACACATATACATATATATATACACCTATAAATATATATCACATATATGTATATGTAAAAAATAGGAAACGGCAGTATTGTAGATTTGTCTCGCAAGAAGACAGTGGAACTTTTCGAATCATCAAATTTTTAACCGTAAATACCAGAAAATGTGAATATGTACAGCTTAAATGTGATCTCAAAGGCACAATTCAAGCTTGGGCGTTCCAAATTTGTACGTTTCCAGCGTTGGGGTTACGAATTTAAATATTACAACCATAAAACCTGTACTTTTATAACGCACACGCTCTCAGCTAAAAATATTACGAACGTGAACTTGAAATAGCCAAAGTTTACGGCGCGTTATTGGCTTAAAAAATACGAATATGATCGTGTGAATTGTGTTCGTGAATTACGAAGCTGTTCGGAACGTGAAGTCTTCAAACGTGAACGTTCCAAATCTGTACATTGTTAACGTGAGCGTTTCGGGCGCGAGGATTACGAACGTGGACATATCAAACGAGGCAAAAGAGTCCTTAAAGTGAAGATTGCGAAAGTGAACTTGTAAAACTCGTTCTTTATATGCATGAGTATTCTTACTGTGAAGAAGGTGATCGTGAACGTACGAAACGTTCTTTTTGCCAAAAATAATGAACAAAATATCTGTCATGCCCAAAGCTTCTCTGCCCTCATTTAATTTCGTGTTGTCATATTTTCGGAATGCTGAGCACGTTGGTGTGAAGTAATCCTGTCGGAAGTTTGTTGATCAGTTCCGACGAAATGTTTTTATGGATTGATTTACGAGGAACTCGTGATTTGAATCATTTGATATCGGGAACATTTGCGAATAAACGTGAATGAAGAAATGAAAGCTGATATCTTGTCAAATCCGAGGTTGGGATTCAGTGACAAGTCAGTAAATCATTCCCAAAGCTACATTGACAAAGGGCTGTTTCAGTATTTGGTTTTGACAATAGTCGATTTGAGTGCTCATAAAAACGCAGCAACAAAAGGACAGTTTCGGTGTTAGTTGTTGACAACAAGCAATGAGTGACCGTAAGACATTTTCACCCGAGGTCGTTTTGGCATGAGGTAGTTTTGACCGGTCAGCCGCCTGTACTTACCCGAAATTTCCAAAACTGAACACGTTATTGCCAGAAATGTTGAATGAAAGATCTTAAAATGCCTCGGAGCCTAAACTACTAAAATTTTCAAGAAAGCATGCCCTTAGGCCACATTTCCTCACAGGGGTTTCCGTTCCCAGCACGATCCCGGGGAAAAAATTGACTGGGAACTCAACAAACCCACTATACTTAGCTCCTCAATGTTTGGGATTGTCTTTGAGCTGTTGGAGACACCCTTCTGGGGGATATACTTGACTAGTGCGTATGTAGATTATTCTGTTTAATGTTTTTATCATTAAAGATATATCAAAATATAAAAACAATATAGAGTTTAATGACAAACGTTTTCAAACATAAAGTTCATCATCTCGTTGAACCTGGGAAGCGCAAACTGGTGGTTATATATACTGTGCATGAAAATATTAAGTACTTCCTTGGGGACGTAAAGTTAGGTGGAAGGAAGACATTTGTTTATTCAAAGCAGGTTGGAATTTTCCAGTGAGGAAAGCTTCTGAAATCCTCTTTTGTTTCCATCTTTGGAAATGATCCTTTTATTATATTTTTTAAAAAATTTGGCAAAGATGTCATGCATTTTTATCATTAATAAAATCAGAATCAAAGTCATTTAATCATTTCCCTTAAGTAAGAGATATCCAGTTGCTAATACTATGAAAGAACTCTAATAGAGCTTTTTCAAGTCTCTCCATTTTTCAACCTAGCAGAGTTTACTTCACACACTTTGCTGGGCTTTGATATTTATACTTAGAGTATGGTTCCCACTTGTTTCCTCCCTTGCAACAGTTTTTTAACCCATTCATCCATAATTTGTTCTCTTCTTTTTTTATGTTCTTTTATTTGTTCTACAGTATCTAAATAATTTTTGGTTGTACGACAACTGTATGTGAGCAAAGATTTTATGAGTATCTACTTCGTTGGTAACACTATCAGCAATAAGTGAGCCAGGCCTTTGGATTTGATACAATTATCTTGTCAACCACTTCCTGGGAAATGCCTTTTAAGAGCATTTTTGGAATGACATAATCAAAAATGTGAGCATAACCCTGGCCACCGTACTTGGTCAGACGATGGACAGTGTGAATATCATGTGCCACCACAATTTTGTCACTGTAACCTTCTGACACCAAATGACCAATCATTTCAATACGCTGTGCATCACTTGACATATCAACATGAGGGGCAAATGTGTAATAGGACACTTCAAGTCCAAAAAGATCATACTCAAGATATGTCCCTTCTTTGGCAAACTCTAAGAGGTCTTCTTTCTTCAGGAATGTTCGATCTAGGTGTGCTATAACGGTGTGTTTGGCATCACCACCAGCTTCTTGGAAAATCCTCATTATTTCATATGGGCTAGCTGGATCTCGGCCAGGGTGAATCATCACAGGTGTCTGTGTTTGCAACTGAGCCATGGCAGCAGCTTGCACACTTCTCTTTTCAACATCCTTTAAAGGCCACGAACAACCGACTTCACCAATGATGCCAGGTTTTATATTTGTTTCATCAATTCCATTATTGATATCTGAAAGAATATTCTGAAGAGAAACAGCACAAATCATTGGTTGAAAGATTATATTTGTATCTGGGAACACATTTTGGGAGTAAACTACACAATGCCTTCCACATCAGTGAATGGTAATTTCCATGGGAATGAGTTAACAACAGGGATTAACAACAGGGATATAACACACTGTTTCCAGTAGAGGAATATTTTTATTGCCTCTCATTTTTACCTGGGTCATTTGTTCCACTGAGTAAGTCTTTACTTGATCATCCAATTGTTTTGCAACGTAATAGCCAGTTCCACACACAATGTTTACTCCAGATGCTTCAGAAATTTGTTTCATCTTCTTCACATCTCTTCCAATTCCAATACTTGTGTTCTCAATGACAGTCGACCCTCCAGCTTGTTTGAAGGCCTTCAAGTCATCAATAACTGCATCTGTTTCATTGCAGAGAAACAGATTTGAGAAGCAACTGTAAGGATTGTGTCTTATCCAGTTGATGTTTTCTAAGGTGAAATGGCAGTTAGCTTTCTTTTGGTCAACTTCTTTAGTAGGTTGAATGAAATGTTTCTCAAAATTAAGAACAACATGCTCATGTGTCAAAGTTTTCCTCAGGTCACTTGCCTCAATGGGTCCCAGAACAGTTTCCACATTACTTTTCACCATAATGCTACAAATTAAAATATAAGGCAAGCATTAAAAAAAATGAAATGAAGTAATTTTCAATGAGAATTACTTATGGTAAGATGTTTTAAAAATCATGAAACTAATACACCATGTAGCATCTCAATTATACAATGTGTCCCATTAGTGGACGTTTGGTTCTCCATCTTAAATACAGTGATACATATTAATACTCAATAGGGTGATTACTCTTGCACAACAACTGTACAAAGCTACCATGTACTTTTTACAACCACAGCGGTTTCAACTGGCACTTAATTCCTTTTGTATATAAGCAACTAAATAAAAGACTTTTATTCTGTTAATACCAGTAACCAAAAAAATCAAGGCTGAGAATAGACTTCCTCTTTTGTTGTGATTTTATTTTCATACTCACCATTTTTTATGGTTTTTGCTGCAAGCACTGTCTTGGTTTTTGTAAAATAGCTTATAATGTGTAAAAGAGAGGAGGGGAAGGAGCTAATTCCTCTTTAACTTGCTGGAAGGTCATTCTTGGACGATTAAAATGGATCGATGTAAGCCTGAGTAGGACTCTAAAGGACTACTTTGGACTGGAATGAATTAAAAGCTGATGATTGAAATAGGAAGTCCACTTCTTCCTAAAGTTGCTAATTCTGGAGTAGATTGTGAGTTGAAGTTTGGGGAAGACTAAGAAGAATACACGAGACACAAACCCCAAGAAAACAGAACTTTAAGGTTGGTGCCAAACAAACTTCTTGTTTCGTAATTGAAGCACTTACACAATCTCTCGACATGAGTTATCTGGACTGACTCGCGGCACGCAGGTATTTTGAAAACTTTTAACGTAGTTAGCTGCAAAATCACGATCTGCAAACTCTAACTTCTAATTATTCAAAATGGCCAATTAATTTTCGAACTTCACGGTTAATTTTCACACCTTGGTGGGTTGTAAAAGGAAAAATTCCATGATTGTTGAAAGAACACGGTAGCATTAAATTAAAAGATCTTTCTACCAAACGGTTATTTAGAAATGGTTCTCCATTTGTTGTCTTTGAAATTTCTGAAATTGAAGTTCCAATATTTTTTATAATTTATACACTGGCTGGCATAATTGTCATAAATTACACCGTATCAAGATGGCGTCGGAGAAGGCAAATTATTACGTATCAAGTTTGGTTCGTAAACTACGAAGTAATTCTTCTTCTAGTGTACAAAAAGTACTCATTTCTCTCGCACGGGCAACCAAAAAGTCGGAAAATGTGGCTAAATTTAGACTGGAAGGCGGAATAAAGGTCTTATTGCAATTTATTAAGACGTCAAATAGGAAGACTGTGGATATGTCCGTTAGTGTGTTGGCAAATTGTGCTTTGGAGAAAGAAAGTAGGATTGAGGTAATTATGGATATTATTTTCCTATCTACTATTGACTGTATAGTTGCTTAAAAGGTATTTTTTGTGAATTCTGAAAGTTCTAAAACCAATCATGAACAGTGTCCGTGGGGGGTTAAGTCATAGCCATAGATACCTGTCTTAGGGTCAGTGAGGTGAGATTAGTAATGAAGTGTACGAATCAACTCGTGATTATGGGGTTATATCAGCATAGGACCATAACCAGTGAAAAAATTTTTTCAGGTGACCCACCTGCTACCAAACCCAAACCTAAGGGCAACTGAGGGCTTGAATGAAGCTGCAAGTGTTCCACAAAAAACAAAGAACTATTTCACATGAACAAATATTGAGACAACTATTTAAATGAGCTCTAGTGTTCAGCTGTTCTTACCCCAAATGAAAAACTTTGTCTTGTGAAGTTGTTAGGGGGGTGGGGGTCCCAGGCCCCTCTTGCTATACTGCCCTGCAGTAATACACCTGGGGATTTAATAACAAGGATGCAGATATAAAAATAGGTATTCTTTACCCTTCCTTGTTTCCTTGCATAGCAGTCAGCATGTAACTTAGTTTGTCTATAAGTGATCAGAGTTTTATGTTACTGTAAAGTAAAAGAATAATGTAAGTATTTTTGGTCAGTCATTCATGGAAAATATTCTTTTTCATCCCAAAAGCAGCCTCCACAGCTACCTATTTTATTATAGATATAATATTGTACTGAGTGGTAACCCAGCAAGCCAAAGATCAGTTTAATAAATTACTACATTAAACATATGTTCTCTTCAAAACCTGTAGTGTTGAAGTTAGTGTAATTTTATGCAGGCAAGATATGAATTGGTCATGACTGGCCCCAAACCATTTAGGCTAATGGATGTGTTATTAATTTTATTCAATGTATTGGCAGATGCTTCAATCCTGTACTCATTAAATATCTTGCAGTCAGCAAATCAACCCACCATTCTGAATAAAGGACATTCATTGTGTCTCAAATGTCAAGTTCTGATTGTGAAGAAGCAATTTTTAATACAGTTTTCCAACAAAGTTTTGTCATAAAATGGCATGAAAGTTCCTTAAATCATTGTACTGTTGAGAGCTATCACTGCTAAATATTTACAAATCTTTATTTTTAGATCATACAACTCAATGGCTTGTCATATTTGAGTAAGTTGACCTTAGGGTTTTAAAATTTTTTACACAGTAAACTGATGTGATCAAAACCATTCCCCAAATGTTAGGAGGGCATAATCCATGGAGCAGTTACACAGTTTGCCAGGCTGACAAACTTTGTAATTTCTAAACCCCCATAGCCAAGAGGCCACTGTTTACATTTTGTTGTGTTTGGAGTGGTTTTCAGGGGTTCAAGGGAGTTAGATAATCCAGCAAATGATGCATTGTTTTGGTTGTTCCAGAAATGAAGATGTAATTTACAATCATAAATGTAATGTCGACTTTCAAGGCCATCACAGACTTTGAATGACATAAGGGCCTGGACACTAACTGAAAGTCATGAGCCTAACCAAGAGTGCTATGGTGGCCCAGTGTGAACTGGACACATGAAATACAAATGCTCCATTATTGCACAATGTTATGTAAATTCTTTGTATCAGTACTCTGCACCTAAAATGAGAAAATTACAGGAGGGTTTAGCTTTCCCCCAGTGTCACCCCTGGAATGGCATGCTGTTTTTCAAGTTTTATTATGAAGGCTTCTTCTCTCAGAAGGTTACCTTTCTATGATTTCTTTGTTAAAGCTGTAAATTGTGATCTTAACATCAATTTTGAAGGAGTTATTCTTTAACCCATTCAGTGGCACACCCTATAATTTTACTCTGGCTAATGCCAGACAATTTTGCTCATCAAGAGGACGAGCCCTGTCCCTTAATGTGGGTAGTGTTATTAAACAATCATGTGGCTTCCCCCGTGATAAATATAAAATGTTTCTGAACCACAGCCATGGGAGATTTGGTGGGGAAGGGTGGATAGGGTGCACATGCCTTCTCTGGTCCCCTCCCCCACCGATGGGCAAGGAATTGCAAGATCAAATGTTCTTTTGGCGGAAGAAATTTTGCCGCTTAATTGAAATCAGTAGAACTTTAAACCTAATTTAATTTGGAAACATGAAACCTTAACAATTACAGGATAATTATATCAACTGTGTACTGGGATGATATATCGGTGATAAATGAAGCTCTGTGGCTGATCATTATGTTTTTGGTTGGTTTTTTTTAGACACCATATTATGTTCATTGAACGAGACAAGCATCTTGAGCCGAGTGACCCGTGCTTTTGCCAACCTGTCCCTCGATCATGCCACCGCCCTGCAGGTTGTAAATCTTGATGTGATTCCAAAGTTGGTTAATCTACTGAAAGAGACAAAGGATTTGCACTTCCAGCAGAATATCATTCGCGCGCTGCGAATAATTGGAAAAATCGACGTTGGAAAGAAAGAAGTGGTGGACTGTGACGGTCTGTTGTTCATCATCGAACTGCTGAAGAGTGAAAACAAGGATATTAAATCCTGTTGTTTGCGGAGTCTGCAAGATTTGAGTAAAACTGGGAACCGACAGGTCGCCGAGCAGATCCAGGAACATTGCGCGATAGAACCGCTGTTTGAAATGACTAAATCTGAGTATGGTGATTTAAGAGAAAATGCTGTCCTAACTTTGTCCCACATCACAAAACATGCTTCCGTCAGAGTGTCTGTGGGGACGGTTGGCGGCATTGAGGCGTTCATTTATCAAATACAGAAACGCTTTGCCCAGAATTTGGTGCTAGCGTCCATCGAGGGACTTTGTATGTGCTGTCGCGAAGCCGTAAATAGGAACAAGGTTAGATCTTGTGGTGGATTGGAGGTGCTCATGGAGATTTTGCGATGCCCAGAATATTTCCAGGCGTATGACAGGATATTAAGTGCGTTCGTTTGTTTTACCTACGATGAATTAGCGTTGAACTTTCTCATTGCAAACGGAATCGTTCCTGCTTTAATTTCCCTTCTAAATCAACTCCTCAGCCAGTTAGCTTGGAAAGGGGCTGAAGATGAAAATGCTTCCGCGCAGCGTGAAATCCAATCAACGTCCGAACCATCTGGGAAGGATTTGATTGTTTCGTCTGACAAAACGATGATCAATTCTAAGAAATTTTCAGACACATCTGAACAGGTTTTTAAACCTGTGGTGGAGACGACATTTTCCGAGTCAAGAACTGAGAAAACTTCTGAGTATGGAAATGAGTGTCGTTTTTCTGTGGATGTTGGGCAGACCAGTGCCTTGTCACCCACAACAAGTCTATCCCCCAGCTCCAGTCCTGATCTTCACTTATCCTACATGTCACCGGTTAACCCTTCGTCTGCCTCTGATGGGACTTTTAGTCCGATGGTTTACTCTCCGTGCGGTTCCGATATTGAGGATACTGATGATGATAATGACTCAGAAGGTTCGTTTTCCGAGAAGAAGCCTGAAGAGGAAGAGGTTTTACTGGAATACCAGCGTTCAAATGTCGCCGACAACAACGAGGATTCCCAGAAAACAGTAAACGTATCAGTTTCTGATGACTGTTGGGCGACAGCGTCCAGAGCTACTGTGTCACGCTCAAGTGAAACCCATGGTCAAGTTCTAGAGGATTTCCTGCACGAAAGGACAGCAGAATCATCTCTCGAAGCTTCTTCAGAAGTCCCAACACCTTGTCAGAAGATGCCACTCCTTCCCGGTGCCTCAGTTGGCTATAATTCAAGCATGTTTCTAGCAAAAGAAAATTTATTTTCAGCCGATCAACCGTCTCCAAGGAAGAATGGAAGTCATGTTAACCTGAAAACGCGTCGTGTTCGTCGCAGTTTATCTCAGGGTACATCAAGTTCTCCCTCTGCGGGACATCCTGTAACTCCTACCTCACCTGTCAGCTCACTTCCGTCTGCTCCTTACTCTAGAGAACTCCGTGGACCGGAGAAAAAAATCCTGTTTCTGTTGTCTCGGTTTGCCCAGATGCCGAACCCAAGCGAGGAGCTTATCACACCATCCTGCATTCAAACATTGCTGGATTACCTTTCTTACAGCTCAGATCCAGACCCCAGATGTGCTCGATTGTTGGGTCGTCTCACGTGGAATGTCAATTGCTTCGAGGCACTTGTACTCCACATGGTCCCTGGGGCTTTGTACAGACAGCTCAGTTGCGGATTTGGTCCGAGATATCACCTTGAAAATTACGAAGACAATTGTAAAGTTATGCCTCATTCAAATGTAAACGAGGCCATGACTATAAATTATGGATGTTCGACGAGTATTCAAAACGAAGGTCACACAAAATCTGAAAGCCAAAATGAGAAACACTTCTATGGCAAAAATGTGAACCAGAAGGCTGTATCAAGAAAGGACTTACTAGCTGGTGGTACAAGGTTAGGCGCTTTTAACTTTCCCCCTAGTCGTACGGTAGAAACAGGACGACTGCTGTTGTCCAACATGAGCACTCAAGCAGGCACGTCGTTCGGGGAAGGACAGCTTGCCCATCTTCTCCTCAGAGGTTCTCAAAAGCAAAAACGTTCGTGTGCTTTATCGCTGCCGTACTTGTGCAGGTAAGGAGTTAGAGCCAGACCATATAATTACTACAAATTCCATATCATTCTTACCCTTCTCCCTCTTTCTTCCTCTTAGTTATACTATTCCTAATTTAAAACCTATAGAGATTTTTTGGAGTCGAAAATTTCACTAAAAAGTTAACGGGTAAACCCATGGTTTTTGACGATTTTTAAACCAATTTCAAACTTTCGATGTAAGCTCAAAATATGAAAGTTTCGCCCAGATGATTCAGCTTTGCTCTTATTAGAATCATTTTAAAACTTCGTTTGTATAGTTTTTTTTTCACAAAATATTCATTTGTTTTTTACTTTTACAGAGTAATGCGACTTAAAAGGAAACTTCTGATTGAATACAATGGAATATTGACGGTTCTTTCTGCCTTGAGCGATCCTGAAGAGGAGGATGATGTGGTTCGAGCCATTGAATCTTTAACATTCCTGATCTCGAACTCTAGCTTGCGTCTTACGGATCGAAAAGATTTCAGTGAACTTTTCATTGGGAAAGAGGAGTTAATCGAGTTTCAAAGGGACAGCGCGTGCTTCCATGGAAGTCGAAGGGAGTCTACCGATGAGTTGGAAATACCTTATTCAAAGCGGAAGAAAACCGAGGATATGTTAACAAGTGAGAAAAATAATCATAAACCTGTAGCTGTTTCAAAAAATGAGAAAGCTGAAGTTTTGGAGTTTTCGGGAAAAAGACAAAAAGTGGACATCGATTCCAGTGAGCCTGTCTTTGGCAACACTGGCTGTCGCTACGAAGACGCAGAAGTCCCTCACGACATTGTGCTGAAGCTAGAGAGCGGGGAAACCATCGGAGCACACCGTCGTGTTCTTTCGTCAGTTTCCGATGTCTTTTTGGCCATGTTATCCAGTGACTACATGGAAGCGAAGCAACCCGAAGTCATTGTGAAAGATGTTAATTACTTTGTTCTTTTATTTCTTGTTCATTACGCTTATGGTTGCCAGTGGTACTTCAGGCAGGATGCCACCAGCACCACAAATACTTCCTGTTCTTTGTGTACCGTATTCAAGAAATGCCTTGAAAACAACCACTTGGAGGCGAACTTTGATTTCCTCACTGACTTACTTGTGTGTGCCGATCGATTTCTTCTGGATGGATTGAAGAGTCAGTGTGAACAGCTGATGACACTTGGTGTGAATGAAAAACGCGTTGTGGATGCGTATTTGAGTGGAGCATGTTACCATGCCCCAGTTTTGCGTGATTTCAGCCTGAAGTACATCTTTTTAGGAAACTTGAATTTACGTTGTGTGTATGAATGCATAAAGAGGTTACTGGAATCAGAGGAACGTCAATTTGTATTGAACGACCTTAAAAGGATTGCGTTATGTTGTTTTTAAGAATCCTAAGAAGTTCCTCTGTATAATTAGGAAGATCCTCAGTTACATGATGTTACGAGGTTAATTGTCTATTGAACAGTGAATTTATTAATGATCGAAAAGTATTTTATTTAGTTTATTGTTATTTATCCACGGAAATCTTTTGAGGGTTTTGGAAAGGTTGCAAAGCATACTTAAAAAATAATTAGAAGGTGTGCATTTACTGTATGGAGTAAAGGGCTAAAGATAGAAGTACGATAATTAAGGACCGTACAAATTGTTGTATGCAAAAGTAGAAACTGTGCAGAAACATTAATATAATACTTTTAAAATATTTTATAAGAATGGTGCCGATCACAAAAGTTTGAGATCGCTCGACAAATTGTCAAAATCCGTGGGTTAACTCCTTTACATTTTGGGGAAATTTTCGACCTCAAAAATCTCTTCGAATTTTAACCTAAAATCACTCAAATAAGTACAAAACTAAATTATTTGGTCGAAACCTTAATAATCTCAGCTTATTTTGAAAGTTTGAAATTGGTCAAAATATCGTAAAAAACAATTCGTTAACCCCCTTAAATTATTGCGAAACATCGTCAAACTGCAGCATTTGGCAAACTCTGGCCTTTGCTGACAAGATGATGCAAATTTCGAAGAGCTGCAGAAACTTCGTTTTCCAAAAAGGGGGACCACATGGTTCATGTGGTCCCCCTTTTGCTATTTGGCCAAATATCCAAGTGTGGATATCTCGTGAAAATCGAATGCCAAACATTCGAAATCAATGGCAAACACCAGGATTTAAGAGACTCTAGCCTTTGCTGACAAGATCAGGAAAGTTTCCAAGAGCTGCAGGAACCTCGTTTTAAAAAAGGGGGATAACATGAGCCATCTGGTCCCCCTTTCCCATCGGGTCGAATTTCGACGTCTGGATATCTCGTGAAACTCCAGTGGCAAACAAACCACTCAAATCACCCAAAAACCACTCACATCACTGCAAAACTAGCTTCTATGCAATAAACTTTCATATTTTGACCTTATTTCAAAAGTTGCCAATTGGTCCAAAAATCGTCAAAAAGCAAAGGTTAACCCCTTTACTTTTTGGTCAAATTTTTCGACGTAAAATATTCAACGTAAATTCACACAAAAACTACTCAGATCACTGTAAAACTAGCTTCTATGCACTAAACTTTCATATTTTCAGCTTATTTCGAAAGTTGCAAAGTGGTATTTGGGTGAATTTACGTTGAATATTTTAGGTCGAAAAAATTGACCAAAAAGGTTAAAGACGATTTTTCAACCAATTTGACACTTTTGAAATAAATTCAAAATATGAAAGTTTATTGCATAGAAGCTAGTTTTGCAGTGATTAGAGTGGATTTTGGGTAAATTTACGTTAAATATATTACGTCGAAAAATTTGACCAAAAAATAAAGGGGTTAACCTTTGGTTTTTGACGATTTTTCGACCATATTGCAAACTTCGAAATAAGGTCAAAATATGAAAGTTTATTACATAGAAGCTAGTTTTGCAGCGATTTTAGTAGTTTTTGAGTGAGTTTACGTTGAATATTTTAGGTGGAAAAAATTTGACCAAAAAGTAAAGGGGTTAACCTTTGGTTTTTGACGACTTTTCGACCAATTTGCAACTTTCGAAATAAGCTCAAAATATAAAAGTTCATTGCATAGAAGCAAATTTTGCAGTAATTTAAGTGGTATTTGGGTGAATTTACGTTGAATATTTTAGGTCGAAAAATTTGACCAAAAAGTAAAGGGGTTAACCTTTGGGTTTTGACGATTTTTGGACATATTTCCAACTTTCGAAATAAGGTCAAAATATGAAAGTTTATTGCATAGAAGCTAGTTTAGCAGTGATTTGAGTGCTTTTTGTGTGAATTTACGTTGAATATTTTACGTTGAATATTTTGGTTTTTAACGATCTTTCGACGAATTTGCAACTTTCGAAATAAGGTCAAAATATCAAACTTTCTACCATAGAAGCTAGTTCTGCATTCATTTGAGTGGTTTTTGGGTGAATTTACGTTGAATATTTTAGGTCGAAAAATTTGACCAAAAACTAAAGAGGTTAACCTTTTGTTTAACTCACATCACTACAAAACTAGATTTTATGCAATCAACGTTCAGATTCTACTCTTATTTCGAAAGTTGAAAATTGGTCGAAAAATCGTCAAAAATCAACGATTAACCACTTTACATTTTGGTCAAATTTTTCCTACTAAAATTTTCAACGTAATTTCGCTTAAAAAAACTGAAAAAACTGCAAAACTACTTTCTATGAAAAAAACTTTCAGATTCTATTCTTATTTCGAAAGTTGAAAATTGGTCGAAAAATTGTCAAAAACCAAAGGTTAACCCCTTTACATTTTGGTCAAATTTTTCCACCTAAAATTTTCAACGTAATTTCGCTCAAAAACCACTGAAATCACTGCAAAACTACTTTCTATGCAATAAACTTTCAGATTCTGCTCTTATTTCGAAAGTTGAAAATTGGTCGAAAAATTATCAAAAACAAAAGGTTAACCCCTTTACATTTTGGTCAAATTTTTCCACCTAAAATTTTCGACGTAATTTCGCTCAAAAACCACTCAAATCACTGCAAAACTACTTTCTATGCAATAAACTTTCAGATTCTGCTCTTGTTTCGAAAGTTGAAAATTGGTCGAAAAATCGTCAAAAACCAAAGGTTAACCCCTTTACATTTTGGTCAAATTTTTCCACCTAAAATTTTCGACGTAATTTCAATCAAAAACCACTGAAATCACTGCAAAACTACTTTCTATGCAATAAACTTTCAGATTCTGCTCTTATTTCGAAAGTTGAAAATTGGTCGAAAAATCGTCAAAAACCAAAGGTTAACCCCTTTACATTTTGGTCAAATTTTTCCACCTAAAATTTTCAACGTAATTTCGCTCAAAAACCACTGAGATCACTGCAAAACTACTTTCCATGGAATAAACTTTCAGATTCTGCTCTTATTTCGAAAGTTGAAAATTGGTCGAAAAATCGTCAAAAACGAAAGGTTAACCCCTTTACATTTTGGTCAAATTTTTCCACCTAAAATTTTCAACGTAATTTCGCTAAAAAACCACTCAAATCACTACAAAACTACATTCTATGCAATAAACTTTCAGATTTTATTCTTATTTCGAAAGTTGAAAATTGGTCGAAAAATCGTCAAAAACCAAAGGTTAACCCCTTTACATTTTGGTCAAATTTTTCCACCTAAAATTTTCTACGTAATTTCGCTCAAAAACCACTGAAATCACTGCAAAACTACTTTCTATGCAATAAACTTTCAGATTCTATTCTTATTTCGAAAGTTGAAAATTCGTCGAAAAATCGTCAAAAACCAAAGGATAACCCATTTACATTTTGGTCAAATTTTTCTACCTAAAATTTTCAACGTAATTTCGCTCAAAAACCACTCAAATCACTGCAAAACTACTTTCTATGCAATAAACTTTCAGATTCTATTCTTATTTCGAAATTTGAAAATTGGTCGAAAAATCGTCAAAAACCAAAGGTTAACCCCTTTACATTTTGGTCAAATTTTTCCACCTAAAATTTTCGACGTAATTTCGCTCAAAAACCACTCAAATCACTGCAAAACTACATTCTATGCAATAAACTTTCAGATTCTGCTCTTATTTCGAAAGTTGAAAATTGGTAGAAAAATCGTCAAAAACCAAAGGTTAACCCCTTTACATTTTGGTCAAATTTTTCCACCTAAAATTTTCGACGTAATTTCGCTCAAAAACCACTGAAATCACTGCAAAACTACTTTCTATGCAATAAACTTTCAGATTCTGCTCTTATTTCGAAAGTTGAAAATTGGTCGAAAAATCGTCAAAAACCAAAGGTTAACCCCTTTACATTTTCGTCAAATTTTTCCACCTAAAATTTTCGACGTAATTTCGCTCAAAAACCACTGAAATCACTGCAAAACTACTTTCTATGCAATAAACTTTCAGATTCTATTCTTTTTTCGAAAGTTGAAAATTGGTCGAAAAATCGTCAAAAACCAAAGGTTAACCCCTTTACATTTTGGTCAAATTTTTCCACCTAAAATTTTCAACGTAATTTCGCTCAAAAACCACTGAGATCACTGTAAAACTACTTTCTATGCAATAAACTTTCAGATTCTGCTCTTATTTCGAAAGTTGAAAATTGGTCGAAAAATCGTCAAAAACCAAAGGTTAACCCCTTTACATTTTGGTCAAATTTTTCCACCTAAAATTTTCTACGTAATTTCGCTCAAAAACCACTGAAATCACTGCAAAACTACTTTCTATGCAATAAACTTTCAGATTCTATTCTTATTTCGAAAGTTGAAAATTCGTCGAAAAATCGTCAAAAACCAAAGGTTAACCCCTTTACATTTTGGTCAAATTTTTCTACCTAAAATTTTCAACGTAATTTCGCTCAAAAACCACTCAAATCACTGCAAAACTACTTTCTATGCAATAAACTTTCAGATTCTATTATTATTTCGAAATTTGAAAATTGGTCGAAAAATCGTCAAAAACCAAAGGTTAACCCCTTTACATTTTGGTCAAATTTTTCCACCTAAAATTTTCGACGTAATTTCGCTCAAAAACCACTGAAATCACTGCAAAACTACTTTCTATGCAATAAACTTTCAGATTCTGCTCTTACTTCGAAAGTTGAAAATTGGTAGAAAAATCGTCAAAAACCAAAGGTTAACCCCTTTACATTTTGGTCAAATTTTTCCACCTAAAATTTTCGACGTAATTTCGCTCAAAAACCACTGAAATCACTGCAAAACTACTTTCTATGCAATAAACTTTCAGATTCTGCTCTTATTTCGAAAGTTGAAAATTGGTCGAAAAATCGTCAAAAACCAAAGGTTAACCCCTTTACATTTTGGTCAAATTTTTCCACCTAAAATTTTCGACGTAATTTCGCTCAAAAACCACTGAAATCACTGCAAAACTACTTTCTATGCAATAAACTTTCAGATTCTATTCTTATTTCGAAAGTTGAAAATTGGTCGAAAAATCGTCAAAAACCAAAGGTTAACCCCTTTACATTTTGGTCAAATTTTTCCACCTAAAATTTTCAACGTAATTTCGCTCAAAAACCACTGAGATCACTGCAAAACTACTTTCTATGCAATAAACTTTCAGATTCTGCTCTTATTTCGAAAGTTGAAAATTGGTCGAAAAATCGTCAAAAACCAAAGGTTAACCCCTTTACATTTTGGTCAAATTTTTCCACCTAAAATTTTCAAAGTAATTTCGCTCAAAAACCACTCAAATCACTGCAAAACTACATACTATGCAATAAACTTTCAGATTCTGCTCTTATTTCGAAAGTTGAAAATTGGTCGAAAAATCGTCAAAAACCAAAGGTTAACCCCTTTACATTTTGGTCAAATTTTTCCACCTAAAATTTTCGACGTAATTTCGCTCAAAAACCACTGAAATCACTGCAAAACTACTTTCTATGCAATAAATTTTCAGATTCTGCTCTTATTTCGAAAGTTGAAAATTGGTCGAAAAATCGTGAAAAACCAAAGGTTAACCCCTTTACATTTTGGTCAAATTTTTCCACCTAAAATTTTCGACGTAATTTCGCTCAAAAACCACTGAAATCACTGCAAAACTACTTTCAATGCAATAAACTTTCACATTCTGCTCTTATTTCGAAAGTTGAAAATTGGTCGAAAAATCGTCAAAAACCAAAGGTTAACCCCTTTACATTTTGGTCAAATTTTTCCACCTAAAATTTTCAACGTAATTTCGCTCAAAAACCACTGAGATCACTGCAAAACTACTTTCTATGCAATAAACTTTCAGATTCTGCTCTTATTTCGAAAGTTGAAAATTGGTCGAAAAATCGTCAAAAACCAAAGGTTAACCCCTTTACATTTTGGTCAAATTTTTCCACCTAAAATTTTCAAAGTAATTTCGCTCAAAAACCACTCAAATCACTGCAAAACTACATACTATGCAATAAACTTTCAGATTCTGCTCTTATTTCGAAAGTTGAAAATTGGTCGAAAAATCGTCAAAAACCAAAGGTTAACCCCTTTACATTTTGGTCAAATTTTTCCACCTAAAATTTTCGACGTAATTTCGCTCAAAAACCACTGAAATCACTGCAAAACTACTTTCTATGCAATAAATTTTCAGATTCTGCTCTTATTTCGAAAGTTGAAAATTGGTCGAAAAATCGTGAAAAACCAAAGGTTAACCCCTTTACATTTTGGTCAAATTTTTCCACCTAAAATTTTCGACGTAATTTCGCTCAAAAACCACTGAAATCACTGCAAAACTACTTTCAATGCAATAAACTTTCACATTCTGCTCTTATTTCGAAAGTTGAAAATTGGTCGAAAAATCGTCAAAAACCAAAGGTTAACCCCTTTACATTTTGGTCAAATTTTTCCACGTAAAATTTTCGACGTAATTTCGCTCAAAAACCACTGAAATCACTGCAAAACTACTTTCTATGCAATAAACTTTCAGATTCTATTCTTATTTCGAAAGTTGAAAATTGGTCGAAAAATCGTCAAAAACCAAAGGTTAACTCCTTTACATTTTGGTCAAATTTTTCCACCTAAAATTTTCAACGTAATTTCGCTCAAAAACCACTCAAATCACTGCAAATCTACATTCTATGCAATAAACTTTCAGATTCTGCTCTTATTTCGAAAGTTGAAAATTGGTCGAAAAATCGTCAAAAACCAAAGGTTAACCCCTTTACATTTTGGTCAAATTTTTCCACCAAAAATTTTCGACGTAATTTCGCTCAAAAACCACTCAAATAACTGCAAAACTACATTCTATGCAATAAACTTTCAGATTCTGCTCTTATTTCGAAAGTTGAAAATTGGTCGAAAAATCGTCAAAAACCAAAGGTTAACCCCTTTACATTTTGGTCAAATTTTTCCACCTAAAATTTTCGACGTAATTTCCCTCAAAAACCACTGAAATCACTGCAAAACTACTTTCTATGCAATAAATTTTCAGATTCTGCTCTTATTTCGAAAGTTGAAAATTGGTCGAAAAATCGTCAAAAACCAAAGGTTAACCCCTTTACATTTTGGTCAAATTTTTCCACGTAAAATTTTCAACGTAATTTCGCTCAAAAACCACTGAAATCACTGCAAAACTACTTTCTATGCAATAAACTTTCAGATTCTATTCTTATTTCGAAAGTTGAAAATTGGTCGAAAAATCGTCAAAAACCAAAGGTTAACCCCTTTACATTTTGGTCAAATTTTTCCACCTAAAATTTTCAACGTAATTTCGCTCAAAAACCACTGAGATCACTGTAAAACTACTTTCTATGCAATAAACTTTCAGATTCTGCTCTTATTTCGAAAGTTGAAAATTGGTCGAAAAATCGTCAAAAACCAAAGGTTAACCCCTTTACATTTTGGTCAAATTTTTCCACCTAAAATTATCAACGTAATTTCGCTCAAAAACCACTCAAATCACTGCAAAACTACATTCTATGCAATAAACTTTCAGATTCTATTCTTATTTCGAAAGTTGAAAATTGGTCGAAAAATCGTCAAAAACCAAAGGTTAACCCCTTTACATTTTGGTCAAATTTTTCCACCTAAAATTTTCGACGTAATTTCGCTCAAAAACCACTCAAATCACTGCAAAACTACTTTCTATGCAATAAACTTTCAGATTCTATTCTTATTTCGAAAGTTGAAAATTGGTCGAAAAATCGTCAAAAACCAAAGGTTAACCCCTTTACATTTTGGTCAAATTTTTCCACCTAAAATTTTCAACGTAATTTCGCTCAAAAACCACTGAGATCACTGTAAAACTACTTTCTATGCAATAAACTTTCAGATTCTGCTCTTATTTCGAAAGTTGAAAATTGGTCGAAAAATCGTCAAAAACCAAAGGTTAACCCCTTTACATTTTGGTCAAATTTTTCCACCTAAAATTATCAACGTAATTTCGCTCAAAAACCACTCAAATCACTGCAAAACTACATTCTATGCAATAAACTTTCAGATTCTATTCTTATTTCGAAAGTTGAAAATTGGTCGAAAAATCGTCAAAAACCAAAGGTTAACCCCTTTACATTTTGGTCAAATTTTTCCACCTAAAATTTTCGACGTAATTTCGCTCAAAAACCACTCAAATCACTGCAAAACTACTTTCTATGCAATAAATTTTCAGATTCTGCTCTTATTTCGAAAGTTGAAAATTGGTCGAAAAATCGTCAAAAACCAAAGGTTAACCCCTTTACATTTTGGTCAAATTTTTCCACATAAAATTTTCGACGTAATTTCGCTCAAAAACCACTCAAATCACTGCAAAACTACTTTCTATGCAATAAACTTTCACATTCTGCTCTTATTTCGAAAGTTGAAAATTTTGGTTAAATTTTTCCACCTAAAATTTTCGACGTAATTTCGCTCAAAAACCACTGAAATCACTGCAAAATTACTTTCTATGCAATAAACTTTCAGATTCTGCTCTTATTTCGAAAGTTGAAAATTGGTCGAAAAATCGTCAAAAACTAAAGGTTAACCCCTTTACATTTTGGTCAAATTTTTCCACCTAAAATTTTCGACGTAATTTCGCTCAAAAACCACTGAAATCACTGCAAAACTACTTTCTATGCAATAAATTTTCAGATTCTGCTCTTATTTCGAAAGTTGAAAATTGGTCGAAAAATCGTCAAAAACCAAAGGTTAACCCCTTTACATTTTGGTCAAATTTTTCCACCTAAAATTTTCGACGTAATTTCGCTCAAAAACCACTCAAATCACTGCAAAACTACTTTCTATGCAATAAACTTTCAGATTCTGCTCTTATTTCGAAAGTTGAAAATTGGTCGAAAAATCGTCAAAAACCAAAGGTTAACCCCTTTACATTTTGGTCAAATTTTTCCACCTAAAATTTTCGACGTAATTTCGCTCAAAAACCACTGAAATCACTGCAAAACTACTTTCTATGCAATAAACTTTCAGATTCTATTCTTATTTCGAAAGTTGAAAATTGGTCGAAAAATCGTCAAAAACCAAAGGTTAACCCCTTCACATTTTGGTCAAATTTTTCCACCTAAAATTTTCAACGTAATTTCGCTCAAAAACCACTCAAATCACTGCAAAACTACTTTCAATGCAATAAACTTTCAGATTCTATTCTTATTTCGAAAGTTGAAAATTGGTCGAAAAATCGTCAAAAACCAAAGGTTAACCCCTTTACATTTTGGTCAAATTTTTCCACCTAAAATTTTCAACGTAATTTCGCTCAAAAACCACTGAGATCACTGCAAAACTACTTTCTATGCAATAAACTTTCAGATTCTGCTCTTATTTCGAAAGTTGAAAATTGGTCGAAAAATCGTCAAAAACCAAAGGTTAACCCCTTTACATTTTGGTCAAATTTTTCCACCTAAAATTTTCGACGTAATTTCGCTCAAAAACCACTGAAATCACTGCAAAACTACTTTCTATGCAATAAATTTTCAGATTCTGCTCTTATTTCGAAAGTTGAAAATTGGTCGAAAAATCGTGAAAAACCAAAGGTTAACCCCTTTACATTTTGGTCAAATTTTTCCACCTAAAATTTTCGACGTAATTTCGCTCAAAAACCACTGAAATCACTGCAAAACTACTTTCAATGCAATAAACTTTCACATTCTGCTCTTATTTCGAAAGTTGAAAATTGGTCGAAAAATCGTCAAAAACCAAAGGTTAACCCCTTTACATTTTGGTCAAATTTTTCCACCTAAAATTTTCAACGTAATTTCGCTCAAAAACCACTGAGATCACTGCAAAACTACTTTCTATGCAATAAACTTTCAGATTCTGCTCTTATTTCGAAAGTTGAAAATTGGTCGAAAAATCGTCAAAAACCAAAGGTTAACCCCTTTACATTTTGGTCAAATTTTTCCACCTAAAATTTTCAAAGTAATTTCGCTCAAAAACCACTCAAATCACTGCAAAACTACATACTATGCAATAAACTTTCAGATTCTGCTCTTATTTCGAAAGTTGAAAATTGGTCGAAAAATCGTCAAAAACCAAAGGTTAACCCCTTTACATTTTGGTCAAATTTTTCCACCTAAAATTTTCGACGTAATTTCGCTCAAAAACCACTGAAATCACTGCAAAACTACTTTCTATGCAATAAATTTTCAGATTCTGCTCTTATTTCGAAAGTTGAAAATTGGTCGAAAAATCGTGAAAAACCAAAGGTTAACCCCTTTACATTTTGGTCAAATTTTTCCACCTAAAATTTTCGACGTAATTTCGCTCAAAAACCACTGAAATCACTGCAAAACTACTTTCAATGCAATAAACTTTCACATTCTGCTCTTATTTCGAAAGTTGAAAATTGGTCGAAAAATCGTCAAAAACCAAAGGTTAACCCCTTTACATTTTGGTCAAATTTTTCCACGTAAAATTTTCGACGTAATTTCGCTCAAAAACCACTGAAATCACTGCAAAACTACTTTCTATGCAATAAACTTTCAGATTCTATTCTTATTTCGAAAGTTGAAAATTGGTCGAAAAATCGTCAAAAACCAAAGGTTAACTCCTTTACATTTTGGTCAAATTTTTCCACCTAAAATTTTCAACGTAATTTCGCTCAAAAACCACTCAAATCACTGCAAATCTACATTCTATGCAATAAACTTTCAGATTCTGCTCTTATTTCGAAAGTTGAAAATTGGTCGAAAAATCGTCAAAAACCAAAGGTTAACCCCTTTACATTTTGGTCAAATTTTTCCACCAAAAATTTTCGACGTAATTTCGCTCAAAAACCACTCAAATAACTGCAAAACTACATTCTATGCAATAAACTTTCAGATTCTGCTCTTATTTCGAAAGTTGAAAATTGGTCGAAAAATCGTCAAAAACCAAAGGTTAACCCCTTTACATTTTGGTCAAATTTTTCCACCTAAAATTTTCGACGTAATTTCCCTCAAAAACCACTGAAATCACTGCAAAACTACTTTCTATGCAATAAATTTTCAGATTCTGCTCTTATTTCGAAAGTTGAAAATTGGTCGAAAAATCGTCAAAAACCAAAGGTTAACCCCTTTACATTTTGGTCAAATTTTTCCACGTAAAATTTTCAACGTAATTTCGCTCAAAAACCACTGAAATCACTGCAAAACTACTTTCTATGCAATAAACTTTCAGATTCTATTCTTATTTCGAAAGTTGAAAATTGGTCGAAAAATCGTCAAAAACCAAAGGTTAACCCCTTTACATTTTGGTCAAATTTTTCCACCTAAAATTTTCAACGTAATTTCGCTCAAAAACCACTGAGATCACTGTAAAACTACTTTCTATGCAATAAACTTTCAGATTCTGCTCTTATTTCGAAAGTTGAAAATTGGTCGAAAAATCGTCAAAAACCAAAGGTTAACCCCTTTACATTTTGGTCAAATTTTTCCACCTAAAATTATCAACGTAATTTCGCTCAAAAACCACTCAAATCACTGCAAAACTACATTCTATGCAATAAACTTTCAGATTCTATTCTTATTTCGAAAGTTGAAAATTGGTCGAAAAATCGTCAAAAACCAAAGGTTAACCCCTTTACATTTTGGTCAAATTTTTCCACCTAAAATTTTCGACGTAATTTCGCTCAAAAACCACTCAAATCACTGCAAAACTACTTTCTATGCAATAAACTTTCAGATTCTATTCTTATTTCGAAAGTTGAAAATTGGTCGAAAAATCGTCAAAAACCAAAGGTTAACCCCTTTACATTTTGGTCAAATTTTTCCACCTAAAATTTTCAACGTAATTTCGCTCAAAAACCACTGAGATCACTGTAAAACTACTTTCTATGCAATAAACTTTCAGATTCTGCTCTTATTTCGAAAGTTGAAAATTGGTCGAAAAATCGTCAAAAACCAAAGGTTAACCCCTTTACATTTTGGTCAAATTTTTCCACCTAAAATTATCAACGTAATTTCGCTCAAAAACCACTCAAATCACTGCAAAACTACATTCTATGCAATAAACTTTCAGATTCTATTCTTATTTCGAAAGTTGAAAATTGGTCGAAAAATCGTCAAAAACCAAAGGTTAACCCCTTTACATTTTGGTCAAATTTTTCCACCTAAAATTTTCGACGTAATTTCGCTCAAAAACCACTCAAATCACTGCAAAACTACTTTCTATGCAATAAATTTTCAGATTCTGCTCTTATTTCGAAAGTTGAAAATTGGTCGAAAAATCGTCAAAAACCAAAGGTTAACCCCTTTACATTTTGGTCAAATTTTTCCACATAAAATTTTCGACGTAATTTCGCTCAAAAACCACTCAAATCACTGCAAAACTACTTTCTATGCAATAAACTTTCACATTCTGCTCTTATTTCGAAAGTTGAAAATTTTGGTTAAATTTTTCCACCTAAAATTTTCGACGTAATTTCGCTCAAAAACCACTGAAATCACTGCAAAATTACTTTCTATGCAATAAACTTTCAGATTCTGCTCTTATTTCGAAAGTTGAAAATTGGTCGAAAAATCGTCAAAAACTAAAGGTTAACCCCTTTACATTTTGGTCAAATTTTTCCACCTAAAATTTTCGACGTAATTTCGCTCAAAAACCACTGAAATCACTGCAAAACTACTTTCTATGCAATAAATTTTCAGATTCTGCTCTTATTTCGAAAGTTGAAAATTGGTCGAAAAATCGTCAAAAACCAAAGGTTAACCCCTTTACATTTTGGTCAAATTTTTCCACCTAAAATTTTCGACGTAATTTCGCTCAAAAACCACTCAAATCACTGCAAAACTACTTTCTATGCAATAAACTTTCAGATTCTGCTCTTATTTCGAAAGTTGAAAATTGGTCGAAAAATCGTCAAAAACCAAAGGTTAACCCCTTTACATTTTGGTCAAATTTTTCCACCTAAAATTTTCGACGTAATTTCGCTCAAAAACCACTGAAATCACTGCAAAACTACTTTCTATGCAATAAACTTTCAGATTCTATTCTTATTTCGAAAGTTGAAAATTGGTCGAAAAATCGTCAAAAACCAAAGGTTAACCCCTTCACATTTTGGTCAAATTTTTCCACCTAAAATTTTCAACGTAATTTCGCTCAAAAACCACTCAAATCACTGCAAAACTACTTTCAATGCAATAAACTTTCAGATTCTATTCTTATTTCGAAAGTTGAAAATTGGTCGAAAAATCGTCAAAAACCAAAGGTTAACCCCTTTACATTTTGGTCAAATTTTTCCACCTAAAATTTTCAACGTAATTTCGCTCAAAAACCACTGAGATCACTGCAAAACTACTTTCTATGCAATAAACTTTCAGATTCTGCTCTTATTTCGAAAGTTGAAAATTGGTCGAAAAATCGTCAAAAACCAAAGGTTAACCCCTTTACATTTTGGTCAAATTTTTCCACCTAAAATTTTCAACGTAATTTCGCTCAAAAACCACTCAAATCACTGCAAAACTACATACTATGTAATAAACTTTCAGATTCTGCTCTTATTTCGAAAGTTGAAAATTGGTCGAAAAATCGTCAAAAACCAAAGGTTAACCCCTTTACATTTTGGTCAAATTTTTCCACCTAAAATTTTCGACGTAATTTCGCTCAAAAACCACTGAAATCACTGCAAAACTACTTTCTATGCAATAAATTTTCAGATTCTGCTCTTATTTCGAAAGTTGAAAATTGGTCGAAAAATCGTGAAAAACCAAAGGTTAACCCCTTTACATTTTGGTCAAATTTTTCCACCTAAAATTTTCGACGTAATTTCGCTCAAAAACCACTGAAATCACTGCAAAACTACTTTCTATGCAATAAACTTTCAGATTCTGCTCTTATTTCGAAAGTTGAAAATTGGTCGAAAAATCGTCAAAAACCAAAGGTTAACCCCTTTACATTTTCGTCAAATTTTTCCACCTAAAATTTTCGACGTAATTTCGCTCAAAAACCACTGAAATCACTGCAAACTACTTTCTATGCAATAAACTTTCAGATTCTATTCTTATTTCGAAAGTTGAAAATTGGTCGAAAAATCGTCAAAAACCAAAGGTTAACCCCTTTACATTTTGGTCAAATTTTTCCACCTAAAATTTTCAACGTAATTTCGCTCAAAAACCACTCAAATCACTGCAAAACTACATTCTATGCAATAAACTTTCAGATTCTGCTCTTATTTCGAAAGTTGAAAATTGGTCGAAAAATCGTCAAAAACCAAAGGTTAACCCCTTTACATTTTGGTCAAATTTTTCCACCTAAAATTTTCAACGTAATTTCGCTCAAAAACCACTCAAATAACTGCAAAACTACATTCTATGCAATAAACTTTCAGATTCTATTCTTATTTCGAAAGTTGAAAATTGGTCGAAAAATCGTCAAAAACCAAAGGTTAACCGCTTTACATTTTGGTCAAATTTTTCCACCTAAAATTTTCGACGTAATTTCGCTCAAAAACCACTCAAATCACTGCAAAACTACTTTCTATGCAATAAATTTTCAGATTCTGCTCTTATTTCGAAAGTTGAAAATTGGTCGAAAAATCGTCAAAACCAAAGGTTAACCCCTTTACATTTTGGTCAAATTTTTCCACATAAAATGTTCGACGTAATTTCGCTCAAAAACCACTCAAATCACTGCAAAACTACTTTCTATGCAATAAACTTTCACATTCTGCTCTTATTTCGAAAGTTGAAAATTTTGGTCAAATTTTTCCACGTAAAATTTTCAACGAAATTTCGCTCAAAAACCACTCAAATCACTGCAAAACTACTTTCTATGCAATAAACTTTCAGATTCTTTTCTTATTTCGAAAGTTGAAAATTGGTCGAAAAATCGTCAAAAACCAAAGGTTAACCCCTTTACATTTTGGTCAAATTTTTCCACCTAAAAATTTCAACGTAATTTCGCTCAAAAACCACTCAAATAACTGCAAAACTACATTCTATGCAATAAACTTTCAGATTCTGCTCTTATTTCGAAAGTTGAAAATTGGTCGAAAAATCGTCAAAAATTAAAGGTTAACCACTTTACATTTTGGTCAAATTTTTCCACCTAAAATTTTCGACGTAATTTCGCTCAAAAACCACTGAAATCACTGCAAAACTACATTCTATGCAATAAACTTTCAGATTCTATTCTTATTTCGAAAGTTGAAAATTGGTCGAAAAATCGTCAAAAACCAAAGGTTAACCCCTTTACATTTTGGTCAAATTTTTCCACCAAAAATTTTCAACGTAATTTCACTCAAAAACCACTCAAATCACTGCAAAACTACATTCTATGCAATAAACTTTCAGATTCTATTCTTATTTCGAAAGTTGAAAATTGGTCGAAAAATCGTCAAAAACCAAAGGTTAACCCCTTTACATTTTGGTCAAATTTTTCCACCAAAAATTTTCAACGTAATTTCGCTCAAAAACCACTCAAATTACTGCAAAACTACATTCTATGCAATAAACTTTCAGATTCTGCTCTTATTTCGAAAGTTGAAAATTGGTCGAAAAATCGTCAAAAACCAAAGGTTAACCCCTTTACATTTTGGTCAAATTTTTCCACCTAAAATTTTCGACGTAATTTCGCTCAAAAACCACTGAAATCACTGCAAAACTACTTTCTATGCAATAAACTTTCAGATTCTATTCTTATTTCGAAAGTTGAAAATTGGTCGAAAAATCGTCAAAAACCAAAGGTTAACTCCTTTACATTTTTGTCAAATTTTTCCACCTAAAATTTTCAACGTAATTTCGCTCAAAAACCACTCAAATCACTGCAAAACTACATTCTATGCAATAAACTTTCAGATTCTGCTCTTATTTCGAAAGTTGAAAATTGGTCGAAAAATCGTCAAAAACCAAAGGTTAACCCCTTTACATTTTGGTCAAATTTTTCCACCTAAAATTTTCGACGTAATTTCGTTCAAAAACCACTGAAATCACTGCAAAGCTACTTTCTATGCAATAAACTTTCAGATTCTATTCTTATTTCGAAAGTTGAAAATTGGTCGAAAAATCCTCAAAAACCAAAGGTTAACCCCTTTACATTTTGGTCAAATTTTTCCACCTAAAATTTTCGACGTAATTTCGTTCAAAAACCACTGAAATCACTGCAAAGCTACTTTCTATGCAATAAACTTTCAGATTCTATTCTTATTTCGAAAGTTGAAAATTGGTCGAAAAATCCTCAAAAACCAAAGGTTAACCCCTTTACATTTTGGTCAAATTTTTCCACCTAAAATTTTCGACGTAATTTCGCTCAAAAACCACTGAAATCACTACAAAACTACTTTCTATGCAATAAATTTTCAGATTCTGCTCTTATTTCGAAAGTTGAAAATTGGTCGAAAAATCGTCAAAAACCAAAGGTTAACCCCTTTACATTTTGGTCAAATTTTTCCACATAAAATAATCGACGTAATTTCGCTCAAATACCACTCAAATCACTGCAAAACTACTTTCTATGCAATAAACTTTCACATTCTGCTCTTATTTCGAAAGTTGAAAATTTTGGTCAAATTTTTCCACGTAAAATTTTCAACGTAATTTCGCTCAAAAACCACTCAAATCACTGCAAAACTACTTTCTATGCAATAAACTTTCAGATTCTATTCTTATTTCGAAAGTTGAAAATTGGTCGAAAAATCGTAAAAAACCAAAGGTTAACCCCTTTACATTTTGGTCAAATTTTTCCACCTAAAATTTTCGACGTAATTTCGCTCAAAAACCACTGAAATCACTGCAAAACTACTTTCTATGCAATAAATTTTCAGATTCTGCTCTTATTTCGAAAGTTGAAAATTGGTCGAAAAATCGTCAAAAACCAAAGGTTAACCCCTTTACATTTTGGTCAAATTTTTCCACGTAAAATTTTCAACGTAATTTCGCTCAAAAACCACTGAGATCACTGTAAAACTTCTTTCTATGCAATAAACTTTCAGATTCTGCTCTTATTTCGAAAGTTGAAAATTGGTCGAAAAATCGTCAAAAACCAAAGGTTAACCCCTTTACATTTTGGTCAAATTTTTCCACCTAAAATTTTCGACGTAATTTCGCTCAAAAACCACTGAAATCACTGCAACACTACATTCTATGCAATAAACTTTCAGATTCTGCTCTTATTTCGAAAGTTGAAAATTGGTCGAAAAATCGTCAAAAACCAAAGGTTAACCCCTTTACATTTTGGTCAAATTTTTCCACCTAAAATTTTCGACGTAATTTCGCTCAAAAACCACTGAAATCACTGCAAAACTACTTTCTATGCAATAAACTTTCAGATTCTGCTCTTATTTCGAAAGTTGAAAATTGGTCGAAAAATCGTCAAAAACCAAAGGTTAACCCCTTTACATTTTGGTCAAATTTTTCCACCTAAAATTTTCGACGTAATTTCGCTCAAAAACCACTGAAATCACTGCAAAACTACTTTCTATGCAATAAACTTTCAGATTCTGCTCTTATTTCGAAAGTTGAAAATTGGTCGAAAAATCGTCAAAAACCAAAGGTTAACCCCTTTACATTTTGGTCAAATTTTTCCACCTAAAATTTTCGACGTAATTTCGCTCAAAAACCACTGAAATCACTGCAAAACTACTTTCTATGCAATAAACTTTCAGATTCTGCTCTTATTTCGAAAGTTGAAAATTGGTCGAAAAATCGTCAAAAACCAAAGGTTAACCCCTTTACATTTTGGTCAAATTTTTCCACCTAAAATTTTCGACGTAATTTCGCTCAAAAACCACTGAAATCACTGCAAAACTACTTTCTATGCAATAAACTTTCAGATTCTGCTCTTATTTCGAAAGTTGAAAATTGGTCGAAAAATCGTCAAAAACCAAAGGTTAACCCCTTTACATTTTGGTCAAATTTTTCCACCTAAAATTTTCGACGTAATTTCGCTCAAAAACCACTGAAATCACTGCAAAACTACTTTCTATGCAATAAACTTTCAGATTCTGCTCTTATTTCGAAAGTTGAAAATTGGTCGAAAAATCGTCAAAAACCAAAGGTTAACCCCTTTACATTTTGGTCAAATTTTTCCACCTAAAATTTTCGACGTAATTTCGCTCAAAAACCACTGAAATCACTGCAAAACTACTTTCTATGCAATAAACTTTCACATTCTGCTCTTATTTCGAAAGTTGAAAATTGGTCGAAAAATCGTCAAAAACCAAAGGTTAACCCCTTTACATTTTGGTCAAATTTTTCCACCTAAAATTTTCGACGTAATTTCGCTCAAAAACCACTGAAATCACTGCAAAACTACTTTCTATGCAATAAACTTTCAGATTCTGCTCTTATTTCGAAAGTTGAAAATTGGTCGAAAAATCGTCAAAAACCAAAGGTTAACCCCTTTACATTTTGGTCAAATTTTTCCACCTAAAATTTTCGACGTAATTTCGCTCAAAAACCACTGAAATCACTGCAAAACTACTTTCTATGCAATAAACTTTCAGATTCTGCTCTTATTTCGAAAGTTGAAAATTGGTCGAAAAATCGTCAAAAACCAAAGGTTAACCCCTTTACATTTTGGTCAAATTTTTCCACCTAAAATTTTCGACGTAATTTCGCTCAAAAACCACTGAAATCACTGCAAAACTACTTTCTATGCAATAAACTTTCAGATTCTGCTCTTATTTCGAAAGTTGAAAATTGGTCGAAAAATCGTCAAAAACCAAAGGTTAACCCCTTTACATTTTGGTCAAATTTTTCCACCTAAAATTTTCGACGTAATTTCGCTCAAAAACCACTGAAATCACTGCAAAACTACTTTCTATGCAATAAACTTTCAGATTCTGCTCTTATTTCGAAAGTTGAAAATTGGTCGAAAAATCGTCAAAAACCAAAGGTTAACCCCTTTACATTTTGGTCAAATTTTTCCACCTAAAATTTTCGACGTAATTTCGCTCAAAAACCACTGAAATCACTGCAAAACTACTTTCTATGCAATAAACTTTCAGATTCTGCTCTTATTTCGAAAGTTGAAAATTGGTCGAAAAATCGTCAAAAACCAAAGGTTAACCCCTTTACATTTTGGTCAAATTTTTCCACCTAAAATTTTCGACGTAATTTCGCTCAAAAACCACTGAAATCACTGCAAAACTACTTTCTATGCAATAAACTTTCAGATTCTGCTCTTATTTCGAAAGTTGAAAATTGGTCGAAAAATCGTCAAAAACCAAAGGTTAACCCCTTTACATTTTGGTCAAATTTTTCCACCTAAAATTTTCGACGTAATTTCGCTCAAAAACCACTGAAATCACTGCAAAACTACTTTCTATGCAATAAACTTTCAGATTCTGCTCTTATTTCGAAAGTTGAAAATTGGTCGAAAAATCGTCAAAAACCAAAGGTTAACCCCTTTACATTTTGGTCAAATTTTTCCACCTAAAATTTTCGACGTAATTTCGCTCAAAAACCACTGAAATCACTGCAAAACTACTTTCTATGCAATAAACTTTCAGATTCTGCTCTTATTTCGAAAGTTGAAAATTGGTCGAAAAATCGTCAAAAACCAAAGGTTAACCCCTTTACATTTTGGTCAAATTTTTCCACCTAAAATTTTCGACGTAATTTCGCTCAAAAACCACTGAAATCACTGCAAAACTACTTTCTATGCAATAAACTTTCAGATTCTGCTCTTATTTCGAAAGTTGAAAATTGGTCGAAAAATCGTCAAAAACCAAAGGTTAACCCCTTTACATTTTGGTCAAATTTTTCCACCTAAAATTTTCGACGTAATTTCGCTCAAAAACCACTGAAATCACTGCAAAACTACTTTCTATGCAATAAACTTTCAGATTCTGCTCTTATTTCGAAAGTTGAAAATTGGTCGAAAAATCGTCAAAAACCAAAGGTTAACCCCTTTACATTTTGGTCAAATTTTTCCACCTAAAATTTTCGACGTAATTTCGCTCAAAAACCACTGAAATCACTGCAAAACTACTTTCTATGCAATAAACTTTCAGATTCTGCTCTTATTTCGAAAGTTGAAAATTGGTCGAAAAATCGTCAAAAACCAAAGGTTAACCCCTTTACATTTTGGTCAAATTTTTCCACCTAAAATTTTCGACGTAATTTCGCTCAAAAACCACTGAAATCACTGCAAAACTACTTTCTATGCAATAAACTTTCAGATTCTGCTCTTATTTCGAAAGTTGAAAATTGGTCGAAAAATCGTCAAAAACCAAAGGTTAACCCCTTTACATTTTGGTCAAATTTTTCCACCTAAAATTTTCGACGTAATTTCGCTCAAAAACCACTGAAATCACTGCAAAACTACTTTCTATGCAATAAACTTTCAGATTCTGCTCTTATTTCGAAAGTTGAAAATTGGTCGAAAAATCGTCAAAAACCAAAGGTTAACCCCTTTACATTTTGGTCAAATTTTTCCACCTAAAATTTTCGACGTAATTTCGCTCAAAAACCACTGAAATCACTGCAAAACTACTTTCTATGCAATAAACTTTCAGATTCTGCTCTTATTTCGAAAGTTGAAAATTGGTCGAAAAATCGTCAAAAACCAAAGGTTAACCCCTTTACATTTTGGTCAAATTTTTCCACCTAAAATTTTCGACGTAATTTCGCTCAAAAACCACTGAAATCACTGCAAAACTACTTTCTATGCAATAAACTTTCAGATTCTGCTCTTATTTCGAAAGTTGAAAATTGGTCGAAAAATCGTCAAAAACCAAAGGTTAACCCCTTTACATTTTGGTCAAATTTTTCCACCTAAAATTTTCGACGTAATTTCGCTCAAAAACCACTGAAATCACTGCAAAACTACTTTCTATGCAATAAACTTTCAGATTCTGCTCTTATTTCGAAAGTTGAAAATTGGTCGAAAAATCGTCAAAAACCAAAGGTTAACCCCTTTACATTTTGGTCAAATTTTTCCACCTAAAATTTTCGACGTAATTTCGCTCAAAAACCACTGAAATCACTGCAAAACTACTTTCTATGCAATAAACTTTCAGATTCTGCTCTTATTTCGAAAGTTGAAAATTGGTCGAAAAATCGTCAAAAACCAAAGGTTAACCCCTTTACATTTTGGTCAAATTTTTCCACCTAAAATTTTCGACGTAATTTCGCTCAAAAACCACTGAAATCACTGCAAAACTACTTTCTATGCAATAAACTTTCAGATTCTGCTCTTATTTCGAAAGTTGAAAATTGGTCGAAAAATCGTCAAAAACCAAAGGTTAACCCCTTTACATTTTGGTCAAATTTTTCCACCTAAAATTTTCGACGTAATTTCGCTCAAAAACCACTGAAATCACTGCAAAACTACTTTCTATGCAATAAACTTTCAGATTCTGCTCTTATTTCGAAAGTTGAAAATTGGTCGAAAAATCGTCAAAAACCAAAGGTTAACCCCTTTACATTTTGGTCAAATTTTTCCACCTAAAATTTTCGACGTAATTTCGCTCAAAAACCACTGAAATCACTGCAAAACTACTTTCTATGCAATAAACTTTCAGATTCTGCTCTTATTTCGAAAGTTGAAAATTGGTCGAAAAATCGTCAAAAACCAAAGGTTAACCCCTTTACATTTTGGTCAAATTTTTCCACCTAAAATTTTCGACGTAATTTCGCTCAAAAACCACTGAAATCACTGCAAAACTACTTTCTATGCAATAAACTTTCAGATTCTGCTCTTATTTCGAAAGTTGAAAATTGGTCGAAAAATCGTCAAAAACCAAAGGTTAACCCCTTTACATTTTGGTCAAATTTTTCCACCTAAAATTTTCGACGTAATTTCGCTCAAAAACCACTGAAATCACTGCAAAACTACTTTCTATGCAATAAACTTTCAGATTCTGCTCTTATTTCGAAAGTTGAAAATTGGTCGAAAAATCGTCAAAAACCAAAGGTTAACCCCTTTACATTTTGGTCAAATTTTTCCACCTAAAATTTTCGACGTAATTTCGCTCAAAAACCACTGAAATCACTGCAAAACTACTTTCTATGCAATAAACTTTCAGATTCTGCTCTTATTTCGAAAGTTGAAAATTGGTCGAAAAATCGTCAAAAACCAAAGGTTAACCCCTTTACATTTTGGTCAAATTTTTCCACCTAAAATTTTCGACGTAATTTCGCTCAAAAACCACTGAAATCACTGCAAAACTACTTTCTATGCAATAAACTTTCAGATTCTGCTCTTATTTCGAAAGTTGAAAATTGGTCGAAAAATCGTCAAAAACCAAAGGTTAACCCCTTTACATTTTGGTCAAATTTTTCCACCTAAAATTTTCGACGTAATTTCGCTCAAAAACCACTGAAATCACTGCAAAACTACTTTCTATGCAATAAACTTTCAGATTCTGCTCTTATTTCGAAAGTTGAAAATTGGTCGAAAAATCGTCAAAAACCAAAGGTTAACCCCTTTACATTTTGGTCAAATTTTTCCACCTAAAATTTTCGACGTAATTTCGCTCAAAAACCACTGAAATCACTGCAAAACTACTTTCTATGCAATAAACTTTCAGATTCTGCTCTTATTTCGAAAGTTGAAAATTGGTCGAAAAATCGTCAAAAACCAAAGGTTAACCCCTTTACATTTTGGTCAAATTTTTCCACCTAAAATTTTCGACGTAATTTCGCTCAAAAACCACTGAAATCACTGCAAAACTACTTTCTATGCAATAAACTTTCAGATTCTGCTCTTATTTCGAAAGTTGAAAATTGGTCGAAAAATCGTCAAAAACCAAAGGTTAACCCCTTTACATTTTGGTCAAATTTTTCCACCTAAAATTTTCGACGTAATTTCGCTCAAAAACCACTGAAATCACTGCAAAACTACTTTCTATGCAATAAACTTTCAGATTCTGCTCTTATTTCGAAAGTTGAAAATTGGTCGAAAAATCGTCAAAAACCAAAGGTTAACCCCTTTACATTTTGGTCAAATTTTTCCACCTAAAATTTTCGACGTAATTTCGCTCAAAAACCACTGAAATCACTGCAAAACTACTTTCTATGCAATAAACTTTCAGATTCTGCTCTTATTTCGAAAGTTGAAAATTGGTCGAAAAATCGTCAAAAACCAAAGGTTAACCCCTTTACATTTTGGTCAAATTTTTCCACCTAAAATTTTCGACGTAATTTCGCTCAAAAACCACTGAAATCACTGCAAAACTACTTTCTATGCAATAAACTTTCAGATTCTGCTCTTATTTCGAAAGTTGAAAATTGGTCGAAAAATCGTCAAAAACCAAAGGTTAACCCCTTTACATTTTGGTCAAATTTTTCCACCTAAAATTTTCGACGTAATTTCGCTCAAAAACCACTGAAATCACTGCAAAACTACTTTCTATGCAATAAACTTTCAGATTCTGCTCTTATTTCGAAAGTTGAAAATTGGTCGAAAAATCGTCAAAAACCAAAGGTTAACCCCTTTACATTTTGGTCAAATTTTTCCACCTAAAATTTTCGACGTAATTTCGCTCAAAAACCACTGAAATCACTGCAAAACTACTTTCTATGCAATAAACTTTCAGATTCTGCTCTTATTTCGAAAGTTGAAAATTGGTCGAAAAATCGTCAAAAACCAAAGGTTAACCCCTTTACATTTTGGTCAAATTTTTCCACCTAAAATTTTCGACGTAATTTCGCTCAAAAACCACTGAAATCACTGCAAAACTACTTTCTATGCAATAAACTTTCAGATTCTGCTCTTATTTCGAAAGTTGAAAATTGGTCGAAAAATCGTCAAAAACCAAAGGTTAACCCCTTTACATTTTGGTCAAATTTTTCCACCTAAAATTTTCGACGTAATTTCGCTCAAAAACCACTGAAATCACTGCAAAACTACTTTCTATGCAATAAACTTTCAGATTCTGCTCTTATTTCGAAAGTTGAAAATTGGTCGAAAAATCGTCAAAAACCAAAGGTTAACCCCTTTACATTTTGGTCAAATTTTTCCACCTAAAATTTTCGACGTAATTTCGCTCAAAAACCACTGAAATCACTGCAAAACTACTTTCTATGCAATAAACTTTCAGATTCTGCTCTTATTTCGAAAGTTGAAAATTGGTCGAAAAATCGTCAAAAACCAAAGGTTAACCCCTTTACATTTTGGTCAAATTTTTCCACCTAAAATTTTCGACGTAATTTCGCTCAAAAACCACTGAAATCACTGCAAAACTACTTTCTATGCAATAAACTTTCAGATTCTGCTCTTATTTCGAAAGTTGAAAATTGGTCGAAAAATCGTCAAAAACCAAAGGTTAACCCCTTTACATTTTGGTCAAATTTTTCCACCTAAAATTTTCGACGTAATTTCGCTCAAAAACCACTGAAATCACTGCAAAACTACTTTCTATGCAATAAACTTTCAGATTCTGCTCTTATTTCGAAAGTTGAAAATTGGTCGAAAAATCGTCAAAAACCAAAGGTTAACCCCTTTACATTTTGGTCAAATTTTTCCACCTAAAATTTTCGACGTAATTTCGCTCAAAAACCACTGAAATCACTGCAAAACTACTTTCTATGCAATAAACTTTCAGATTCTGCTCTTATTTCGAAAGTTGAAAATTGGTCGAAAAATCGTCAAAAACCAAAGGTTAACCCCTTTACATTTTGGTCAAATTTTTCCACCTAAAATTTTCGACGTAATTTCGCTCAAAAACCACTGAAATCACTGCAAAACTACTTTCTATGCAATAAACTTTCAGATTCTGCTCTTATTTCGAAAGTTGAAAATTGGTCGAAAAATCGTCAAAAACCAAAGGTTAACCCCTTTACATTTTGGTCAAATTTTTCCACCTAAAATTTTCGACGTAATTTCGCTCAAAAACCACTGAAATCACTGCAAAACTACTTTCTATGCAATAAACTTTCAGATTCTGCTCTTATTTCGAAAGTTGAAAATTGGTCGAAAAATCGTCAAAAACCAAAGGTTAACCCCTTTACATTTTGGTCAAATTTTTCCACCTAAAATTTTCGACGTAATTTCGCTCAAAAACCACTGAAATCACTGCAAAACTACTTTCTATGCAATAAACTTTCAGATTCTGCTCTTATTTCGAAAGTTGAAAATTGGTCGAAAAATCGTCAAAAACCAAAGGTTAACCCCTTTACATTTTGGTCAAATTTTTCCACCTAAAATTTTCGACGTAATTTCGCTCAAAAACCACTGAAATCACTGCAAAACTACTTTCTATGCAATAAACTTTCAGATTCTGCTCTTATTTCGAAAGTTGAAAATTGGTCGAAAAATCGTCAAAAACCAAAGGTTAACCCCTTTACATTTTGGTCAAATTTTTCCACCTAAAATTTTCGACGTAATTTCGCTCAAAAACCACTGAAATCACTGCAAAACTACTTTCTATGCAATAAACTTTCAGATTCTGCTCTTATTTCGAAAGTTGAAAATTGGTCGAAAAATCGTCAAAAACCAAAGGTTAACCCCTTTACATTTTGGTCAAATTTTTCCACCTAAAATTTTCGACGTAATTTCGCTCAAAAACCACTGAAATCACTGCAAAACTACTTTCTATGCAATAAACTTTCAGATTCTGCTCTTATTTCGAAAGTTGAAAATTGGTCGAAAAATCGTCAAAAACCAAAGGTTAACCCCTTTACATTTTGGTCAAATTTTTCCACCTAAAATTTTCGACGTAATTTCGCTCAAAAACCACTGAAATCACTGCAAAACTACTTTCTATGCAATAAACTTTCAGATTCTGCTCTTATTTCGAAAGTTGAAAATTGGTCGAAAAATCGTCAAAAACCAAAGGTTAACCCCTTTACATTTTGGTCAAATTTTTCCACCTAAAATTTTCGACGTAATTTCGCTCAAAAACCACTGAAATCACTGCAAAACTACTTTCTATGCAATAAACTTTCAGATTCTGCTCTTATTTCGAAAGTTGAAAATTGGTCGAAAAATCGTCAAAAACCAAAGGTTAACCCCTTTACATTTTGGTCAAATTTTTCCACCTAAAATTTTCGACGTAATTTCGCTCAAAAACCACTGAAATCACTGCAAAACTACTTTCTATGCAATAAACTTTCAGATTCTGCTCTTATTTCGAAAGTTGAAAATTGGTCGAAAAATCGTCAAAAACCAAAGGTTAACCCCTTTACATTTTGGTCAAATTTTTCCACCTAAAATTTTCGACGTAATTTCGCTCAAAAACCACTGAAATCACTGCAAAACTACTTTCTATGCAATAAACTTTCAGATTCTGCTCTTATTTCGAAAGTTGAAAATTGGTCGAAAAATCGTCAAAAACCAAAGGTTAACCCCTTTACATTTTGGTCAAATTTTTCCACCTAAAATTTTCGACGTAATTTCGCTCAAAAACCACTGAAATCACTGCAAAACTACTTTCTATGCAATAAACTTTCAGATTCTGCTCTTATTTCGAAAGTTGAAAATTGGTCGAAAAATCGTCAAAAACCAAAGGTTAACCCCTTTACATTTTGGTCAAATTTTTCCACCTAAAATTTTCGACGTAATTTCGCTCAAAAACCACTGAAATCACTGCAAAACTACTTTCTATGCAATAAACTTTCAGATTCTGCTCTTATTTCGAAAGTTGAAAATTGGTCGAAAAATCGTCAAAAACCAAAGGTTAACCCCTTTACATTTTGGTCAAATTTTTCCACCTAAAATTTTCGACGTAATTTCGCTCAAAAACCACTGAAATCACTGCAAAACTACTTTCTATGCAATAAACTTTCAGATTCTGCTCTTATTTCGAAAGTTGAAAATTGGTCGAAAAATCGTCAAAAACCAAAGGTTAACCCCTTTACATTTTGGTCAAATTTTTCCACCTAAAATTTTCGACGTAATTTCGCTCAAAAACCACTGAAATCACTGCAAAACTACTTTCTATGCAATAAACTTTCAGATTCTGCTCTTATTTCGAAAGTTGAAAATTGGTCGAAAAATCGTCAAAAACCAAAGGTTAACCCCTTTACATTTTGGTCAAATTTTTCCACCTAAAATTTTCGACGTAATTTCGCTCAAAAACCACTGAAATCACTGCAAAACTACTTTCTATGCAATAAACTTTCAGATTCTGCTCTTATTTCGAAAGTTGAAAATTGGTCGAAAAATCGTCAAAAACCAAAGGTTAACCCCTTTACATTTTGGTCAAATTTTTCCACCTAAAATTTTCGACGTAATTTCGCTCAAAAACCACTGAAATCACTGCAAAACTACTTTCTATGCAATAAACTTTCAGATTCTGCTCTTATTTCGAAAGTTGAAAATTGGTCGAAAAATCGTCAAAAACCAAAGGTTAACCCCTTTACATTTTGGTCAAATTTTTCCACCTAAAATTTTCGACGTAATTTCGCTCAAAAACCACTGAAATCACTGCAAAACTACTTTCTATGCAATAAACTTTCAGATTCTGCTCTTATTTCGAAAGTTGAAAATTGGTCGAAAAATCGTCAAAAACCAAAGGTTAACCCCTTTACATTTTGGTCAAATTTTTCCACCTAAAATTTTCGACGTAATTTCGCTCAAAAACCACTGAAATCACTGCAAAACTACTTTCTATGCAATAAACTTTCAGATTCTGCTCTTATTTCGAAAGTTGAAAATTGGTCGAAAAATCGTCAAAAACCAAAGGTTAACCCCTTTACATTTTGGTCAAATTTTTCCACCTAAAATTTTCGACGTAATTTCGCTCAAAAACCACTGAAATCACTGCAAAACTACTTTCTATGCAATAAACTTTCAGATTCTGCTCTTATTTCGAAAGTTGAAAATTGGTCGAAAAATCGTCAAAAACCAAAGGTTAACCCCTTTACATTTTGGTCAAATTTTTCCACCTAAAATTTTCGACGTAATTTCGCTCAAAAACCACTGAAATCACTGCAAAACTACTTTCTATGCAATAAACTTTCAGATTCTGCTCTTATTTCGAAAGTTGAAAATTGGTCGAAAAATCGTCAAAAACCAAAGGTTAACCCCTTTACATTTTGGTCAAATTTTTCCACCTAAAATTTTCGACGTAATTTCGCTCAAAAACCACTGAAATCACTGCAAAACTACTTTCTATGCAATAAACTTTCAGATTCTGCTCTTATTTCGAAAGTTGAAAATTGGTCGAAAAATCGTCAAAAACCAAAGGTTAACCCCTTTACATTTTGGTCAAATTTTTCCACCTAAAATTTTCGACGTAATTTCGCTCAAAAACCACTGAAATCACTGCAAAACTACTTTCTATGCAATAAACTTTCAGATTCTGCTCTTATTTCGAAAGTTGAAAATTGGTCGAAAAATCGTCAAAAACCAAAGGTTAACCCCTTTACATTTTGGTCAAATTTTTCCACCTAAAATTTTCGACGTAATTTCGCTCAAAAACCACTGAAATCACTGCAAAACTACTTTCTATGCAATAAACTTTCAGATTCTGCTCTTATTTCGAAAGTTGAAAATTGGTCGAAAAATCGTCAAAAACCAAAGGTTAACCCCTTTACATTTTGGTCAAATTTTTCCACCTAAAATTTTCGACGTAATTTCGCTCAAAAACCACTGAAATCACTGCAAAACTACTTTCTATGCAATAAACTTTCAGATTCTGCTCTTATTTCGAAAGTTGAAAATTGGTCGAAAAATCGTCAAAAACCAAAGGTTAACCCCTTTACATTTTGGTCAAATTTTTCCACCTAAAATTTTCGACGTAATTTCGCTCAAAAACCACTGAAATCACTGCAAAACTACTTTCTATGCAATAAACTTTCAGATTCTGCTCTTATTTCGAAAGTTGAAAATTGGTCGAAAAATCGTCAAAAACCAAAGGTTAACCCCTTTACATTTTGGTCAAATTTTTCCACCTAAAATTTTCGACGTAATTTCGCTCAAAAACCACTGAAATCACTGCAAAACTACTTTCTATGCAATAAACTTTCAGATTCTGCTCTTATTTCGAAAGTTGAAAATTGGTCGAAAAATCGTCAAAAACCAAAGGTTAACCCCTTTACATTTTGGTCAAATTTTTCCACCTAAAATTTTCGACGTAATTTCGCTCAAAAACCACTGAAATCACTGCAAAACTACTTTCTATGCAATAAACTTTCAGATTCTGCTCTTATTTCGAAAGTTGAAAATTGGTCGAAAAATCGTCAAAAACCAAAGGTTAACCCCTTTACATTTTGGTCAAATTTTTCCACCTAAAATTTTCGACGTAATTTCGCTCAAAAACCACTGAAATCACTGCAAAACTACTTTCTATGCAATAAACTTTCAGATTCTGCTCTTATTTCGAAAGTTGAAAATTGGTCGAAAAATCGTCAAAAACCAAAGGTTAACCCCTTTACATTTTGGTCAAATTTTTCCACCTAAAATTTTCGACGTAATTTCGCTCAAAAACCACTGAAATCACTGCAAAACTACTTTCTATGCAATAAACTTTCAGATTCTGCTCTTATTTCGAAAGTTGAAAATTGGTCGAAAAATCGTCAAAAACCAAAGGTTAACCCCTTTACATTTTGGTCAAATTTTTCCACCTAAAATTTTCGACGTAATTTCGCTCAAAAACCACTGAAATCACTGCAAAACTACTTTCTATGCAATAAACTTTCAGATTCTGCTCTTATTTCGAAAGTTGAAAATTGGTCGAAAAATCGTCAAAAACCAAAGGTTAACCCCTTTACATTTTGGTCAAATTTTTCCACCTAAAATTTTCGACGTAATTTCGCTCAAAAACCACTGAAATCACTGCAAAACTACTTTCTATGCAATAAACTTTCAGATTCTGCTCTTATTTCGAAAGTTGAAAATTGGTCGAAAAATCGTCAAAAACCAAAGGTTAACCCCTTTACATTTTGGTCAAATTTTTCCACCTAAAATTTTCGACGTAATTTCGCTCAAAAACCACTGAAATCACTGCAAAACTACTTTCTATGCAATAAACTTTCAGATTCTGCTCTTATTTCGAAAGTTGAAAATTGGTCGAAAAATCGTCAAAAACCAAAGGTTAACCCCTTTACATTTTGGTCAAATTTTTCCACCTAAAATTTTCGACGTAATTTCGCTCAAAAACCACTGAAATCACTGCAAAACTACTTTCTATGCAATAAACTTTCAGATTCTGCTCTTATTTCGAAAGTTGAAAATTGGTCGAAAAATCGTCAAAAACCAAAGGTTAACCCCTTTACATTTTGGTCAAATTTTTCCACCTAAAATTTTCGACGTAATTTCGCTCAAAAACCACTGAAATCACTGCAAAACTACTTTCTATGCAATAAACTTTCAGATTCTGCTCTTATTTCGAAAGTTGAAAATTGGTCGAAAAATCGTCAAAAACCAAAGGTTAACCCCTTTACATTTTGGTCAAATTTTTCCACCTAAAATTTTCGACGTAATTTCGCTCAAAAACCACTGAAATCACTGCAAAACTACTTTCTATGCAATAAACTTTCAGATTCTGCTCTTATTTCGAAAGTTGAAAATTGGTCGAAAAATCGTCAAAAACCAAAGGTTAACCCCTTTACATTTTGGTCAAATTTTTCCACCTAAAATTTTCGACGTAATTTCGCTCAAAAACCACTGAAATCACTGCAAAACTACTTTCTATGCAATAAACTTTCAGATTCTGCTCTTATTTCGAAAGTTGAAAATTGGTCGAAAAATCGTCAAAAACCAAAGGTTAACCCCTTTACATTTTGGTCAAATTTTTCCACCTAAAATTTTCGACGTAATTTCGCTCAAAAACCACTGAAATCACTGCAAAACTACTTTCTATGCAATAAACTTTCAGATTCTGCTCTTATTTCGAAAGTTGAAAATTGGTCGAAAAATCGTCAAAAACCAAAGGTTAACCCCTTTACATTTTGGTCAAATTTTTCCACCTAAAATTTTCGACGTAATTTCGCTCAAAAACCACTGAAATCACTGCAAAACTACTTTCTATGCAATAAACTTTCAGATTCTGCTCTTATTTCGAAAGTTGAAAATTGGTCGAAAAATCGTCAAAAACCAAAGGTTAACCCCTTTACATTTTGGTCAAATTTTTCCACCTAAAATTTTCGACGTAATTTCGCTCAAAAACCACTGAAATCACTGCAAAACTACTTTCTATGCAATAAACTTTCAGATTCTGCTCTTATTTCGAAAGTTGAAAATTGGTCGAAAAATCGTCAAAAACCAAAGGTTAACCCCTTTACATTTTGGTCAAATTTTTCCACCTAAAATTTTCGACGTAATTTCGCTCAAAAACCACTGAAATCACTGCAAAACTACTTTCTATGCAATAAACTTTCAGATTCTGCTCTTATTTCGAAAGTTGAAAATTGGTCGAAAAATCGTCAAAAACCAAAGGTTAACCCCTTTACATTTTGGTCAAATTTTTCCACCTAAAATTTTCGACGTAATTTCGCTCAAAAACCACTGAAATCACTGCAAAACTACTTTCTATGCAATAAACTTTCAGATTCTGCTCTTATTTCGAAAGTTGAAAATTGGTCGAAAAATCGTCAAAAACCAAAGGTTAACCCCTTTACATTTTGGTCAAATTTTTCCACCTAAAATTTTCGACGTAATTTCGCTCAAAAACCACTGAAATCACTGCAAAACTACTTTCTATGCAATAAACTTTCAGATTCTGCTCTTATTTCGAAAGTTGAAAATTGGTCGAAAAATCGTCAAAAACCAAAGGTTAACCCCTTTACATTTTGGTCAAATTTTTCCACCTAAAATTTTCGACGTAATTTCGCTCAAAAACCACTGAAATCACTGCAAAACTACTTTCTATGCAATAAACTTTCAGATTCTGCTCTTATTTCGAAAGTTGAAAATTGGTCGAAAAATCGTCAAAAACCAAAGGTTAACCCCTTTACATTTTGGTCAAATTTTTCCACCTAAAATTTTCGACGTAATTTCGCTCAAAAACCACTGAAATCACTGCAAAACTACTTTCTATGCAATAAACTTTCAGATTCTGCTCTTATTTCGAAAGTTGAAAATTGGTCGAAAAATCGTCAAAAACCAAAGGTTAACCCCTTTACATTTTGGTCAAATTTTTCCACCTAAAATTTTCGACGTAATTTCGCTCAAAAACCACTGAAATCACTGCAAAACTACTTTCTATGCAATAAACTTTCAGATTCTGCTCTTATTTCGAAAGTTGAAAATTGGTCGAAAAATCGTCAAAAACCAAAGGTTAACCCCTTTACATTTTGGTCAAATTTTTCCACCTAAAATTTTCGACGTAATTTCGCTCAAAAACCACTGAAATCACTGCAAAACTACTTTCTATGCAATAAACTTTCAGATTCTGCTCTTATTTCGAAAGTTGAAAATTGGTCGAAAAATCGTCAAAAACCAAAGGTTAACCCCTTTACATTTTGGTCAAATTTTTCCACCTAAAATTTTCGACGTAATTTCGCTCAAAAACCACTGAAATCACTGCAAAACTACTTTCTATGCAATAAACTTTCAGATTCTGCTCTTATTTCGAAAGTTGAAAATTGGTCGAAAAATCGTCAAAAACCAAAGGTTAACCCCTTTACATTTTGGTCAAATTTTTCCACCTAAAATTTTCGACGTAATTTCGCTCAAAAACCACTGAAATCACTGCAAAACTACTTTCTATGCAATAAACTTTCAGATTCTGCTCTTATTTCGAAAGTTGAAAATTGGTCGAAAAATCGTCAAAAACCAAAGGTTAACCCCTTTACATTTTGGTCAAATTTTTCCACCTAAAATTTTCGACGTAATTTCGCTCAAAAACCACTGAAATCACTGCAAAACTACTTTCTATGCAATAAACTTTCAGATTCTGCTCTTATTTCGAAAGTTGAAAATTGGTCGAAAAATCGTCAAAAACCAAAGGTTAACCCCTTTACATTTTGGTCAAATTTTTCCACCTAAAATTTTCGACGTAATTTCGCTCAAAAACCACTGAAATCACTGCAAAACTACTTTCTATGCAATAAACTTTCAGATTCTGCTCTTATTTCGAAAGTTGAAAATTGGTCGAAAAATCGTCAAAAACCAAAGGTTAACCCCTTTACATTTTGGTCAAATTTTTCCACCTAAAATTTTCGACGTAATTTCGCTCAAAAACCACTGAAATCACTGCAAAACTACTTTCTATGCAATAAACTTTCAGATTCTGCTCTTATTTCGAAAGTTGAAAATTGGTCGAAAAATCGTCAAAAACCAAAGGTTAACCCCTTTACATTTTGGTCAAATTTTTCCACCTAAAATTTTCGACGTAATTTCGCTCAAAAACCACTGAAATCACTGCAAAACTACTTTCTATGCAATAAACTTTCAGATTCTGCTCTTATTTCGAAAGTTGAAAATTGGTCGAAAAATCGTCAAAAACCAAAGGTTAACCCCTTTACATTTTGGTCAAATTTTTCCACCTAAAATTTTCGACGTAATTTCGCTCAAAAACCACTGAAATCACTGCAAAACTACTTTCTATGCAATAAACTTTCAGATTCTGCTCTTATTTCGAAAGTTGAAAATTGGTCGAAAAATCGTCAAAAACCAAAGGTTAACCCCTTTACATTTTGGTCAAATTTTTCCACCTAAAATTTTCGACGTAATTTCGCTCAAAAACCACTGAAATCACTGCAAAACTACTTTCTATGCAATAAACTTTCAGATTCTGCTCTTATTTCGAAAGTTGAAAATTGGTCGAAAAATCGTCAAAAACCAAAGGTTAACCCCTTTACATTTTGGTCAAATTTTTCCACCTAAAATTTTCGACGTAATTTCGCTCAAAAACCACTGAAATCACTGCAAAACTACTTTCTATGCAATAAACTTTCAGATTCTGCTCTTATTTCGAAAGTTGAAAATTGGTCGAAAAATCGTCAAAAACCAAAGGTTAACCCCTTTACATTTTGGTCAAATTTTTCCACCTAAAATTTTCGACGTAATTTCGCTCAAAAACCACTGAAATCACTGCAAAACTACTTTCTATGCAATAAACTTTCAGATTCTGCTCTTATTTCGAAAGTTGAAAATTGGTCGAAAAATCGTCAAAAACCAAAGGTTAACCCCTTTACATTTTGGTCAAATTTTTCCACCTAAAATTTTCGACGTAATTTCGCTCAAAAACCACTGAAATCACTGCAAAACTACTTTCTATGCAATAAACTTTCAGATTCTGCTCTTATTTCGAAAGTTGAAAATTGGTCGAAAAATCGTCAAAAACCAAAGGTTAACCCCTTTACATTTTGGTCAAATTTTTCCACCTAAAATTTTCGACGTAATTTCGCTCAAAAACCACTGAAATCACTGCAAAACTACTTTCTATGCAATAAACTTTCAGATTCTGCTCTTATTTCGAAAGTTGAAAATTGGTCGAAAAATCGTCAAAAACCAAAGGTTAACCCCTTTACATTTTGGTCAAATTTTTCCACCTAAAATTTTCGACGTAATTTCGCTCAAAAACCACTGAAATCACTGCAAAACTACTTTCTATGCAATAAACTTTCAGATTCTGCTCTTATTTCGAAAGTTGAAAATTGGTCGAAAAATCGTCAAAAACCAAAGGTTAACCCCTTTACATTTTGGTCAAATTTTTCCACCTAAAATTTTCGACGTAATTTCGCTCAAAAACCACTGAAATCACTGCAAAACTACTTTCTATGCAATAAACTTTCAGATTCTGCTCTTATTTCGAAAGTTGAAAATTGGTCGAAAAATCGTCAAAAACCAAAGGTTAACCCCTTTACATTTTGGTCAAATTTTTCCACCTAAAATTTTCGACGTAATTTCGCTCAAAAACCACTGAAATCACTGCAAAACTACTTTCTATGCAATAAACTTTCAGATTCTGCTCTTATTTCGAAAGTTGAAAATTGGTCGAAAAATCGTCAAAAACCAAAGGTTAACCCCTTTACATTTTGGTCAAATTTTTCCACCTAAAATTTTCGACGTAATTTCGCTCAAAAACCACTGAAATCACTGCAAAACTACTTTCTATGCAATAAACTTTCAGATTCTGCTCTTATTTCGAAAGTTGAAAATTGGTCGAAAAATCGTCAAAAACCAAAGGTTAACCCCTTTACATTTTGGTCAAATTTTTCCACCTAAAATTTTCGACGTAATTTCGCTCAAAAACCACTGAAATCACTGCAAAACTACTTTCTATGCAATAAACTTTCAGATTCTGCTCTTATTTCGAAAGTTGAAAATTGGTCGAAAAATCGTCAAAAACCAAAGGTTAACCCCTTTACATTTTGGTCAAATTTTTCCACCTAAAATTTTCGACGTAATTTCGCTCAAAAACCACTGAAATCACTGCAAAACTACTTTCTATGCAATAAACTTTCAGATTCTGCTCTTATTTCGAAAGTTGAAAATTGGTCGAAAAATCGTCAAAAACCAAAGGTTAACCCCTTTACATTTTGGTCAAATTTTTCCACCTAAAATTTTCGACGTAATTTCGCTCAAAAACCACTGAAATCACTGCAAAACTACTTTCTATGCAATAAACTTTCAGATTCTGCTCTTATTTCGAAAGTTGAAAATTGGTCGAAAAATCGTCAAAAACCAAAGGTTAACCCCTTTACATTTTGGTCAAATTTTTCCACCTAAAATTTTCGACGTAATTTCGCTCAAAAACCACTGAAATCACTGCAAAACTACTTTCTATGCAATAAACTTTCAGATTCTGCTCTTATTTCGAAAGTTGAAAATTGGTCGAAAAATCGTCAAAAACCAAAGGTTAACCCCTTTACATTTTGGTCAAATTTTTCCACCTAAAATTTTCGACGTAATTTCGCTCAAAAACCACTGAAATCACTGCAAAACTACTTTCTATGCAATAAACTTTCAGATTCTGCTCTTATTTCGAAAGTTGAAAATTGGTCGAAAAATCGTCAAAAACCAAAGGTTAACCCCTTTACATTTTGGTCAAATTTTTCCACCTAAAATTTTCGACGTAATTTCGCTCAAAAACCACTGAAATCACTGCAAAACTACTTTCTATGCAATAAACTTTCAGATTCTGCTCTTATTTCGAAAGTTGAAAATTGGTCGAAAAATCGTCAAAAACCAAAGGTTAACCCCTTTACATTTTGGTCAAATTTTTCCACCTAAAATTTTCGACGTAATTTCGCTCAAAAACCACTGAAATCACTGCAAAACTACTTTCTATGCAATAAACTTTCAGATTCTGCTCTTATTTCGAAAGTTGAAAATTGGTCGAAAAATCGTCAAAAACCAAAGGTTAACCCCTTTACATTTTGGTCAAATTTTTCCACCTAAAATTTTCGACGTAATTTCGCTCAAAAACCACTGAAATCACTGCAAAACTACTTTCTATGCAATAAACTTTCAGATTCTGCTCTTATTTCGAAAGTTGAAAATTGGTCGAAAAATCGTCAAAAACCAAAGGTTAACCCCTTTACATTTTGGTCAAATTTTTCCACCTAAAATTTTCGACGTAATTTCGCTCAAAAACCACTGAAATCACTGCAAAACTACTTTCTATGCAATAAACTTTCAGATTCTGCTCTTATTTCGAAAGTTGAAAATTGGTCGAAAAATCGTCAAAAACCAAAGGTTAACCCCTTTACATTTTGGTCAAATTTTTCCACCTAAAATTTTCGACGTAATTTCGCTCAAAAACCACTGAAATCACTGCAAAACTACTTTCTATGCAATAAACTTTCAGATTCTGCTCTTATTTCGAAAGTTGAAAATTGGTCGAAAAATCGTCAAAAACCAAAGGTTAACCCCTTTACATTTTGGTCAAATTTTTCCACCTAAAATTTTCGACGTAATTTCGCTCAAAAACCACTGAAATCACTGCAAAACTACTTTCTATGCAATAAACTTTCAGATTCTGCTCTTATTTCGAAAGTTGAAAATTGGTCGAAAAATCGTCAAAAACCAAAGGTTAACCCCTTTACATTTTGGTCAAATTTTTCCACCTAAAATTTTCGACGTAATTTCGCTCAAAAACCACTGAAATCACTGCAAAACTACTTTCTATGCAATAAACTTTCAGATTCTGCTCTTATTTCGAAAGTTGAAAATTGGTCGAAAAATCGTCAAAAACCAAAGGTTAACCCCTTTACATTTTGGTCAAATTTTTCCACCTAAAATTTTCGACGTAATTTCGCTCAAAAACCACTGAAATCACTGCAAAACTACTTTCTATGCAATAAACTTTCAGATTCTGCTCTTATTTCGAAAGTTGAAAATTGGTCGAAAAATCGTCAAAAACCAAAGGTTAACCCCTTTACATTTTGGTCAAATTTTTCCACCTAAAATTTTCGACGTAATTTCGCTCAAAAACCACTGAAATCACTGCAAAACTACTTTCTATGCAATAAACTTTCAGATTCTGCTCTTATTTCGAAAGTTGAAAATTGGTCGAAAAATCGTCAAAAACCAAAGGTTAACCCCTTTACATTTTGGTCAAATTTTTCCACCTAAAATTTTCGACGTAATTTCGCTCAAAAACCACTGAAATCACTGCAAAACTACTTTCTATGCAATAAACTTTCAGATTCTGCTCTTATTTCGAAAGTTGAAAATTGGTCGAAAAATCGTCAAAAACCAAAGGTTAACCCCTTTACATTTTGGTCAAATTTTTCCACCTAAAATTTTCGACGTAATTTCGCTCAAAAACCACTCAAATCACTGCAAAACTACTTTCTATGCAATAAACTTTCAGATTCTGCTCTTATTTCGAAAGTTGAAAATTGGTCGAAAAATCGTCAAAAACCAAAGGTTAACCCCTTTACATTTTGGTCAAATTTTTCCACCTAAAATTTTCGACGTAATTTCGCTCAAAAACCACTGAAATCACTGCAAAACTACTTTCTATGCAATAAACTTTCAGATTCTGCTCTTATTTCGAAAGTTGAAAATTGGTCGAAAAATCGTCAAAAACCAAAGGTTAACCCCTTTACATTTTGGTCAAATTTTTCCACCTAAAATTTTCGACGTAATTTCGCTCAAAAACCACTCAAATCACTGCAAAACTACTTTCTATGCAATAAACTTTCAGATTCTGCTTTTATTTCGAAAGTTGAAAATTGGTCGAAAAATCGTCAAAAACCAAAGGTTAACCCCTTTACATTTTGGTCAAATTTTTCCACCTAAAATTTTCAACGTAATTTCGCTCAAAAACCACTGAGATCACTGCAAAACTACTTTCTATGCAATAAACTTTCAGATTCTGCGCCAATTTCAAAAGTTGAAAATTGGTCGAAAAATCGTCAAAAACCGAAGGTTAACCCCTTTACTTTTTAGTCAAATTTTTCCACCTAAAATATTCAACGTAATTTCACTTAAAAACCGCTCGTATCACTGCAAAACTAGCTTCTATGCAATAAACTTTAATATTTTGAGATTATTTCGAAATTTGAAAATTGGTCGAAAAATCGTCAAAAACCAAATTTTAACCCCTTTACTTTTTAGTCAAATTTTTGCACCTAAAACATTATTCAACGTAATTTCACCTTAAAACCGCTGGAATCACTGCAAAACTAGTTTCTATGGAATAAACTTTCATATTTTGACCTTATTTCGAAAGTTGGAAGTTGGTCAAAAAATCGTGAAAAACCAAAATTTAACTCTTGTAGTTTTTAGTGAAATGTTCGACCTCTGAAATATTTTCCAATTTAAGTTTAAAATCACTTTTATAGCTCCCCATCTTAATCTTTTCGATTAAACTTTCGTATTTTTACCGTATTTCGAAGTCTTAAAATATGTGGAAAAATCGTCAAAAACCACTTTTTAGTGAAATGTTCGACGTCAGACATTTGCTACAATTTAATCCTAAAATCACTCAAACCAGTGCGAAACGAAGTCGTTTCGCCTAAACTTTCGTCTTTGGATATTATTTGGAAAGTTTAAAATTTGTCAAACAGTAGTCAAAAACCATGGGATGGTCCCTTCAGTTTATCGAAAAATTTTTGACCTCAATGATCTCTTCGAATTTTAACCTAAAATGATTTAAATAAGTCTCAAACTAAATTATTTCGCCTAATTTTTCATATTCTGAACTGATGTCGGAAGCTTGAAATTGGTCGAGAAACCCTTTACTTCTTTATGAAATTTACCTACGTCGAAAGTTCTACAAAATTGTAGGGTGAAATGACTTAGAAAAGTGTGAAACCGAATTATGTGGGTAAATTTTCGTATTTCATTAAGCTGGTGAAAGATGTTACGTTGGTAGGCAGGACACCCTAGGTTGGTAGGTTAAACACATTAGGTTGGTGTGTTAAACGCACTGCATTGGTGTGCTAAACACACTAAATTAGCGGTAAAACACGCTAGATTTGCTGACAAAACACGCTAGGTTCGTCGGTAAAAGACGCGAATTTGGTCGGTAAAACACACTAGGTTGGTCGGCAAAACACGTTAGGCTGGTGTGTTAAACACTCTAGATTTGCTGGCAAAACATGTTAGATTTACTGGCAAAACACACTAGGTTGGTCGGTAAGACAAGATATTGGTCGGCGAAACACGCTAGGTTGGTCGACAAAACACGCCAGGTTCGTCGGTAAAAGAGCCGATATTGGTCGGCAAAACACGTCAGGTTGGTGGGCAAAACACGCTAGGTTCGTCGGTAAAAGACGAGATATTGGTGGGTAAAACACGCCAGGTTGGTCGGTAAGACGAGATACAGGTCGGCAAAACACGCCAGGTTGGTGATCAAAACACGCTAGGTTCGTCGGTAAGACGAGATACAGGTCGGCAAAACTCGCCAGGTTGGTGGGCAAAACACGCTAGGTTCGTCGGTAAAAGACGAGATATTGGTCGGCAAAACACGCCAGGTTTGTCGGCAAAACACGCTAGGTTCTTCGGTAAAAGACTAAATATTGCTAGGCTGCTGGGTAAAACATGGTAAATCATGGTAAACTGGTGGGCAAGACACGCTAGGTTGGTTTGTCAAACACTGTAGGTTCATCGGTAAAACATGCTGGGTAGGTCAGTAAAACAAGCCAGGTTAGTAGGCAAAGCGGTCTACATTGATGGCAAAACGCTGCAGCTTGGTGGGCAGAACACGCTAGGTTGGACCATAAAACACTCCAAGCTGGTGGGTGAAACACGCCAGGTTGGTCTCTATAAAACACTCCAAGCTGGTGGGTGAAACACACCAGGTTGGTCTCCATAAAATACGCCAGGTTGGTCGGTAGAAGACTTGAGGTTGGCCAGTACAACAGGGACAGAATGCGACCCTTCTTTAAAACGGTCAACGTTACGCCACTGGAATTAACCCTTTGCCTGGTTTAGTTAACACTTGGTAACTTTATTTTAGTATGATCGATGTTCGACGACCGTACTTATCACGGGGAGACTTCTTGAGGAAGGACGGCAAGTAAAAGGTTAAAAAATATCTCCTGGAACCCTTTACTTGGCCTTGTTAGGATTTAGCAACTTTCTTATTTCACTGAGGCCAACGTCACATCACTTCAAACATTTGGAAGACACATCTTGTAATGGTGGCCGCTAAAGAGTGGAAAATCAATGTCGAAGTTAGTAAGTTTGGTCAGATGTTTGGCAACAGCTATATAGCCGCGAACAGCAGAGTAAAATATCCGATAAAACATTATGGCATTTACACTCGACCGCTAAATATCTTGGCACTCGAGATTTTCCTCCTTCAAATTTTATCAACTTTAGAGTAAAATATCATCTGCTGGTTCAAGACAACCAAAAAAATTACACCGACTCTGTCCAGCTACGTCCACAACAACCAATCTGTTGAAAACGAGATGAATTTCTTCATTTCCTTTCATGGATATGACAGGGCCCGGTTGTTCAAAAGGCGATTAGTTTAATCCAGGGTTACCGAAAATGTTGTCCACACCTGTACGATCATGTTCTTGAGAAAAGTTGGAATTTTCTTTTACAGATTTTGGGTGCATACAAAAAGTTTTTAAACTGTGGAGTCTGAACTAGATTGTTCAACCAAAATAAACAAAACCAAAACAACAGATTAACTTATGATCTTGGATTAGCCCTAATCGTGCTTTGAACAACCAGTCCGAGGTCATATATACAAATAGTCATCTCATTTAGGGTTGAGTCTCTCGATGTAGCGGTAGCACGGAGCGAGCACGTATAATAGGCCACGTAATTACGCAATTTGTAGCCTCGCACTTGCTAAATACAAATAAATATAATTTTCTCAATACACAACAATTCATTGGTCCAATGGAAGCGTGAGGGAGTGTGAAGAGGACGAACCACATTAATTACTGCATACCAGCGAAGTTTTCATTCTAACTCATGGACACATCTTGATGAGACTATACTGGGAGTAAGTCATGAGATAGGATGATAAACCTTTGGTTAAGGCGCTGTTACCATACACAACTTGTCTTGCAACTTGAGTCGTAACGGCTCATTCGGGCGTGTTGCAGTCGCACGATAAATGTATGTTACAGGAGGCAATGTTCTGTACAATTTGCCGACGAACGGCAACTCAAAAAGACTAAGAACAAGCCGGTTATTCATTTTCGATGGCTGATCACGAGCGTCGTTACTAGACAAGTTGCACGAAGGGTGTTGCTGAGTACTGCAACGCCCAAAAGACTGTTGCAGCGTTGCAAAATTTGACAATGGTTCAACTTCGTGGAACGCTTGCAGCAACAAAAATATTGCGAGACTTGGTGATTGTAGACTATATTACACGATGCAGTTAACGATGCAACAAAATTGCAAAGCAAGTTGCTAGACAAGTTGCATTGTGTTGAAGTGCATTCACGTAAGTGACAAGTGACTTTAATATTGGTTGTTAAAATTTAGTTGTCAACTTGAGGCCTCCTTGTGGCTTTTAAGCTTCACAGACCCGTTAATACACTTGTGGCTATAGTGGGAAGTGCACTGTAATGCAATACAATTGTAATGTCGGGGAAATGGTACACAATGGTTTTATCCATAAAATGCTCTTTATTGACGTATGTGATATGTGGCTCTCTCATGGTCCAACATCTTCAACAAACCATACTTAGTGTAGTCAGCACTGGTGAATAGTAATAAATTACTTGTAACAAACCTGTATCTGTCAAAAATTACATTTCATGGGCATAAGTTTGTTACTTTCTCGGGAAAATTGAAAAAAAAATCAGGGACCAAAATTTACCAACCTTGAATTTTTGTTCATTGATTTTTTTGCAGTAATTTTTGCTGCCACCTCAATTGATACCAAACAACCAATACTAAACAAGAACCAAGGGTTTTGATTTCTCAATCCTAAATATATTGCTCAATAATTGCTCAACAACATAAAAAAATTCAAAAAGATCCACTTTTTCTGAGTTTATATATTACAAGCAACTTGAGTCCTTCACTCCAGCAACTAGGCTGTCTTAAACTTACCATGGAACCCAGCTGTAAGACAAGTGAACATTGAAAAGAAATAAAGAAAGCATATTTAGATGATGGACATGGATCAATAAAACCAACAGATTTCCATGAACTCAAATTTAGGCTTTTGGTGCAACAATGTAATTACTTTTGCTCTCTGATTCTTGTCAATTTGACATTCTCATGCATGAAAGCTCAGTACTTGCTATATTGAAATCCTCCCATCTAGGCTACAGTGATGTCCAATTTCTTCCTTTAACACTTTTGTGATTTTTTACTTTATTTCTCTTCTCACCAACTGTCCATTTCTACACTTAAAGTATCCATCTTGGTTATTTGATTTCTCACCTCAATCTTATACTTTTGTGGACAGTTTAGCTAAGTATGCCCATGTACCCTTGTAAATAGGACAAAATTTACCATACATCTATATTTTATTCTATATTTTAACAAGAGGAATGCCATCACACACACACGCACACACACATCTTAGAACACACCTGTGGTGAATGAGATGTGCATTATATCACATGCCTCGAGCATCATTGACAGTTACTCCAAAATATCTCTTCAAGTGAACTTCAACCAGTTATATTCAATGATTCTCCTTAGAATGGTGAATGGAATCTTGTTGAAAACAGATGCAAAGGTATTAAGCCATAACAATGTGACTTAGCAATAGGAAAGCTTTCGTGGATACGGAAGTGTGTTGACTTTTAGAACAGTGTTAGAAAAATTACTTGCTTGGCATGCAAACAATGCTCTAAATCATGCTCTTTTTTCATTATTTTATGTTGCCTTTGGTTTCACCATTTCTTCATGATGGCCTATCGTTTAAATGATCCTGCTCTATGCCTAATATTATCCATGATACGTAAATTAAAAGAAAAAACTTACCAATGCTTGAGTGCACAGTAACCTGACGCCCCAGACTACACATTCAGTTAAGTAACACTAAACCTAACTGCAGGAAAACTGCAATATACGAGACAATTTGCTCATTAATCCATTAAGGGGCAAGGTGGTTCTTGTATTCTGGCTAATACCAGACAGTTTTATTCAGCAGACTACGGTGTACACGTCTGCATAGGCGTACGAGCCGGGGAGGCTGGGGGGGACTGTAGTCCCCCTCACATTCGGGCATCGTCAATTTTTTCGGGCGACATTTTCATTTTTCGGACAGCGGCAATAGCCACGGGAAGTGTCATGGCGTATTGTCAGTTAATATTGCTTTGTTTGTACCCATTTCAATGTCGTTTTAGTATTGCGTAAAATATAAAATAAGTGCAGTTTTGTTGAACGCATAGCTTAATGGTTGGTTCATTTTGAAAATTCAGGCGATACAGAAAGTTTTCGGGTGATGCAGAAAATTTTCGGGCAACAGGCCTCAGCCCCCCCCCCCCCCCCCAGTTGAAATCGGTCCCGTACGCTTACAAACGTCTGCTCACTTTCCCAGCTGGAACTTTCTCTTTGAGGAATCAAATCGACTGGCGTTTGCCAATGTGAACTAACAGAAGTCAGATGCCGCCGGGAAAGACTTAATGGATTACGTGATATAATTATAACATGGGATTTACACGGAGTGTGGTAGTAAATTCCATACTAACTAAATGCAAATATTGTCTGACATGATTACGCTAACAATTCATCAATATCTTGCAGTAAGTTCAGAAGTCTCTTTTCCTCATCTTTGGTCGAAAAATATGAATCCTCCCTCCGCAACATTACCTTCTTGTTTAGATGTTGTTTGAGAACATTTTCAATGACATTCGTTTCATAGGTAAGTAAGCACTGCTCACATGTCCTTCCTGATGGAAACTTATCGATAGAAACAGTGCGTCGGCATGCGGTGCATCTCTCCGCAAAGTCATAGAGTTTGGCTTCGTCTTTGTCTTTGTTGGCGGCGTTCTTAAGGCTCAGCATTCTCTTCATCATGTAGGTCAACATGTGTTTTCCTTCCCGCACGACTGATTCCAAAAAATGACACTTTTCCAGCAGTAGTTCCTGAACAAGTTGGCTGTCCAGGCCAGCCATCTGTCTCTCCAAATATTCGGTCCTACTTCGTTTCATCATCTCAATACATTTTTCACGCAATGATGGGTTATACTTGGCAGCGTAGGGTATAATTCGGACTGCGTTGTCAGGCGAAATTTTGGTCTCTTTGAGGCAGTGATTTAGCACATCTTCTGCTCGATACTTATCGGCCAGGACTAGCAATTTATAAATATGTTCACCACTCATGGACACTAAGGGTGTGCTTATCATACTTGGCGGATAAAGGAGTTTGAGAAATTGTAACACATCGTCAGAGGACTCATCTTCGAGGGTGATCCTATCTTGATTAGCTTCTTTAAAATGACCCTCGAACATGGCTTCAAACACCGGAGATTGCATCGTCAAAATGCAACGGTGAACGTGAAATTCTGTTCCTTGAACAACCAATACAATATCACTTTTCTTCCACGGTGAAGCAAAAATGTTTTCATGCTTGGATTTTTTGCGTCTGGATGTCGCTCTCTCCACGATGTCAGGATCCGTTCCTTGAACAACCAATACGTCACTTTTCTTCCACGGTGAAGCAAAAATGTTTTCATACTTGGATTCTTTGCGGCTGGATATCGCTCTCTCCATGTTGTCAGAATCAACTCATGGACATTTGATCATGACTGACTGAGCACAATAGAACCTTGTTGTGACGTACTAAAATTAGAACCAATCATATAAAGTTCATGTGCTGTAAATATGTCGCCATTAAGGCGTGGTTGATATTAAGTTACAGAAGAAGGTGGAACGACGAAGACATCTAAATAAATTATGTAGAAGTAATGAAAGATAAAATACACAACAAACCTGAGTTTTACGACCAGCCCTGTTGCTAGGTGAAAATAGTAGTAAATGACATCTGTTCATGGCAGCCGTATCTCCAGACGTTCTTGTTATGTTTGCAGCTGCATTCTGTACTCCGCTAGCCTTCTGACATGAATGTCTGTTTAGTAGTGATATCACTGATATGAATCCAACAAAATATTTCTTGATAAAGAGAGGCAGAAAAAAAAAGAAAAAAAAGAACCGGGGAAAAACTTACGAAGTAACGGCACAGTTTGAACTGAAATTTCCGAGCAATACGGTGCGCGCGCAGTGTTAGAATATTTCATGCATACTGAACTTTGTTTGAGAAAATGTTTTATTTACAGCAACCATTAGGAGCAAACCAATAACATTACTTAGGGGGTGTTTACATGAATCCGGATTGAGTTTCATTTCGGATTGAAAGTGAATTCAAACCGTGTTTACATATCAATTGTATCCCCGGATCGAACAGCGTGTGAAACCTGAAATTTCAAGATGGCAACCGATAATATTCAAGCCAGTATGTTTCTTTTGGTGATTTCCACTTGATTCCAACATGTTGTGGCATTAAAACCTAATTTCTCTGCTTTTGGCTTGCTAGTTGCAGAATAATTTTTGTTTGTAATCTGGTAATTTACGTGTCTGCTATAGTTCTGATCTTTTGGCTGGCAGAAAACGTATATGTGTAAACGGAAATGAGATTAGCAATACAGTTGATAGGTAGAGGCAGGTAGATTATATTTCAATTTGTATTTATTACATTTCTACATACACCAAGAAAGCGCCAACTGTTTCGATGTAGCAATGTAAGGTATTCAATTGGAAATGTCCGAGTTGACGAGTACCGCATTTTGTCAAACGTGTGGTAGTGAAACAAATTACAAATGTTTGAGTTGCAGAAAAGCTGTATGTAACAGGTTAGCTAACTGTTCCATTGCCGCTCTTGAGCATGCTGAGGATCTGCGAAATTTTGCAATTTTTAACGGATATGAGGAGCTAGCTCAATCAATATCTAAGACAAATGATTTGCTCTGTGCTTTGAAACTCAATGCACCGCGGCGACAAATGCAGATTGAGAACTATTTTAAGCCAACATAGACTACTAATAGTAAACGTATATGGTCGAACATACTGCACTTTGCACTTTTCCAAATTTAAGTTGTTAGTCTTTTGTTACCACTTTGTTTAGTTCTTGCACCAAGTTTGAAAACTCTTTTGTTAACAACTACTTGATCTTTCTAAAGTCTACTTATTACTGTAATCAGTGATTTATGATTGAATAAATAGACATTAGACCACGCCCAAGGTCTACTTTTTGCGTGCCCCTATTTAGCGGCCACCTCTATTAAGCGGCCACAAAGCCGATCCTCGAGGGTGGCCGCTTAAGTTTCTTTTCGTATATTTCAGGTAGTTGCTTCACCCAAAGTTATTGCATCCTGTTATCCTCAACTACCTACACTGGCACTCATTGCTCAAGTTGGACTACAAACCAACTTGTGTTATAATATAAACCACAAAAAGACAAATGCCACAAAACTTTGAAAACCAATATAAAATAAGATAAAACCAATGCCAGCGCTAAACGACACATCCCGTTCAAATTCTCTTCGACTAAATTGCAATTTTGCTGTTATTGAACTGCAACACGTGTGACTTAAATTAATATGACCATTTGCATCATCCGTCTGAGTCCAAACGGATAATGTGATGAAAATCCGAATCCAACGATGTTTTTATGATGAATAAGATAACGAGAAGTTGAAACATGCTTTATTAGTAAATATTTTGAACAGTATCCACTTTTCATTATTAGTCACTAGTGGATGCTGTTCGACACATTCACTAAAAAAACGTTTCAACTTCTCGTTAGCTTATTTATCATAAAATTATATGCCCACTCCAATGTATTTCCAACACTATTTGCTACAATTAATACTTGCCCGTGCAAAATTAAAGCAAAGACTCTTCTAAGAAGTTACTGAACATTAAGTTTGAGATTTTTTAAGTAATATAATATCACTCGTGTTCCACTTGTGTTCACTCATGTGTAGATTTAGACAAGACCCATTTTAGAGCATCATTTTTTTTCACTAACTGTGACTTCAAGTCATTAACCTTGAGTGATGATCCTTCCGAGGATTAATGACCCCTGTTGGAGCTTAAAATTATGCCCAGTTATAACCTGTGCTGTGCTGTGCTGAGCCAAGCTGTACCATGTGCCTTTTGAAGCTGAGCCACACAACTCAATACAATTGAAGTTCAAGCTATAAAATGAATTGAGGTGAGCTGTGATGTCCCACGCTGACAAACAAGCTACTGTGCCTCTTGAGGAACACATGTTTGGCAATCTTTTTTAACTACTTTTGGGTAGGATTACAGATAGAGGGCAAGATTTAAAACATAAAACAAATTCAAAAAAATATCATCTTGTAAACTCAAGATTTGAGTTGAATAACCAGATGGAAAATGAATACAGGTGATATTTTGAGTTTATTTCAAACTCATTGTCAAACCAATAAACTCAAAGTATCACCTTTACTCATTTTTCATGTGGCTATTCAACTGAAATCTTGAGTTTACAAGAAATTTTTCAGAATTTGTTCTATCTCTTCTTTTTTAAAATTGTTGGCTGGTAATGGCTTTAGGGAGCAGCTTGGCATGGCTGTTCCAAGCTGAGTTGATAAAATATACCAGCATGGCTCAGCACAGCTAATGAAGGCCTTATCCATACCCACACCCTACCATGATTCTAACCCTATGGTACCCTTACCCAAACCCTAACCCTAACCCAAATTTGACTGCTCTGACTTTATCATTGGCAACATGGGTCATTAGTTAATGGTACCTATTTTTATACTGGATAACAATATCAGCTACCTAGGCTGCTCTCCCTAGAGGTCTGCTAAAGGCCACCCCTCATGGGTCCAGTGTTACTACAGGAGGAAACCAGAGTACCTGGAGAAAACCTGCAATACTTGGTAGAGTCAAACTGGACAACACTCTTCTCACATGTGACAAAGGTAACTTTAATCAGCTAACTGCACGGAGCTGGAATTGAACCCAAGTCACAGTGGTGAGAGACACATGCACTATCACTGTGCTACCAGTACCCTCAGTCTTGAGGTGGTATTACAAGAAAAACTGCAGATTGATGCTCCTGAGTGACTGATAACTGTGGTTTCTGTAACTAACAGTGACTAATCCTCATGGCACGTGACTGGCAGTGTAACCATCACAGTAACACAAGGTGGAAAACATCACATTAAAACATTGGTTCTCCAGCTCAAATTACCCAGCAGCAATCAACTTGTGCCAGACAACGAGGATCTTGCGACAAAAAATTTTATAGTCTTCCGCTAATTTTTAACTACAGGAAAACAAAACTTACCAAAATCTGGTATGGAATTGCAATTTGAGAATCCTTATCAGTTTTTTTAGGAGAACAAAGGTTTCTGTCTTTGAGCAAGTTAACATTTCTTCGGGAAATCTCCAGTTTTGCCGTCCTGTTAAATTACAGCACTATATCGTAAATTTACGATGAAATCTGAATTTCACGCTCTAAAACGAGCCACAGTCTACGAAGTAATGGTCATTATCGCACATCTCGTGCTGCTTACGTTTGAATATATTAACATAATTTATAATTTAATATAAGATTAAACGATAAATATCATAAATACTAAAGCAAACAAAGATGGCGACAAGTAACAAGGATGTTTCGCATATGCCACCAATATCACATCACAATATTGGAAATCCAGTTTCAAAAGAAGAAAAACGACAGAAGAAGACAAGCAGGTAATACTTTATATAGCCCAAGGGCTTTAGTAGAAATTATCTGTCGTTAGAAGAAGAAAGTTTGGCACAAGTATCTTACGCGTTTGCCTTTGTTTTGCATTGAGTAACTGTTTACTATTTCTTACCTTTGTTTAATGTGATCAAGAAACCTTTCAGCCTTGATCTGGACTAGATTTGGTCGTAAGTTGTACGTGGATAACAACCCTATCCTATGTAGCTCACAGATCCTGCTATGTCATGTCATTGAGGAAGATACAGGCTAATTCAGTTAGTAATTCACAAGTGTTGTGGTTCTTAGATGACAGGAAGTGTACCTTGTTCCTTGTAAGCTGACATTTTGTCTAGTACTGTTAGTGCTTCGAACGATTTTCGATTGTTTTGGACACAGACAGCATTGAAATAAGTGATATGTTTCACGATGGTAACAGGACATTTGTGAGTTCTACCGTGGTTCTTTGATAAGGATTTTGGTTGCCTTAGTGGGAATTGTAAAACAAAGTCACTGAAAGATTTTAGTTTCGGTGTGGTGCTTGAAAAGGTCAACGGTTACCATGTATTTCGTTGACACGTGAAACAGCAAGAGATTTTGTTTAAGTGAACGTCACACTGCCTGACGTAGAAAACTTGATGGAAACATTCGCGCTTCCATCATCTTCCTCTTGTTTGAGAAGAGCTGCCATCTCACGAAGCAGCAGTCTGAAGAACTATCTGAACTGTCAAGAAAACAAAGTGCTGAAGTTTGTGGGAAGAAATGCGGGGAAAATGGCAGGAGTAGAGAGAATGCAAACATCAAGGGTCTGACATAAACGAACATTGTGGCTATGCAACAGCAATCTGTTATAACTTCACGAGGAAACGTTGCACTATATTGTAATTTATGCCTGTGGTTGCTTAGCAGTCTTACAGTAATGATAATGGAGAAATTAAGATAATAGTAATGACAGTAGTAATAATTATAATCATTATAATTAGTAATAGGATAGTAATAGTAATAATGTCAATAATAATGCATTGAAATGATAGATGAACATTTGTCAAGGTCTATCCTCAGAAAAACAATTCAAACAGGGATTGAACCTACAACCACCTTGGCAGCTCAATGATTAGAGCATCTCACTCGTCAACAGAAGGTTACGGGTTTGATCCCCATCTGTGCCTCAGAAATCGTTTTTCTGAGGATAAAGCTTGACAAACATTCATCTGTTGTTTCAAGATATCTCCAATGTCCCACATTTCTTAAAACATATGACTCATTTATATCATTATTAACATATTGGGGCTTCTGCTTAGGTTGCACATATGTTGAACATGCACCTTAGCTCACTGTCTGAGTCTTGGTAGCTCAGTAGTAGGAGCATGTCACTGGTCATCAGAAGGTTGCAGGTTTGATCCCTGTCTGGGGCTCAAAAATTGTTTTTCTGAGGATAGAGCTTGACCAACATTCAGCAATCATTTCAAGATATCTCTAAGCTCTCACATTTCTAAAAATATGACTCAATAAAAACATAGTAATAATAATGATAACAAAAATTTTTTCTTTAATATACAGGTATGCTTTTTCACATATCTTTACATTGTATGATTTACCTCAAAATTTGTGTCGTGTACACAGCTAATTCATGGTTCTAATGTTGAATTTTTTAGGGAAGTTGAAATCCAAACTGATGCGTCCACTGTAAGTATTGTTGACTAGTTCTAGTGTGGTGTATGTTATGTCTACTACTCACAAGTTACATGAACTCACAATGAATATGAACAATATAGTGGTTGCACTTTGGCTGCAAGTATAATGTATCAAATTGAAAGTTTATCTTCTTTCTGTGTTTAAAATTTGCAGCCAGCTAATCCATTCAACATGACTGCAAGAAACTTTCCTAGAAGGCACAGGTAAAATGGCTATAAGAGTAAACCTCATGTCCTGGCATGTATGACACACAACTGTAGGACAGTATGCTTGAACTACAAAATTTGATGTATTTGTCATCTTGACATTTTGGCCCATTAACTTAAATAATCTGTTTGTTTTGATGTTTTCTTTATTTTAATCTTTTAGGAATTACTTACGCACAAGCACTTCCAATAGAACAAGGTTTGTAGCTAACCTAAAATTAATAATTACTTTGATTTACTGGAATAAAACAGAAATAACTAATAAAACCAGGATGTAGAACAAAGGTGGGCAAAAAAATTCTGATAAGCTGCCCAGACTTCAACCCATTGAGGGGCAGGGGGTACACACTTTAACATTTTACTCTGGCTAACACTAGACAAATTGACTTAGTTTAATGTTTGAGGAACGTTTCTCACATTTCTCAAACATTAAACTGCTTCAATCATTACTAATATATAGTGGCTTCTGCTTAGGTCACACATATATATCGAATTTGCACCTTAGCTCACCATCTGAGTCTTGGTAGCTCAATGGTTAGAGCATCTCACCAGTTATCAGAAGGTTGCAGGTTCGATCCCTGTCTGGGGCTCAGAAATCATTTTCTGAGTATTGAGCTTGAAGATTGTTCATCTACAAATTGACTCATTGAAAGGATGGGCCTTGCCCCTTAATGGATTAAATCATGGTGCATTGTCCTGAGCAGGGATTGAAAACCCAGTGCTGAAAATAACAGTCAAGCATCAGCAGTGGCATAGCCAGGATTTTCCTTAGGGGGGTGGCTATCACCTCACCACAATGGGCCAATGACCAACCACAAATAGCTAAAAGGCCAATTAATTGCACATCCCCAACTTGGTCTGGGTTAGTTTTTGTGACCAATTCAAGAGAGAAGATCCTTTCTAATAAGTAGACTGTCCAACCTAAGGATCTTGCTAAATTAGGATTTTAATAGGGGGTCTGGGGCATGCTGCCCAAGAAAATTTTGAAATTTTGAAATTTTGATGTCTTAAAACACCATTTCTAGTAATCTCAGATGACAATGTCCATCAAAAATGATCAGTAAATTGATCGTCATTATGCACTTGTTTCTTTTAAATAATGCTACTGCAGTGAAAGACAAAGTATTGTAATTGCTTAGACTGAGACATGTTCATCTAGATGAAGTTCAACAAATCAGATATTACTGACTTACTAAAAAGCAACCAGTCTAATATACATCCTGTAAATTTCATTCATCTGTTTACTACTGGTGCCATTTTTTTTAGCCAGGTCTCCAAAGGATATCTGCACTGTTAGAATTTGATGAAAATATCTTCCTAGCCTTGTTGTTTCTTCAAACAGTTGTCAAAATCAGAATTTTTCCAATCCTGGCAGCATCAGCATGTCAGTTGGGATTTGGGATTTTTAAGCAAAATTGAGATAATCACAACAAAATCGGGATGGTTGCCCAGTCTGACAGATAAGTAATAAGAAGTGCATGAACGTAACTTGAGTAAATTTCTTGTGCAACATAACATTTGAGGGGGGGCCATGGTGCCATGGCCCCCCCTTAAGTACTGGTATGCTAGCAAGCATCAGGCATGGTTTGACCAACTTTTGTCAGACTAGTTCGTTTTTCACTGTTTGATCAGATGTGGAATCCTGTAACTAAAATTAATTGAATTCCTGATTAACTTATCACACTTAATCTTCAAAACAAAAAATTTAGAAAGCATAGTAGACAACTGTACTTTGTTTTGTTGTGAAAGGCTCCCTTATTCCGAGTAAAGTTTAAAACCACCCTTTGCTTTTGAAATAGGTTGCTCTTTTACCTGCTGGTAAGATTTGCAAAATCAACTGGGAACATTCATCCATAGAGTAACTGTTGTATGTATGATTTAAGAAACCAGACCCTTCATGCTATATGAATAATGAATGACCCCTGGAACACCAATCAAACCTTTTATGTGATACAAATATTTCTTTAAAATTTGTTTGGTTTTTGTTTAATAGGGCAAGTTCGTTCAGCCCTGGTAAAGCTCTTGATTTAGTAAGAGCTGCTTTACAACCATCTTTAAATGCAGAACTGGAAAATGTTTTAAAAAGCTATCAGGAGGTAATCAAAATATCAAGTTATGTTTTTGTGGAGGTATCTTAATTGAAAGAACTGATGAAAGACTGCATACTTTGTACAGCTAGTAAGTAGAGTATCCAGCATCTGTGCTCTTGATTACAAATTTTGCATTGAATGTAAAGGCTGTCACTGTTGCTTTTGCCTTTCAAGCTTTTTAAAATGGCAGCTGTGAACATAAAGGAAAATACTGGAGAAGTAGTGTCAGATGAACAAGTGAATATGGCAATAAGGAAGGGTCTGGAAGAGGTATTGATAATGCATCAAAAGTTTGATTATCCCAAAGCAGAGATATAAAGGTATACACATGAATGTTCATGCATTTGTACAGCTGTACTGTGTGACCTTTGAACAGACATGTGTATAAAGGTTCAAAAACCTTAGTACTAGAATTTCTATATACTGTACATGTATTGCACATCATGCTAAATTATCAGGACAAAAAATGAAAAGTAGTTTTGTTTTCTTGCAATGTAGACTAGTTTGCTATGATGGGTACAAAACTTGGTACAGTGTATCTTGGTGAAATGCTAGCAAAATCATCCAAACATACATGTGTATTCTTACTTTACCATTGGTCCATTCTGCAATCTGGGAAATATTTCTTGGAACTGACAACAAAATAGCTTATTCTCTTCTTTGTAATTTCCTCTTTCCTTGTCACTTTCATGATTTGTATGCAGTAATTGAATGTTTTAACTGTACATATTGTGTGTACACATACTAAATTAATGTCTACTATTGGATCATCTCCATTCAGGCAAAGTTGTTGTTCAGAACTGACAATAAACCTACTCTTGAAAAGGTAATTCTGTGTATTGTCAGTTTATTAAATCAATTGAATTTGTACATTGTGCACATTTTGATTTAAGAAAAACAATTAAATGATTTGAATTATTATCACAATGCTGTCTGACTTCGCAATTGCTAATGTTTTAATTTGCCTTGTTCTGTAGGGTGAGAAGGAAACTAGAACTGGCTCACCTCTAGTGCGCAAGGTTGGTCCATGAATGTACAATGGCATGTTAGTTGTCTACGAAGTATAGTGGCTGTGTTTTTGGGAGCTAGGAATTTTGCTAGTGCAGTATGTGTTTGAAAGGAATGTAACTTCATTAGAAGTAACGCCTCCGTTATTTTTGCCCATTTCTACTTAATAAAGCTATTTGTAAACATGTATTCTTACGTTCCTACATGTATGTTAGTTATTTCATGCAATACAAGTGTACATAGCTACCAGACAAAGTTCAATTGACCCTACATCACAGATCAAATTAATTTGCTTCTTTCAAAATGAATGTTATGTAGAAAAGACGTCAAAAAGATACTGGGAAAGACGATGGGTAGGTTGCTGTCTTTATTGTGAGGAAGGACAAACCAAATGTAACCATAGTTTTTGTGTCCAAATATAGTGATAGAATTGAATCTCTCCTGACAATTTTGGTTGTGAACTAGGGTGATTCAGTTGTTTATGCTGCTTACTTATCTTATATTTGCTGTAAGATTTACTTATCATCCAGCATTTCTGTTGCAGAATTTCCCCAGCCAAGTCTTCTAGACCTGAGAAAAACGCTCATTATGAGGTTCTGTAAACTATGTCGAACTTTAGAGTGCTTTTTTATTATCTGTTCAATGGTAAACTAATATACAATTTTCTGTTACAGTGGGACCCAGATTGCATCAATTACGACACCGAGTTTGTCATGGGAGTGAAGGCGAACAAGTAAGGTCACAGTAAAGAATAAAATCATTCTTGATGCTGTTGACATTAAATAATACTATATATCTTTTTTAGAGCTCTTGGTTTTGCCGCTACGAGAGGAAAATTGTATTACAGACATCCTGAATTGTTTAGGGTAAGCATTGATCTGAACGTCATTGGAACGGTCGCACTATTAAAAAACTTCAGTTATTGCCACAAACTTCTGTTTTTGATGTTTAAATGAGGTAAGGTGCACGAAAATTTGTTCAGATTTAGCATAAAATCTAGTAAACAGTGGTAGCTTTACAGACATGTCCATCTTCCTTTGGCAAGAGACGTGATAAGGCCTGGTAGAGAAGAAACTTTTCATTGCAGAGTACCAATAAAATCTCGTGTAACATACACAACATGCAGTAATGTCGGTCGTTAAACCAGCTTGGCCCATTAGAGAGACACGAGTTTGTATTCATTTCAAATAGAACTAGTAACACTTATTGTTAACTTTTCCACAGATCATTGTCTCAACTGCATCGCCTTTCTGTCACTTTTACAGTATGTAGGAGATCAAGAAGACAAGCAGTGGTTGTATGAAAATGGTCATCTTCCAATAACGGGTGGTAAAGTAAGTTCTTACTCCTTAACATTCCATTACTTTTGGTTTTCTTATTTTTTCTTTATCCCGCCAAAAACGGTGTTCAGATTTACAATCATTGTTACTATCGTAGAGTTAAATTAAGTGAAATTAAAATTGGTGGACACTCTAAATGGCGGAAACACTTACCGTTCATCTTCGAGCCCCTGTTCCTACCGGGATTTCTTCTTCCTACAAACCTCACCTCGTGTTCCTGCAAGTGGATGGAAACATGGAGAATGTTTTATTTTTTTTCATTGGTTTGAATCATGAAAATAAGAAAATTTACGTACTTATGTTTTTTTATTTAGGCTTTTCTGATGATTAAAGACAATATCCAGAATTTGGCCTGGAATCACGAGGATTACAAGTGGGTATACCGGGTTTTGGAATGTATAAAAAAATGATGGAAAAACAAAAAGCGAAAGAGGGGCCGCGATAAGACCGAAAGAAAGAAAGTTTAGGTTAAAAGTGAACGAGAGTACGAGATTGAGACAGCTCTAGAGAGCAGTTACTCCAGAGTTACATATATTTTACAAGTAATGTAAGCGGACTTCACCCCAGCAATATATACAAGTACATGCCAACACAAGTGTGGCAAGTACACAACTGTCGAAACTTAATAATAAAGGAATGAACAGACGTTTTGAACGAAGGCCATTCGTAGGAGTGAAACACGTTTACCTCCGACAAAGGGCCTTCGCTTGAAACGTCAGCTTGTTCTAATGTTCAGTCTCAACTGTTCTCTTATCCTTTTGGCTATTTAAACTTGCGGTTCACCACTACCGACGTAGCACTCAACTTTTTCACTGGTACAAGTGCAGGTTTAGCGGACGCACCTGGCCCTAACCCTAACCCTAACCCTAACCCTGACTAAATGCATGTCAATATAATATTTTTAATAAACCCATTTTTCCTTGGCTTGTGTCTAGTAAAATTTTCCCGCCAAATCTCACTTTACTTGACTATTGAGCCAGCAGTATACTGGTCAGCACCAGGTGCGTCCGCTAAACTGCACTCCAGCCTTTTCAACTGTGCACTGGCACTCATCTGTTGGATAAGCTGCTTATGGTTAAAACTGCCGGCGTACATTTAAAACCAAAGACGAAAGTGAAATCCCTAGCTTGTTTCCGACACAAATTAAATCTTAAACAGCGTGCAAAAGTATGGGTAACCTTAGAAGCCTTCGTCGTAAAAACATGGGTCGCAGTTCCTTGTAATGACGGTGCTGGAAGTCTAAAAAAGATGAAGGCCGTAAATTTGACACGACAATCCTTTGCAAACGTAAATTAATGTACTGTCATAACAGCTAAACAACGTTTAACTAATTTAGGGGCAACGGTGCATTTTGGTGTTTTGTTCCCGCTAATGTGAGACGACTTCACTAGTCACGGGAATGAGCCCTGTTCGTAAAAAGAATTAAGATGTTACCATCTCAAACTCATTAATAATTCATGAACAAAACACAAAGGAAACTAGTAGCGAGACGTAGTTTGGATATCTGATCTAAATTAGCATAGAATTTCGTCAAATTTAAACCCAATTTTCCCTTTAAATACGGATTCGTTTGAGATGTAATATCATACACGAGAAGGAGTGTTTCATCAGATATCCAAACACCGAGAAGTTGGTTAAAAAAACTCGGCTATCGCTTCGTTTTTCAACCCACTTCTCGGTGTTTGGATATCTGATGAAACACTCCTTCTCGTGTATGATATATGACATCAAATAATCTGTTGAGAGCTTTCGTCTTACGAAATTTAATGATTTTGAAACCCAGCAGTACTATATTTCAGCAAGATTTAATTGCGGTATCATGCCAAAATATGCCCGAAAATATTCCGTATCATTTTGTCGGGATTTAGCTTTATTCATCTAAACAAACTAGCGGTTTCTTCTCAACATAATCCTTTGTTCTGGCGAATATTTTAGGAATAACGAGAATACGAACTTAGATGAAGTGGAATGCTTTAAAGTGAGCAAACGCATGGTGGACAAAATGAAGGCTGTGATGAGAAGTAGGTGTGAGCTCGCAGCTCAGGCGATGCAATTCGTTGAAAATTTGTTGCATGTATATACATATATAAAATAACAGTCGTCATACGCAAGTTGTGACTGGACGAGCCTCCTTTTCTCTCAGAGTACAGAAACACACTGACGTCATGTTTATTTTGTATTAGAGTTACTGAGACACGGTTGACGTGAAGAAAACACCTAAAAACCTCGGTTGTTTTATAACACAAGTAGAAAATGTCGTCATTCATGTTCCAGTAACAGCATAGAGACAATCAAGCAATTTTCTATTTGTTAAATATATCTTTTATTATATCATTTATTGTATTATTTACAATATTATTTACATAGTTAATGGTTGAAGCACGTTCAGGTAGGGTTGTTAGCAAGCTTGATACGAGTTATTTTTATTTCATAACAAGCCGGTTGCAGATTGTTTGCACAACTTGTTGCGGCCGCGTACTGTCAAGTCACGAGAGAACTGTTGTAAAGTTATCGATTTGAACCCTGGAGAATCAGTACTTGATGGTTAAAGTAGATCGTCCATGCTAGTGTAGTCTTGAGAAGAACTTTTAGTAACAGAAGTTTCGACTCTAAAGAAGACAGTCGCTGAGGCCGTTGAAACGTCAGTCACTAACAGTCTTTATCAAGACCACACTAGCATGGACGATCTATTTTCACCATGACGGACAAACTTGTTGGTTGCAACCCTACTTCGGGTTGACAAAACAACGGAATTGTAAATCTTGTTAACAGACCAGCAGAAATCCTGCTTAGAAATCATCTTAATTGCTACAAGCCTGTGAGATCTCTGGCTTTGTAGATCGATCTTGGATTGATGTAGCTAGCTTCGAACGTTCATGTTGGCATTTAGTTTGGTTAGATCAATCTGACTCACTAATATGAACAGTCAACAGCATGCAGATATAAGGTTTTGAGACAGGGCAGTCCTCAGCAGGGCTACAGGCGCGGACCAGAGGTCAGTAGTGAGACGACAGGTGACACCAATGTCATCATGAAGTAGAAGAAAGCTACTCCAAAAAGTACCATCTTGTAACCCCAAGATATTATGAGTTAATGAACCTGAGTAGTTTTCTCGTCTTGTTCATTTAACTCGTATCTTGGGCTCACAAGGTGTTACTTTCTTCTTGTACTTCGCGAAATTGTCAGCTGGAAAAGGTTCTTGATGTGATCACGATCTGGTTTTATTTCAGAAAGCCAGGTGCATCGAGACAAGGATTCAAAGAAGGACATCACACAGACAGAAACTAGCAAAGATAAGAAGAACGAAGAGGAACAGACCAGCGAAGCTGCCGACGCCGAAGGATCTGCGTACACACCAAGTCCTGTTCCGCCTGAAAATCACTAGATCACATTTTATTAGTAAAGAGTTCTTCATCAGTTAATATGAAAACTGTGTGTGGAAATCACATCTTCAAAGGCGAGACTATTTTTCAGAGAATTCATCAGCCGATTTCAACATTGTCAACAGGCGCGGGTACACACCATTACCAAGTTTGGTTCGAACTATATCTATATACGTGGATAAAAACTTATAACTTAAGCTAACAATTAGATGAACTTCAAATGTCGAAACACTGTTGTTTTTGTCAGTACTCGGTAGTGTTTTACTTTGACAATTGTTTTTCGGATGACGCGAACCACAGAAAAGGAAGCTGTCATGAAATTTGAGTTTGGCTTTTTGAATTTTCCCTGCTCTTGAATCTTCAGGCTTGAAAATTGAAGCACGTACTTCCGAAACGTCGCGCCGCTAAAACCAACCGGACTCAACAAGAGAGAGTTCAAACAGCCACTACCAATTCTGAACCAATAAACAAGGCTTCCATTTTCTCTAAAAACTTGAGTTTGATTAAATGTTGTCCAATGGTGAGTTTGCGTTTCCACTTGGCTTCCCATTAGATGAGTCAAGGTTTGTTTTATCCAGTGGTTGTATGGAACCACCACCAACTGGGTGATTAAAAGACGTTTTCTTGGTGTATCTTACTGTTTTATCTAATAAAGTATTTACTATGTCCCGTACACGCACCTTACTTGTGTTACTGGTAGTAACCTAGTTCTAAATTCGACTTCACGAACGATGACCATGGCACGATTTTCAGTGGAATGCAAACAAAATAACATCGAATCGTAACCAATTATCACGAATGATTTTTTGGATGACCTACCGTTAGAAAAGGAAGCCGTCATAATACTCGAGTTTGTATCATATGCTTTAGTGAACTATTTCCACGAGGCTTCCGGCGAAAATGCGTCAATGGTTGATTTTCCAATGGTTAAATGGAACTATCACCAACTGGGTGACTAAAAGATTATGTTTTCTTCGTGTGCCTTGCCGTTTCGTCAAAGAAAGCGTTTACTTATGTATTGTTTGAAGCTTTGCGTGGTGGAAATTGTGGGTTACACTATGTGTTATTTTAATTTGAGGTTTCGAGCCTTCTTGAAAGAAATTTTGACCGACTGTTAGCGTCTGTTTCTAAACCTACTGCTCCCTCTGCATGCGCTCGTCATATTTAAACCGTACAAGATAATACAACAGAAAACTGTCAACATGAATGGAAAAGGGTCGGAACGTGTCATTTAGGATTTTTGACACTGTCACGAGGAATTGTTCAATGTTTGCAATGAAAAATAATTGTTGATTGGGATATGAGGTGCAAACTCTTCCCATTTGGTATGGTTATCCGTCAAAACGAATGACGTTAATAGTGTCTGTTTACCACACATGACGTCTTATTTCTCTATGACACCTACACGTGAATATAACAGTGAAGGGACTAATTATTCGTTATTTATTTTCATATAAACACCAGTATAATTGTACTCAAACGATAGCTTCGGACTCACTGGATGCTGTTGAATAATCCCCTCAACTTCGCCTTCCTGTTATTGGACGATATTCAATTCGGTGAATAATAACCAGCAACATTAGCATAAGCAAAAGGACATACGCAAATGCAATAGACACTTCATGCTCAACTGAACACTTTGTAATTCTCCAGTACAAAGGGATTAACCTACCACGAAGTGCCAACTACGCTTGCGTATGTGGTTATGATTATGTTCATGTCGCTAGTAAAAACCAAGCCTTTAGACTGCTAATCTATGGCAGGTTTAAGCCTACTTTCACTAACGACATAAGCATAAGCCTGATGACTTAGACAAGCCCATGAAGTTAATCCCTTTGTACTTGAGAAGAACAAAGACTTCAGTTGACCGTGAAGTGCTAACTGCGCTTGCGTATGTCGTTACGATTATGTCGCTTGTGAAAACCAATTGAAGTACTGAACGTGACGACCTGCGCATGCGCAGTTATTTACGCTCAACTAGACACTTTGTACTTCCCAAGTAAACAGCATTTAACCTATCATGAAGTACTTCCTGTGCTTGCGTATGTCATTGAGCTTATGTTTATGTAAAGAGACCAGGATGACGACAATACGCTTCACGAATTCAAAAAACAAATAGATTACCATGACGTTCCTTTGGAACAGGCACGAGCCATGCTTGTGGTTAACTAGTTGGCCAGACTCCTGTTTTCATCATCACGCATGTTGGTAGCGTTTCTCGACAAAGCTACCTCTCGCATGCGGTATTCTTCAAGTCAAGAGTTAAAAAAAGGCCCAGGTAAAATTGCAAAAGAAAAATGTTGAAATCTAGCAGGAACATGCCAACGTGCATTATTGGCGCCAATATGGTGGTTTCGCAAAACCGCTTCTGCCAACACAAGCTGAAGCTAAAACTTTAATATGTAGACCCGGAAGACAAAGGCACACGTAATCCTAAAGATCAAACACTAACTCAAGACCTATACCCTAACCCTTAATCCTGTTTTTATATTAGTGGAAAATCATTTCCGTCGAGTTTGAAATGAGATTAGTGATTGTTGGCGGAAGAAATCAACGGGAACATGGAGAACTGTTTCACTGTTTCAGTGAAAACTTCGTTAATTCTGTACTATAATGTAAATGGGAGGGGGCAGCTCAAATTTTTGAAAAAGGTAGATTAGCTCGCTTCTCTTTCCCTCAACCCTTTCGTTCTTTGTTCTCTTTAGTTTTTGCTTGGTTCTTTCACTAGTTTTGTTGTTGTAGTTTGTCGTCGTACAACAACTACAGGTAGGAAATGCATAACTGTATGCCTGACGTCATTAATAAAGATTACTGCCCAGCAAATAATTTAAAGAAGCCCATATCTCAAATAAACATATCAAGATACTTTGAAAGATACTTTAATGAAGAACTAACGTTTCGTCACTTTACAAGTAACATCATCAGAATGTCTATTTACATGAAAATTTTCGGCTTAAATAACCTACACGATTTTGACTCTGAAGATGACCGCCGCCAAGGCTGTCGAAACGTCAGTCACTTCCACCAACAGTCTTTCTCAAGACTACACTAACCTGGACGATCAACTTCCTCAAACATGTCACAAAAGAAAAACACTTAAAATAACATGAGAGGAAATGACCTTATATTTACGTTAAGAGAGGGATTTATTTTGCGATTACCAAACTTTCTCGAACGAGAGTATCTAATTCTGAACGGCCACTAGCTAAAACTGAAAAATCATCGAAAAGAAATCGGGTGTCCAGTTTCTCTTTTATGTGCTAAAATGCTGGACATGAAGAGGAGTTAGAGATCTCATTTCTTGTGTATGCCGAAATGCCCACGTGTTCACTGATCCTGGTGTTTAAGTTTCGGGTGGTTTCACCCAAATACAACGCAGAGCAGCGTTGGCACGTAAATTTATAAATGACATTGGATCTTAGGCGCATAGGAATTCGGTCTTTGAAACGGAAAAAGTGTGAAAAACGGCAAACTGGTCGAAATATTACTCGGAGGTCAATGTATGGGTGGACCGATCATATCAACTTCAAAAGCTGTTGGCGAATTTTGAGATCGTGACTACCAGTAAAAGGCAGTGCAATGGATAACTGCAATTTAGGTCCTGTGAGAGATTTAATTGGTGTATCGGAAACTTTATTTAAAAACGAGCAGATACAATAGTCTATAAACCGTTGTGGATAACCATTTTGAAGTAACAGGCTCTTAAATTTTGCAAGTTCTTCTTGAAAAATCGAATACGACGAACATATATTCAAATATCGAAATAAAATAGTATAAATTAGACCTTTCTTGTAAATGACAGGCAAAAAACTCTCGAAATTTGTGAAAAGGCTGGTAAATGTTGGTTTTCGATAAAGAGAGGTGCTAAAAGAGCCATTAGATCGAGAAATAGTGATGTCATTATAATGAACCCATCTCCGAAACTTCTGGCCGTGACAAAGATTCTATAAAAAAAACACTCAAGGATATCGCTCTCACCGGCTATCGAACTTACTCTCTGCCAAAATCGACCTTTTTTGATGATGAACTAAAAATTATTGAGAGACTCAAAGCGGACAAGACCATTGTTATTGTTAAACCTGGTAAAGGAAATGGGGTGGTAATCCTTGATCGGGTTGATTACGAATCAAAAATGGAAGAATTGCTTCAGGATATCTCAAAATTCGTCCCGCTCAACGACGATCCGATTAAAACAACAATGAAACGAGAAACCAAAGTTCGATCATTCCTTCGAAAACTAAAGAAGGCCAATGTGATATCTGACGAGCAGTTCAAGAAAATAGCCCCCACAGGATCTCAACCAGGCATATTACATGGACTGCCTAAGATTCATAAAGTTAACGTTCCACTTCGACCTATTCTCTCAGCAATAGGAACTCATTCATTTAACCTAGCTAAGTTTCTAGTTTTGCTTCTCCGTCCTATTTCTTTAAGTTCTTATGTAATTATTAATTCGTTTTCCTTTATTCAAGAACTGTTCTCATTAGACCTTAATACAGACGATTTAGTTATGGCCAGTTTTGATGTTATGTCTTTATTTACTAATATTTCTCTTGATGAAACCATACAGATTATTCTTGACCAGCTATTTTCTACCAACCGTCTTTTCCAAAGCTTCTCGCGCAAAGAACTAAAAGACCTCTTGAATTTAACAGTAAAGGATTGTCATTTCGTTTTCAATGGTAAACTTTACGACCAAATCGATGGCGTCGCCATGGGCTCACCGCTCGGCCCACTTTTTGCCAACATATTTTTATCACACCATGAAAAAATATGGCTAGAAAACTGTCCCACTGATTTCAAACCGCTTTTTTATAGACGTCATGTTGATGATTCTTTTATTTTATTTAAATCTTATGAGCACATCGAACCTTTTCTAAATTATTTAAACTCACAGCATCCCAACATTAACTTTACCTGTGAGGTGGAGTCCAACAAAACGCTACCCTTTCTTGACATCACTATTTCTCGATCTAATGACTCTTTTATCACCTCTGTTTATCGAAAACCAACATTTACCGGCCTTTTCACAAATTTCGAGAGTTTTTTGCCTGTCATTTACAAGAAAGGTCTAATTTATACTATTTTATTTCGATATTTGAATATATGTTCGTCGTATTCGATTTTTCAAGAAGAACTTGCAAAATTTAAGAGCCTGTTACTTCAAAATGGTTATCCACAACGGTTTATAGACTATTGTATCTGCTCGTTTTTAAATAAAGTTTCCGACACACCAATTAAATCTCTCACAGGACCTAAATTGCAGTTATCCAATGCATTGCCTTTTACTGGTAGTCACGATCTCAAAATTCGCCAACAGCTTTTGAAGTTGATATGATCGGTCCACCCACACATTGACCTCCGAGTAATATTTCGACCAGTTTGCCGTTTTTCACACTTTTTCCGTTTCAAAGACCGAATTCCTATGCGCCTAAGATCCAATGTCATTTATAAATTTACGTGCCAACGCTGCTCTGCATTGTATTTGGGTGAAACAACCCGAAACTTACACACCAGGATCTGTGAACACATGGGTATTTCGGCATACACAAGAAATGAGATCTCTGACCCCTCTTCTTTGTCCACCCGATTTCTTTCGATGATTTTTCAGTTTTAGCTAGTGACCATTCAGAATTAGATACTCTCGTTCGAGAAAGTTTGTTAATCGCAAAAATAAATCCCTCTCTCAACGTAAATATAAGGTCATTTCCTCTCATGTTATTTTAAGTGTTTTTCTTTTCTTTTCTCCTCCACCTTAATCCCTGTTATGACACCTCATTTATCATTCTCTCCTTTTCCGATCTCTATTTTTGTAATCGTGTAGGTTATTTAAGCCGAAAATTTTCATGTAAATAGACACTCCGATGATGTTGCTTGTAAAGTGACGAAACGTTAGTTCCTCATTAAAGTATCTTTCAAAGTATCCTGATATGTTTATTTGAGATATGGGCTTCTTCAAAATTATTTGCTGGACAATAATCTTTATTACTAGACTTCCATTTCCGACTGGTATCTCGATTGACGAAATCCTGACGTCATTAAATCGGATGTTCTTGATCTTCGTGGAAGTTGATCGTCCAGGTTAGTGTAGTCTTGAGAAAGACTGTTGGTGGAAGTGATTGACGTTTCGACAGCCTTGGCGGCAGTCATCTTCAGAGTCAAAAGATGACCGCCGCCAAGGCTGTTGAAACGTCAGTCACTTCCACCAGCAGTCTTTCTCAAGACTACACTAACCTGGACGATCAACTTCCACAAACATGTTACGATTCTCCCAGGTTCAAACCATTTGCTTTCTTCTTGATCTTCGCGTGTTTACAACTTTAGCTTGAATTGTTTCCCAGGTCTTTTTGTATATTTTTTCAAATTAAATCACACTTTGAGAAGCTTTTAACTCTCTTGACTCAGCCGTTCATCTGACCAAAATACATTTATAGATTCTTTTTTATTTCTCCCTGTAACAAACGCCTGAGTCAACAGGTCAAAAGTTCACAGGTAAATATTTCCCATGATGTTTCCACAACCTTTCAATTAACAAGTACCATTTTCATTTTGTCGTTTGTTAATTGAATTAATCAGCTTTCATCTTCTTGTCTTCTTAAGTACACAATTCCTTTTCAATTTTTTGTCCGAAAGAAGTTTGCAGTTCTCATGCCATATATGGAGTTTTCATTTCCTGTTTTCAAACTAGTCTTAAGCCTCTATCACGTCTGGCAGAACAGGAGGGAGAGAGAGCAGGCATCGACAGCCCCCGTCAGGGGGGTTAGCTTCCTCGTTACCTCATGATTTAGTTTGGGACAATACATCCAAATATCCAAAACCCTCGAAGAAACTGGTTTAATGGAAGAATGACAAGGTTGACTAAAATTTCCGTATAACGATCGTACAACAATTTTTATGGGATTTCTTGTGCAACCAGACTGAAAACCTTCAGCTAATGATACCTTAATCATAGAACTACAGATGAACACCTAAGCAATAATCTCACGCGAGTCAGACTAGATGCCGTGTGGATTGTAGTGTTTACAAAATCATTAGAAAGTTTTCCCCCTAAAGTCTCTGATCGCACTACATTGACAACTGTTGAATTTCAGAAATCAAGTTCAATTGCTATCAAACAAATTTCGTGGTCTTAAAAATTAGCTCATCGTCTACCTTTGAATGATTTGTGCTCAAGCAAGAATGAAGAAGTTTAAATTTTTAAGCAAGATAGAAATTTTAGACTCTCGGTTGTAGCGATAACTTTCCACTCAATGGAAATATCATTCTTGACGTCCCAATTTGCAGAAATACATGCGTCAGACCCCCCCCTGTTTCGGCCCTCTACTCAGAGACCTTAGCCCTCTTGTCTGGCGATCTTTAGCCCCACCTCTGTATGGCGATAATTTATTCAATTATCGAGTTTATTTGTTGAGTTTTGGCCTAAGGTGGTCATTTTAACTATTTGACGTCTTAGCGGTTGGACCTCTAAAAGGCTCTTTGGTATTTCAAAGGAAAAAAAAAAACAAGGTCGCGAGCTGTGTCTTTGGGTAAGTGAAGTATATAATGTTAAAAAATGTTTAACGTTTACCAAAAGATCTTTTTTAATGAGGAAGATTTTTGCTTTGGTTAAAAACGGTGACAAATTTGGGACTGAAAAAATATAGACGTTCTTGTTGTAACTGAAGGAGTAAAGAAGGTGATAGCTACTTTTGAAAACATACTAAGTTAGAGGTATCTCCGTGGTATAACCGTAAATGGGGCAAGTATGGATCGTTCGTGGCCTGGATCTCACAGCTGACTAAGATTTTTATCCGAAAGAGTGAGGGTTTATCGTGTAAACAGATTTTGATCCGAAAGAGTGAGGGTTAATCGTGTAAACAGAGTTGATCGCGCTTGTTTGCACTGTGTATACTGCGAGGTTTTCTGTTCAGTTTCTAGTTGTTATATGCTATATTCATGACTGCGCGGTCGACCAATTCATTTGGTGTCAGGGTTTGGTTGAAGAACACCCTCGACTAAGGAGTTGTTGCACAGAATTTGCTCCCCAAAATAACGTATATATTAATAGCTAACAGTACGTAGGTAACCGTAAACTAAGAATCTTAACACTTTTCACAAAATTCTCCAACTTCGCTAAGCTACGAGGACAATTTGTGACATGTTTGAGGAAGTTGATCGTCCAGGTTAGTGTAGTCTTGAGAAAGACTGTTGGTTGAAGTGACTGACGTTTCGACAGCCTTAGCGGCGGTAAGGCTGTCGAAACGTCAGTCACTTCAACCAACAGTCTTTCTCAAGACTACACTAACCTGGACGATCAACTTCCTCAAACATGTCACGATTCTCCCAGGTTCAAACCATTTACTTTAGGACAATTTGTGAAAGAATTGAAAACCCAAGTGAAACTGATACGTTATTTTTTTTGGGAATCCATTACTTCACGGATGGACGGAATTTGCCGCCAGCAACGCTTGTCGCAAGTGTAATTACCAAATAACTGCAGCATATGAGTGAGTTTTCTTCTTGTGGTGAAGTTTAATTTAATCCAAGGCAGTTTAACCAACGATATCTGGAGTAAACGAGACTTGCGGCATTTCCTTTCAAAGGATGCATAAAAAACTTGAAAACTATACGCATGGTTACCGCTTTGGGAAACTAAACTAGACTATGAATAATTCGTGGAACTGTCAAATGTCATTTCGAATGAACTCTTTCCTGACAGTAGATCTCACATAAACAGGCCTGCTCGAAGCTGCCATAACAGGTTCTTTTGACACAGATTACCAGGAGTAACCGATCCACAACATCAAACCGAGTTACTTTGTTTATTTACTTACATGCTAAAATGATAACTTTCTCAAGTTTAAAATTTCTACTGCTCGGCTATATATTTCACATCAAGTCAAAACATGTCGAGAGCTACCCATGTCGCTCCGTTTGTTATGTCTTGAAGCTCACGAGATTGTTGAATTGTTATGGTGAGTAAATCTCCTTCCAGTCAAGATTACCTTGTTTTTATCACTGCCATGGTAAACGTCGTATCAATAATATATCTCTATTATTTTTTGTCCGAAACTAGAGACTTTGACCACTGAAAGTCCGTAAAAAGTTTCAAAAACGGACGAAAAATATTGCTTAATTAATGTCGTGTGACGGTTCGTTAACCAGCTGCGCGCACAAAAAAAGAAACACTTTTCCTGCTGAAAATTTCATTTAAATTCGGAAAAAAAGACCCCATGTCTCCATCGGAAATTCGCGTAGAAGACGAAAAGTACAAAAGTTGAAAACAAGCGCAAGTGTTCGTAATACGCAAGACGGGTGACCAAGATTTTTTCAAAGTGAGGCATATGATCAAAAATTCTCATGTGCAGGGCTATATGAATTTTGCATGGATAACAGTATTATGGTGAACTATAACCTCTTAACTACCATTTAGCTTCTGGCATTGATTAGTTATTAGCACAAAAACAGTTAACTGAATTACTGACATTTTGCTTGAAGACTGCTGGTGTAATTGAGTGAGGACTATGTGTTGTTTTCTGAAACAAATTCAGCAAGGCATTGTACCATCAAAGTTAGGGAAAAGAGCAAGTTATAAATTAGATCTGGAGGCAGAAGGAGTGAAACATGAAACTGGGCAGCTGACGTGAAACTTAGAGTAACTCACTCTATCGTCATGATATTGAGCACTCCATTGAGAAAGTCAATATCTCCCTATTATTATTACCAGTACTATATATATAAAGCATTGAAATGGATGTTATCCAGGGGTCAACTGGGCCATGTTTGGCCCACAGGTTGCATGCTGGGCAGCTGTTATGAAGGACATTGGCTGTTAAAGGGTTAAAAATAAGTTTGAAAAAAATTGCAAACTGCTATAATGACATATCAAAATTCAAAAAGTGAGTGTTAAATTATCTAGTAGGTCATCCACTGCTGGCTTACTGTTTTGCTTTCATTTTTTCTGTTTCAGAAATCAGAAATGAAACTATTCATTACATGCTTCCTACTTCTTGCAAGCTTTGAGCTTTTTCATCTAGCTGGTAGGGCAATAGTTTTTATCTTTCATGTTGTTTTGCATTTTCAATAAGGATGAACACTACATTTAAAATCACCATGCAGTTAAGACAATAAGAGCAGGTTTATATTATTGGCTCATCCAAGATTAACATTAGGAAGAGGATTGAATGTTTTGGCAAGGTGGCCCCTTGTAAGGAATCTAATGACATGCTCCCCCAGAACATTTTATAAATTTTCTTATATCCAGGAGGCCATTTTTAGCATTCTGGCTATTACTAGCATAGTTGGGATTTGAATGCAAAGCAAAAGTCCTCAAGATTAGAAGCAAGTTAAGGTCAACATTTCATCAGTCAAAAAAGAATCAGTTTTAGGGGTTATGAATAATGGTCAGAATGTAGATTTTAAGTTTTTATATAGTATATAAATTTTATATCGTATATTATATAACAGCAAGTGGCATCCCAATTGGAAGGCAGTGACCTTGAACATCACCAAAGGAACAGCATCAGCCTGAAATATTTGCAATAAATTGGCTCAAACATGCCTGTTGTCTTCATTGAGAGAGTTGAACCAGAGTCTGTTTAATTTATAGACTGATGTAAATTGAACCATGATTTAATCTTAGCATACAAGAACTTGTGTTTAAAGTTTGTGCGAGAAACAGTCATTCAGTAAAATTCAAAGCCCACTTTTTGAAGGGGAATGTTGATATAAATTTTTTTTTTGTGGCTGTCCTACTATGACCATTCCTTCCAACCTGCCAAAAAATACCACCATAACTATCTCCCCACCTCAAGAAAAAACAACGAAACATCTTCTAGGGCACACAACTGATCGCTAAATGAGTGACAAAGGTTTTAATGTGTCCTAATTTACGTTAGAATGTCTCTTTTTCTCAATGGTACACAATATCCTCACCTTTCTTCATTCTTCAGCATTTCTTTCGTCAATTATATTCCACACCACAGATTCAGGTTAACCTGTTTTTTTCATTGCTTGTAGAAACTGTTCGTTGGGGCTACAAAGGTTATTACGGTGAGTAGGAATTATCACTTACACAAACGTGAAATTTAAAACGAAACAGCTTCGTAACGATTGACACGAAATGACGAAAATGATGCAAGTACAATTTCGTAGAGCTTACCGCTGACCATCTGCCGATCCACATCAGTATATGCATGTAATTATAACCATTTGATAACTGATAAGTACATATTATCTAGACGGATTTATAACTCTCAATGCATGTATTTACAAGGTTCATTAATAATTAACGAAGTAAAAAACGATAGAAATGACTGCTTCATTAGTCGTCAATCCAATATAGAATCGTCCCAACTCACTCAAACTTTTCCTAACATTTGCTTGGCTCAAATGACTTGTATCTCAGAAACAGTCACCGAAGATGAACATTTCAATGCATTCGAATCATAATGCATCTTTCTCGCGTATTTTTATTTATTTACTTGATGAATTTATTTAAAACTGGGTAGTTCTTTCAATTTAAGAGGAAAATGCTATCAACAGATGCCCTGTATGCCTAAAACAATACACTGCATGCCAAAAATTTACGTAAAATAGAGTAAAACTAGGTTTGAAGATTGATTTAGCATTGGTATGTAACATAACAATTAGTGTATGGGATATACCACATCCAGTCATTTTCATATATCTTCTGGATGTGACAATGGATGTGACCAGACCTTCAGACAGGGGACACATGCAGAATTTTTCATAGGGTGTGTGTGTCGTTTTTGCTTATCAAACTATTTGATTGGCGAACTGCAGAGAAGAAAAGAAAACTTCTTGTGAATGCGCAAAACAGATAACATGCTTTTAATCTGAATTGATTGTTTTTAAAAACTAAATTTTCAACTTGATTACCAATGTTTTTAACTTATTTTGGGTACAAAAAGAGAGTGGGATCGCACTCCACGAACCCTTTCTCGATACGTATCTGCTCTAGACCTAGAAAGAACTCCTGGCTCAGCTCTTATTTGAAAGCTAATTTTTACAGAATTGACGTGAAATATTTTCTTCCACACATTTTTTTAAAGAAAACTCCCTGACTTCATAAAATTTTTACGTTCTCATACTCAACAATAAAATCTGGTGAACTGGTAACTGCGAAAATTGCATTATTTAAGTGTTCCGATGAACTCCGTTTAACATTTTCGTCTTCATTTTGATCTTTTCGACAAGCTAAACAGCTTAGGTTTCCTGTTACAGTTTAAAGTTATTCTTTTTCTTATTTCTTAGGTCCTTCGAGGTGGTCAAACTTTTATCGCCATTGCGGTGGCCAGAAGCAGTCCCCTATAGATTTGAAAACACGTCTGATGCGGTACAATAGATATCTCAAAGGTTCCCTCTTGTTATGCAACTATCAGTTCACTTTTTCATATTACACACCGCATTTTGAAATGGAAAACAATGGGCATACCTTAAAGGTTGGCGTGGCAGAAGCTGGCGCTGGAGTATTATTGCTGGGTACAGGATATTTTCTTTTAGATCAGTTCCATTTCCACTGGGGAAGCGAAAACGATAAAGGTTCGGAGCATCAATTCAATGGAAAGAGTTTTTCTGCCGAGGTAAGAAGATCCAGTGGCCCCCGAGGGTTTATGTGAAAAGAAAATTACGAAAATTGGCTATCTTTGAAAATATTTCGTACTTTTAACTTATTGTGTTCCTGTATCTGAAAAGCAAGGATAACTGGGGTGTCATTTTCCAACGATACTTTGAAAACTCTAGTAAAATTACGAAAATTGGCTATGTTTGAAAATATTTTGCACTTTTAACTTATTTTGCTTCTGTGGTTTGAAAAGCAAAGGTAACCGCACGCGGTGTCACTTTTCAATGAGACTTTGAAAACACTAGCAACAATACTGTAAACACAGGGAATGCATGCCCTAGTGATTGAGTGATTTAGCACTAGCGGCAGCGGCAACAACAACAACAACGACCACGAAGACGAAACCAAAAACAACAACAATAACAACAGCACCGATGGCAACAACAACAACAACAACGACGACGACGACAACAACAACAGCAACAATGACAGAAAAAACAAAAGCAACAACAACATAAACAACAACAACATAAACAACAACAGCAACAACAACTACAACAACAACAACAATAACAACAACGACAACAATAACAACAACGACAACAATAACAACAAATGCAACAACAACAACAACAAATGCAACAACAACATAAACAACAACAGCAACAACAACAACATAAACAACAACAACATAAATAACAACAACATAAACAACAACAACATAAACAACAACATAAACAACAACAACATAAACAACAACAGCAACGACAACAACAACTACAACAACAACAACAAAAGCAACAACAATAACAACAAATGCAACAACAACATAAACAACAACAGCAACAACAACAAATACAACAACAACATAAACCACAACAGCAACAACAACATAAACAACAACAACATAAATAACAACAAAATAAATAACAACAACAACATAAACAACAACAACATAAACAACAACAACAACATAAACAACAACAGCAACGACAACAATAATAGCAACAATAACAACAACAACAGCAACAATAACAATAATAACAACAATAACAATAATAACAACAATAACAACAACATAAACGACAACAACATAAACAACAACAACAACAGCAGCAACAACATCAACAACAGCAACAACAACAACAGCAACAATAACAACAAATACTACAACAACATAAACAACAACAGCATCAACATCAACAGCAGCAACATAAACAATAAGAACAACAAACATATTACCCCTTCCCCCCAGCACACTAGGCAAAGATTTTTGAATGATAAGGTTTTCGCTCGTTTAACCTCCAATATGAAACTATCAGCAATATAAAAACTGCTGCTAAATGTAGTCTTTCCAACACTTTATCAAGTATTTCCCACGTTTTGTGTCACCTTTTGCAAGGCTATATTTTGGCATTTTCTGATAGAACGTGACAGAATATACTTATAGTACTGAACGTCATTAATTGCTGGAAAATTTTTGAAAAAATTAGAATTTCGCCAACATGAAAATCTAAAATCTGCACAACGAATGTCACAATAAAATAATGTCATCAGGAGTTTGAATATTTTTAGGATTGATACTTTTTTGAAGCTGCAGCAACGTGAACGCTCTTTATTTGTATACTAAATAGTACACTCATTATTTGCTAATTTTTTCAACACTTTATTTGTGTATTATTTACTAATCTGTGCAAAAATTTTTGCGTAAAAGTGAAAATGAGGTAATCTAATTTTTCAGCGTTAGTCACAGGGACTTTCTACGCTAATGAAATATCTGGGTTATTTTTATGACCTTTCAGCTACATCTCGTCCATCATAACTACAAATATTCGTCTTTGAATAAGGCATTGGATAAACCCAATGGGCTTGCCGTTCTTGGAGTGTTCATCAAAGTAAGATCCCTTAATGATATAAGAATACAATACTGAGTAGTCAGTAATAAATAAAGTAAAAAGTTTAACGTGTTCTGAACACGTTTCTTTCTTTAACGAAGGTCTTTGCTAGAAACGTTCAAATTCTTTGAGATCAGTCACGACAGTTATCAACCTTTTAACTTTTTGCTTTAAGATCCCTTAACTCCATTACTAACAATAATTTTGAAAGTGTCGTGATTACAGATAGCATGAAAAATGTGATGACAGCCAATAAAAATGGATGAACTAACTTCACAGTCGCCACTAACGGAACGACATGAATCTGGGAGGTTCTTCGTCTCACTTGCTTCCCTATTAAAAATTCCAGCAGAGCAGAACATGTACTGAATTAAAAAAATATAAAAATTTCAGTACACATTCACTCGTCCTTCGGACTCGTGCTATTTTGATAGTCTTTGAAAAATTCACTCATGCGTTCTATTCAAATTGTACTCGAAGCCATGCTATCACGTACACTAACGATTCCTTCATTTCTTACTCATCACCGAGGAAAATAACGGGCGTGTGAGTTGTGGAGGATTTGCATTGGTAGCATCTCTATCTAGTCTGCCTTATACATTCAAGAAATATTTTATACTCTTTTTGGGTTTCTACATTTCTGTGTAGGTTGGATATCATAACCACGCATTCGACCAATTCCTTAGCTATATCAGATATGGTGAAGACCTAAGAAGCGGTACGTGTATTGAAATAAGAAGATAAAAAAAATCAAATTGGGAATAAAGGAAAGGAACCTAATGACTGTCCAAAGTTCCTTTCTTCCAATTTGTCACACTTTCTGTTTACCGTGAACTTTATAAGTGCATCTTGTAGTTGGAAATAAAAGACAATGTCTTAAATTTATGTTTTATAAATTACTTTGCCATTGAATAGTAAGTCATAAAGAATGAGTAAATAATTTGACATTGGTTGTTCGCAAATATTCCTAGATCAAAAACGTCAAATACCCGGTTTCTCAATACGCTCGCTGTTACCACATGACACAGAAAGCTTCATTCGCTACCAAGGATCGCTGACGACACCACCCTGCTACGAAACTGTGACCTGGACAATATTTAAGACTCCAATCTCGATTTCACACTATCAGGTTTGCAATAATCATACCAACATTAAGGCTTTTGGACAACGGTTTGTCTTTTGGAGTCGCGTTATTGTACATATTATGAACTTATTTGACCGTTTTTTTCCCGGTTTATTTTTCGCAGCTGGAAGTCTTTCGGTCTTTAAAAGACAGCCATGGTGACTCCCTGGAGGACAACTTTCGTCCAGTACAACCTCTGAATAGACGCAGTATCGAGACGAGCTACTACCTCTGATGCTGATTGGGTATTTCTTCTTTCTGTGCGATCTTCAGCGGAGACTTTTAAAGAACTTATGTACCTTGTAAAGATTTTCGTTTAGAATAAAAATTAAAGCAACAGGATGCATGTCTTCTTTCACTCGCCTTGTAATCGCCATTTTCAGAAACTGCTTGGAGATATTTGGTACTATGCTTTCTCCCTTAATGAAGCCAACGTTTCTCGTCTTTCAAATAGCGTTTACTGCAGCAAATGCCCAAGCTGAGCATGTGAGTCGATATGGTATTTCAAAATCTATGCCATACCATCTTTTTAACCCTTAAACACAGTGTCCAGTACATCGGACATCTGAAATAAATGAAAAGACAAAGTGAAAACAAAAAGAGAACAAAGAACATGAAAAACAATGAAAAAAAGACGATATTGTATTTCAAATTCCATGCCATGCCATCTTCTTAGTCGTTAAACAATGTCCAATATATCGGACACCTGAAATAAATGAAAAGACAAAGTGAAAACAAAAAAAGAACAGGGGCATAAAAAAAACAATGAAAAAAAGGAAAAAGCAAATGAGAAAATTCATCATGCGTTCAAGGGCTAAAAAAAAAAGAAACACAAGTCTGTTCCAAATGTTGTCCTCACGCAGTCCCCTATAGTAACCTTATGCAGATTCACAAGTATTGTTCTTTTTGACATTTATATGCTAAGTTTCAATAGTCCTTACCTGTTTTTCAGAGACAGATCCTTTGCACGTGACGTCAAAACGACTAATTTAGAGGACATCTTCGTAGTCACGTCGTTTCCTCCAGCGGGGGTTAGGGAGCCAAAGGTCAAGTCCTTATTGAAATTTCGTCAGTACCGAGATGACGTAACAAGGCTCCTTAATTCCTAAGATCAACTTCTCGAATATCTCCAGAACGAGAAATATTGACACACTAAAAACGCCATCCCTCCTCAAATTAAAAACGTATTATTCAGAAACTTGCAAATACGGATACATTTGATAACAGTGTTCACCAAAGATCGGGTGAATCCAAATTCTCTGATCAAAACTTCTGAGGGTGGCAATCACGGTGACGATATAACCAAAGAACTAAAAAGTCCAGCTCAGCGCCAGTGCCTCTGATCTTTGCCTTGTCACATCTCTGTCCGCCGCCATCTTCCTGGTACGCATCTTCGAAAAGTTTACAAGTCGTGGTGTGAATGTTATTTACTTTTTAAGTAAAATAACGGCACGTTTGATAACTTCGGAGTTTGGAAAACTATCCAAACAACTTTGTAAGAAGTCGAGACCCTTTCAGGAAAAGCTCATCAAACGAATAAGCTTGCTGGTCGAAAAAGAAAAAAAAATTGGGGATTTGGACTTCTGGTTATTATATGTTCCGGGTCCCGGTCTTCACTCGCTGAGCGAGTTTCCCTCAGCAATGCAAAGAAACCAACAAAGGGAACGAAGTTTGATTTTCATTTTCAAATGACGTAAAATTTTACCAAAATTACACAATATCTCGAAACACATACACCAATATCTTTAACTAGAACACTCGGGCGAAAAGTTGACGTATAGCAAACAACATTTCTGAACTTACGGAAGTACCGACTACATTTTACATTTACATTCCGACTCCTTGCTGTTGTGACACCATTCGTGTTTCTTACGTAACTACGTCTGGAAAAGGAGAATTTCCTGATAAAACCTTCGCCAACCATTCCACAATTGCAACCGATATGGACAAGTAATTTTAGCCACATGAGATAAGCCATATTTGCAAATAGCAAAGCGTATCTATATTCCTAAATTGTGATTAAAAAATATATTAAGCTTTCGAAACGCCATAGCCTTCGGTGGTCATACCAATAGTGCCCCAAAATGAATAGAATCAAAATTGGAAATAATCCGACTGTTTTAGCTGTCCGAGTGTCTGCCTGTATGACGGCTAAAATACTGCAACACCAGCAGATCCAAACCATGGTCTTCTGGTGTACAAAAGTAAACTTCGATGTTCAGCTCGAGGAGGAACCGTTGTATGGATGGTAAAGGCAGCTTACAAATCTACGACTTTCAGCAGGAGAAAAATACTGTTTAAGATTAAGAACTTAATCTGGAACTATGAGGTTCCAATCACCACGACTTATTTAACACTCCTGTCTTGAACTAAAAACTACTGAAATACAATCTCTTGTCAACAGTGATGGAAACAGCTACCAGTGTTGTATACAGAACATAGTCCTACAGGTTCAACTATTCATCTTCCTCGTCGCCATCCTCGGCTGGCTTTTCGTCACCTCTTTCCTCTGGAGACCGTTCCCTTCTTGATCCGGAACGGGATCTGGAGCGACTTCTGGATCTGGATCCGGAGCGCGATCGAGGTGATTTTGAGCGAGACCTGGAGCGAGATCGAGATCTGTAGTGGGACCGTGACCTGGAACGAGATCTGGACCTGGACCGTGAATGTTTGTCCCGCCTTGACCGAGATGAAGATCTGAAACGACGGTGATATAAACTTTTCAAATTATAGGCTTCTTTATATGTGATTTTTTACGTTGCCATTGCCACCCTGCTGTATGTGATAAACTCATGACAGTCCATGCAGCAAGATATCCACTTATGATTCGCTGCAGTTTGTCCTCGATGCTCTCATCAGTTAAACACATACTCCAAGATGTCAATCCCAAAGCCAACAGCTATAATACTGCTGTGGTTGAAAAGGTTCATCCGTAGCTGGACTGTCCAAAAGTATCTTTTCAACCTTATTTTGAGATACGTAGTTGAGACGGCACATGTCCGTCGATAGTAAAATTTTCTTTTAAAAAGTGCAATCACTTTTCACCAACGATAAAAATCACGAAAGATGTAGACGTAGTTGGGCAAATATCCGCCATCGTCCGCATAGCTTTTGCACATCATTTTGTCTTTCGAAATTAAGAAATAGCTCTCTACTTAGCGTACCAAGTCGAGTTAAAGATGTACGTAGGAAACTGGGTGAGTACGAAGAAAGCTTGAAGTTTGTTCTGCGAGGTAACCGAGAGCATCTCTAGCTTATTGAGTGGACCTAGGTTATATTTGCGTATATGTTCGTATATCAAGTATTTGTAAACATTCAATATAGTGACTATCTCTTTGTGAAACTTTTCTCGCATAGTAAAAGAAACGGGGTTAGTTACGGGGTTCTGGTAGCACAGTGAGAGTGCACGTGCCTCTGACCATTGTGACTAGGTTAGATTCCAGTTACCGAGCACTCGTCTGATTAAAGTTACCTCGGTCACATGTGAGAAGTGTGCAGTGGAGTTTGACTCTACCAAACATCGCAGGTCTTTGTTCGGGTACTCCGATTTCCTCCCGTAGTAACACTAGACCTAAGAGTGGCGGTCCTTACTGGACCTTGAGAAACAGCAGCTTAGCTAGCTGATAGGGTTAACCGGTATGAAGAAATAAAGGCGTTTTACAGTTTTTCTAAGCGTTAGTCAAAAACAGCAAAGCATGTCAAGCTCAACAGGCAACATGGGCCTGTTATCTCACTTTTTTCTATACTCATTGACTTGATGTTAATTTTGTGATTTCCTACCTTGAGCGACTTCGTGAGTACGATCTCTTTTGTTTTGGACTGTCCTAGAAACACAACGCAGACCACATGAAGGTAAGTATATAGACATACTGGACTCCTATAAACAACACTGACTCACAGAGCAAAACATGCACCTGCACACACCACACATACGCGTGCGCGCACACCACACACACACACGTTCGGACACACCACACACACGCGCGCACACACCACACACACGTGCGCACACTTCACACACGCGCAAAAATTCAATGTGACAAATACTTTTTTGTAAGGACGAGTTAGTGGCATTACCATTTTGTCATGGTACACTGGAAGTTCCAGAGAATTGATTAATATAAAAAAGACAAATCTAAACAAAGACAAACTAAAATTCTATCTTACATCAATCATACGGATTCTCTTCCCATTCAGACTGGTCCCATCCAACTTTCTGATGACATTTCGGACATCGGCATATGATCCAAACTCTAACACACTGCAAAACAGAATATGTCATCAAACCTCAGAGACGTCCGACGTACAGTACAGTACAGTACAAATTTGGTTATTTCACCAATTTAGCGGCATAACAACAACCTCCCGTCTATCTCCACAAAGTAACGGTCAACCTAAGTTGTTTAGTATGCAGGTGAGCAAACACTTTTTAGACACCGTTCTTATTTGCCATATTAGTTACAAAACTAAACACAGGTTAACATCAAGAGCAAATTTCATGACTAACTTACACTACTAATGCCAACTAGAATTGACTTGAACGGGATTTGGTAGCTCATTTGGTAGAGCACCGGTTCGGAAACCTGAAGATGCGAGTTCAAATCCCGCTCAAGTGAACTTTTCTAGTTGACTTAGTCGTGTAGGGTAATCATAAAATTTACTAAACATAAGGACTGGATGAGATGACTTTAACATCAATGAGTACCTAAAGCCGAAGCCAGAGCTGCAGTTTGTACTCGTACGGTATCTGGAGCGGAAAAACCAGACAATGCATACTCCTATACCTATCCCTAGTTCTGACGGTTACCAGGTTCCACTAATGTCTAGTGCAACTAATGACTGGGTGAGTCAAGCAACTTTTCAAGGTTTTCAAAATGTTGACATGTTCAGTCATTGGTCAAACATCGTAATCTGTCGACGACCAATACCAGAGGTCCAGCCGTGTCACCTCAAAGCCTGTCTATATAAATAACAGGAAAACATTTATAAGTGAAGTAAGCATTTTATTTTCTTAACTTACCCTTCTCCTTTGACAGGTCTGTGTGCATCGCCATAGGTGACATCTCCTGCTTGTCGAACATAATCCTTCAGGTCCTGTGACATTATGCAAAGTAAATTTACAAAAACACCTGGTACCTGTATTTTCCTATTTCAATCAAAACGACCAACAAATTAACAGTTAATGGAAAATAATAACTTTGTTCAAGGTTGATAGCCCTTTGCTTTTTTGGTTGATAGAGTACGGAAGTTAATCACAAATTTTTTGTTCCAACAAAATCGAAACCCGTCACAGTAATAAGGAAACGCGACGATACCAACGACTTCTTGTCCGTACAAAATAATGGCCCACGAGTTTTTTCAGCAAATTGTGGTTAATGAAAATTGATAAATGATGGCAGATCGTTTTACTTTCTAGAAAAACGAGTTTTGACTAGTGTTTTTTTGGGGTTTTTTTTTTAACCTGTTGAAACATAAGAAATGAAATTTATGGTTAAGTCTTCGTTGGGATTTGTTGTAATCTAAGTAACAACTAATCCCAGTAAACTGCAAAGCACATGAGACAGAGAAGTAAGGTGATCTGCAAAGTATATGACCAACATGCACATTGAGAAACAACACTACAATGTACCAGTTAGGCAGAGAAAAGTTCAAAACGTCCACAGCAGGGATTTAAAAATCTGGGATTGAGCAATCCAATGCTTCATCAACAGAACTGCAGTACACCAATCTGGGAGCAGACTGCAGGAACATGAGATCAAGTATTAAACATTCAGCTCCATTAATGTCCGGCTTGTTTAGATCTGACAGTATTAAGTTGGGATCCCTGCTGTGGTCGTGTACAGTTCTTTTCTCCTTACAGTATCACCTATAGGCTTTTTACTTGGAGTTCAGAGCCCTTTATTACATCTGGGAATAAATTTCAGTGAAAGTGGAGGAAAACTTAACTTGTGAACCATATCTTTATCAGTGGATTCAGTTTGGCTCGCAAGTTTATAGTGCAGTATGAGGCAAAATATCTTGATCATGATGAGTTCTCCATAAAGAATTTTTTACTGACCCAAAATGGTCAAAAATTAGAGGAAACTTGTTAACCAACAACTTACCAACTTTAATAAAGTTTGGCTTAATAAACTCACAATTGTTTGGCATCATCTTGTAGTTGTCATAACAAGTCCTTTCATTCATTGGAACTTGTGTACACGATGTGATTTTCAGTATTAAAGAAACTCAGTTTTGTATTTCAAATGCATGTGTAGGATTCAATTGTGTCTTGGCTTTAAATCTGCATGGATACCAATTTAATTTGCCACTCATTCTACACTTTTATGAAACACTGCAATTTTTTCTTCAGGTTTCCACAAGCTACTGAAGCCATAAAAATTCCAGTGTATAAAATTAGGAACACTTGGGAAACTGGTGTTTGGTCGAAAATTAATGAGCAACATCAACAGCTAAAGCATCTGTCTTCTTTGTGGGATTTTCCGAATAGGCATCGAGTCATCAGTGTCTTCATCTTTCTAAACTAATGGCTTCTGAGATCTCCCACAAAGCTTCCGACATCTCAGAAACGTTATGCTTCACTTCAATCATCTTTTTCAAGGCAACGTCATCTCCCCCTGCCCTGCTCACCAATCACGGTCAGTGAATGCCTTCTATGCATCATACTGAAATGATTTAAACAGACATCCTTCCTTAGAATGTTCCTGCAAATACCCACACATACATGACAAAAACAGTAAAAACAGTGACACTTAATCCTTGTTTTACACTAAATACCAGGAAATAACTGCATTGAAAGAGAATGCAACTAAGGGGAAAATGGCAGCAAATGTTTTTATATTCAAAATTACACAAAATAAGTACAGTCCCCACCATACATCTTTTTGGGCATTGCTTCAATGAACTCATCAATGAAGTTTCTGAAGATTAGCTTCATACTGATACACACTCTTGGTTGCCAAAATAAAAATGTTGGGCAAAGACCTTGTTTTCAAAATGCTTTCAGCCTGAACAGTTTTTGTAATAGACTGATCTTGATATTGCCAACCATATATAAAACATTGCAGATTGTAAACATATTATCATTTCAGAATCCAAGTCATGAAACTGAGTTGATTTTGACAGGTTTTCATCTAAATTTACCAAGCTATTACTCACCCAAAAAAATTACTAAACAAAGACAATCTCTAACTAGATAATCCCTGTGATAGCACCATTAAATACAAAGAAATACTTCTTTAAAACCTCCTCACTACTGGATTATCCAGCAAGATTATTCTACCAATGCTTTAATGGCCAGCATTCACAATATCATACCTGCCAGCTGACTCTTGTTGACAAGTTTTCTACAATGACACGCCATGGGGTTCGTGTGGGAGCTCCATATCTGAAAATTTTAAATAATAATAACTTTACTAAATTGTAGCTCTATTTTATGGTTAAGTTGCTTTCCCATAGTTTTTATTTTTATGTGTTGTCACACTATCCAATATCCTACTGTTATCATGGAGACAAATTGGGAACTTTGGCAATATTTTCATGATCATCACAGATAAGATGCATTATCTTTCAGTTTTCTTAAAGGACTTTTTTCTGAAAATTGACGTTTCAATAAAGAAAAAAACATCAAAATATCAGAGGTTGTGAAGAGAGGTATTTTGCAATAAAATTATTGGATTTTAAAGGATACTGTCTCATGAAAAATTTAAAAATTAAATATGTTCTTGCACTTGATCTGTTGGTTTTATTTACCAAGTTTTAATGATATTCACCAAAGCAAAAATCTAAATATTAAGTAATTGTAGTGATGTGGATTGATCTATCATGGTAGAATAAAAATTCAGCAAGACCACTATCTACATATGTGGGTTAAGTAACATTTAGTTAGTAGCACCCTGTTAAGAATTACTCTGGAAAGCCAGCTTTACACTTTAACATTCAGTGCCCAATATATTGAACACCTTGAACAAAAGGATAAATGACAGAAAAAAAGCAAAATCAAAGCAAGAATGGAATAAAAAATTTGATGAGTTAAAGAGTTAAATAGCAGGAGTCTTTCAACATACTTATCCCTTGCTCTGTTTCTTCGGGGTCCACCACTATACCCTCTGACTGAACCACGACAAGCTTCCACAAGAATTCTAAGGAGAGGAAACAGTGTTTACTAACTGCCATACCACATCAGACTTCCTTGAAGAATTTGTGAGGGTACATTAGTATCTGGAGTAGCTAAAATTACCAAGTAAATTACCAAGTGTAATGACTAAATTTACATGCAACAAAATCAATGGAAAACTGTCCAATAATAACAGTACTAAGACAAATTCTCCAGGAAAGGAAAATGTGGAAACTTTCAAAGAATACTGAGTGACCAACATTACTAAATAAGATACTTCATTTGGTGGCTACATTTAGGTGTAATTATTAGGCTACATAAAAAAAAATTATCATCTTTGGCCTTCAATAAAATGCAAAGCAGGCTGGCAGATGTTTTTGTCTCTGAGAAGTATTATTATATATAAAAAGAAAACCTTGGCATGGCAACCTCTGGAGGATATCTGTTGTACTTCTATGATGAGAGAACCATGATCTTTTATTCCTAGTATTACATGCTGAAATTACATATCAATTTATAATGGGAAGGTAAAAATACACTTCTGTTGAAGTCCAACTTAAAAATTAAAAAGCGTTTATGTAGGCCAAAATCTACAATGCAGGTGGGTGACGAAGAAAAATTTTTTTGTGGAACTTAATTTCCACTTTGTAGCAAAGGTTTTAAAGCAATACCAATAATTATCATATCATCTGGTATTTCAAGAGTCAAAAGGCAAGAAAGATCAGCTGCCTCTTCACTAAGAGACTCATTCATCTCAAGTGTGAAATAAAACTAGCATAACCTCTGTACCTAATTTAAAATAATAGATGGTCACTTGCCAGGTGAACCTAAAATTACAAAAGAAATGCCAACTCACTTTTCGCCCAGCAGTTCTCGATTATTTAAGTCAGCCACTGCATCTTCAGCATCTCGATAATCATCGAAAGTCTATAAGTCAAGTGATTTTCAGTGTAAACCAGAAGGCATTTATCATTAACTCATTAAGGGGCAGGGCTCATCACTTCGACAAGTAAAATTGCCTAGTATTAGCCAGAGTACCATATTAATGTTGGAACTTATGTTTACCCTCAAGTTTCTGGAAACAATGACATGGGCAAGAATCAAATTTTTAAACAGGGACCTTCACTCTTCAAATTATTTCAATAAATGTCATAAAAAACCCAGAAACTTTCCCACATGTGCAACACACGGGGGGCAACATGGTCATTTATATTTGTAAACTTGCAAAAGCTGCGCCAACGGGTACAAAAACATACAACTTTGAGGACTGTCATATAAGGACATTGTGGTACTTGGCTATATACTTAGTACTGGCACTTTTGACAGTCCCTGATTTCTACATATATCCAACAAAACAACGAAATTATATCCTTTTCTTCAGTAAGCACTAAATAATTTCCTTCTGAAGCAAGTGCTGAAGGACTTCGCAGGTTTAATGCGAAACTGTGTCGTTTGTATCAGCTGCAGAGGGGCACATAATTCTGAAGGTGGTCAACTTAGTGTTTGGTCTTGTCTGCAAGTTTGAGTATCTCAAAACCAAAAAAAAAACATCCTTCTTCCAATATCCATACGTAGAATAACTTGCTTAAACCGACAAAGCACAGCTTACCACAAATCCAAAGCCATTCTTCAGGTTAATTTCACGAATCCTTCCGTAGCCTTTCAAGAATTTCTCGATGTCTCTCTCCCTAGTTCCGTACGGAAGACGTCCAAGATATATTCTGTTACCATTCATGGTTCGTTCTTGAAGTACTTTCAGGTGTTTTTTTCTTGTTTTTGTTTTGAAAAAGGTAGATAAGCTTTCCAAAAATCTTAGCACACCTCAACGTTTCTCTTCCGCGTGCTTGAAGAGATTTCCACTGTCTCAAGACTCAAGACTCGATTTGAGGTTCTCGCAAATGTTTGCTCGGGAGGGGAGGGCGGGGCAGGGATAACCAAATCCATTATACATCGCAAATTCTACTGAAAAACTTGAAATCCATTGAATTATCTAAATATACAAATACGATTGGTCACGAGCGGGACTTTTAACCCTTTAGGATTACCGAAAATTTCCAACAAAATCAGACGAGTAATTCCTTTGAAATGGATGCCAACCTTGTTCCCGTCCCATCGCCTAGAAGGTAAAACTTTATCTTCTGCTTTCTCCCCTTCAGCAATGGAGCGAACGTAAGAAAGGGTTCCTCCGTACTGGTTACTGCTTCTTGCACGTTGTAACAAGGGATGACAGCATTTTAAAGACGTTTCTGATGAGTTTTGATAATTGTCCTTTTAAGTTCAGCTCTCTGGCTGAGAGGAAGGCGGAAAGCCACTCAATCCTGTATCATGAAATATTTAAATGGAAAATGAGAAATGCACCTGAAAATGTGGCTCGATTCTGTGATCCATTGTTAGAAGATTTCGAGCGAAAGCTTTTGGTAAAATGGATCAGGTAAATTTTGTCTCTAGACATGGTCGTGAAATCTGTAGCAACCTCGAGATTGTCACCAATTCCTGTGACAGTACTGTGGGGTTAGAAAATGGAAAAGGGTGTCACAAGGGTTAAAATCGGGAATTGGAGTTTCGTGTTGACCATGTTTATTGCATATTATCGAAGTTGATGTTGCCATGAAAACCTGTTGAATAAAAATAAAAACTGTCGAGGAAAACTCAAACAGTGATCTGGCAACTGTAAGAGAAATCTGTCATTGACCAACTACACCAGTTAAATTGGTAAATGACAATTCCTGATGGTGATACTTGTTCCAAGACCATGGATTTAATGATTAAAATTAATACATTCCCCCAAAACATTTGTTTTTTGCTAAAAAGTCTTGTGTCAGGCATAATAAAGATCTAAAGTGCTCCCTCGAGAGAAGAGCACTTAATCAAGATAGCTTTTAACCCATTTCCTCCTCATGATTTCCCACATTCAATGGAATAAGTATCGCCTGTCAATAGCCAAAAAAAATTCTGAAAAGCCATTCTTCAAGGAGAATGGATTTAATATTTTTAACCCACTAAAGTACCTCATCTTTATTAGTAACCTGTGAGAAGTGTCATTTTCAATACATACCCTGACTCATAGTAAATTTTTATTCTTGGTTCCAGTTTCAGAGGCCTTGCACAGGCACTGGGAAGAGCATGTAAGATCTCCTCCTCTCCCCATGGATGATCTTGTCAGAAAATGTAGGCTTGTCAAAGAAATCTACAATGCTTTCAGAGAAGTAGGGATAGGAGTTATTCTAACAGGATCATTCAACATAAAGAAAGCATACCAAAGCTGTTGAAAAATGAATGAGTTGATATCATCTATTAAAACCTCTCAAAGTAACCTAATAATTTCTAGAGAGGTAAAACCTCTATCAGTCTATGATTTTCTGCTTAAAAATTAAGCTACCCTCCCTAAAAAGACCTTTGTCATGTCAATATTCTTGTTTCCTTTACCTCTCCCCTCACTTTAAATATCTTTTATAGTTGTTACTACCTGAAAATTATGATTTTTGACTCTCATTTCATATTAAGGGATTTAGATGACAAAACATCACCTCAGCACTTACAGATTCTGTTTTCATTTTCCATACCCAATGCAGAAAGTCTTGAGAAAATTAGAAGTCTACAAAAGCCAATAATATCTGCTGGGGCTGTAAGTTTTAAAATTTCTACATTACAGTTTTGAATTGTTTAACATTGAGAGCTATATAAAAGCTACTTTTGGAACTGAGATGGATATATTTACCAGATGGGATCAGAAATACTATTTTTGTCTTACATTATGTGTTTTTTACATATTTTTTTCATGCAATATAACCATGTTTAACTGTATGTGTCATTGTTATTACATTTATTTCTTCAGGGTAATGGTTACTGGGAATATTTGTTATGTCAAAATGGTGTGGATGTTATAGCATTTGATAACAATAGTATTTATCCAGAAAGTATGCATTACATCAGTATTCAGGTAATAAATAATTATGTATGTATTGCATACTGGTATAGAGAGCTAAAGCTGTGTTTGCAAAACCAATAGAGTGCTCAACACTGTATGGTAAAGCTACTTTACAGTGAGATATTGCAGAGTCCTCATGTCGCAACGAGTCCTCAGAGTCCTCATGTCACATCGCGATGTGAGGACTCTGTAATATCTCACTGAATACTGGTATATATATAGACATACACTATACACATCATGTGTATATATCTATATATTTATTATATCTTTATTTATATATTTATTATTTTATTATGAGACAAAATCTTTTTAAAAACTGTGTTTTCATATAGAATGGTGATCCACCCCTGCTACAAACTTTCAGTGACAGAGTATTGATGTTAGCATGGCCTGATCAAGATGGTATGAAAACTTCAATCTTGATTTCTTTGATCCTCAGTGATTAATTAAATAAATGAACTGCTTTTAATGAAATCTGTTATGGTCATTAATCTTTTAAAGAATCAAGATTTAATTAAAATTTCAATTTGCTTAAAGGCTTTACACTGTAATGAATCGAGTAACAATATTCTAATTATTTATTGAATAGGGTAATGTATTATCCAAAAAGTATTGTCAATCAATAACATGCAAATTATAACAAAATAAGGACAGTTTTGTTTCCATTTTAACTGATAGAGAACCACTGTGTTCCATATAGTTGTCAACTCATTCAAAGCCTAGTGTTAAGTTTAACCAAGACTCAATATTGTTTTAATTTCTGTTGGCAGAAGAAAGCAACTTTTCTGTTGAGTGCTTACAACATTACAATGGTAATACCATCATACACATAGGAGAAGTCTTTGGTGAGACCTTATCCACCAATCCATGGGGGCAGACAACATCACAGAAGTTCCAGCTTCAGCTTGGAGAGTCATTTCGATGTGTGTATCGAACACAGCTTCCCAACTGGCCTGGATATTTGGACAGTCTAAGCATTTGGTGTAGAGCTAAAACTCCTGTTGAGTGTGATGGGGGATTGTTCTGTTATGCCCCAGGTATGGTAGTAAAAAGTTATAAAAAGGAAGAAGAAGAAAGATACAGATGATATGAGTATGACAGAGCATGTCAGCAAAGGTGTTTTCATTGGATACTGTGAAGTGACAACATTGAAGTCATGTTAACCATAGGTTGACTAAAAACTGTCCAAATGTTGGAAACTACTCTCTTCCTTACACTAAAGTATATTTGTTTTCACTGGCTAAAACTAACTGATTTGTGACAAGTTGGACATAATTTTCAATGACACCATCACTATAAAAACATTTGAAACACACATTCAAAGTTCCACTAAATAGTGTAATACCTGTGCTTTCATTTCACTTATAGCTTATTTATAATATCAATAATTAACTAAAATGCTATAAGAATATGTCAGTGAAAATCCAATTGATGCTATTTAAGTAGAGAATAATACATGCACTTCCTAAGATAAGATGCCATGTCTGTGTGGAGGCTGCCCAATGTGGAAATAACAATTTTTTTACCAATTGTTTACCAGGATATCTCACAAGTAGGCATAGCAACAGAGTAAGATATTCAGCTGAAAATAAAATGTCTTTTGAGTAATGTTTAAAAAACGAGCAGGAGTGCTTTATCGGATACAAAACACGAGGCGGAAGTCGAGTGTTTTGGGTCCGATAAAGCAACGTACTGCGAGTTTTTTGAACTGCTTAAAAAACGAAACGTTTTATACGCTAATTCCTTACGTAAGTTTGGCAATTTCTGTTTTCTAAGGCTAAAAATATTGAGGAAAATTTGAAGAGAAATTCAGGATAAAGTCACACGTGTCTTTATCACACATAAAGACACGACAAGGTTATGATTTTCTTTGGTATTTTCCTCATGAATTCTTAATAAGCTTTTTAATAAAATTTACAATCAAGTTATGACTATTTTTTTATCTCTGTTGCTTCAATTGTTTATTATAATTATGTCCAGTGAATTTTTCATATCTCAGCATGAGTGAAACGTCCAGAAGGACAAGCAGGTCCCTCAGAATCTTCCCAGTTTTCCTTAGGCCAGTCTTTCATCGGTTAACATGTTGTATCACAGAAAGTAACCTTCGTTTTTTTTGATAATAAACTGGTGCTAGAGCCCAAGTCTTCATTATCTTCATTGAGCATAACAGTTGTGCAAGTATCTGCTTTCTCCTTGACTGCCTCTAAATTACACAGGTTTACAATCTCTGGATTAACTTTCCTTGCATCTCTCTAGAAGTGAGCAAAATGTAAGACTTAAAATCTTGATCTTAAAATTTTGTTATTTGACTAAATGAAACGAAGTTCCCGGAAATTCAGAAGAAACAGGTTCAAAATGAGGGTTGTGGTTAGTCTTTCAGTCACTTTCAGCCGCCAAGGCTTCATGTCGCATAAATACCATGATGTTTGTAATACCTTATACAATAAATTGGTATACCAAACCTGTAATGCATTCTCCATTTCAGCTATCTTGTTTTCTCGTTCGGTAATATTTTGCTCAAGTATCTTGTTAACATTTCTTAATTCAGATATTTCGTCTTTCTGAAAACAAAATCAAAAACATTGAAAAGTCTGGTTGCGTGTTGCAGTAAAACTAACATTTATAATTTTAAACGATACTGTTATTAGCGAAGAAACTACAATCGTGGTACAGTTTTTGTGACTTTGATGCTCATAACAAGAAAACCTGCGTTTTTATTTTCTGTTCTGCTCCGTTAACCTTTCCCTCCTGTATAGCAAGTTCACATTCTAGCCAAGATATGTGATCTTTGTGTTTTCTGGTCTCTTCGTCCTGTTAAAATAAAATATCCGACAATCATGTGATGAACAACTGAGCTCAATAATTGTTTTATGATATGATTAGTTTTCTTAATCAAAACTTTGTATTTACCGATAAATATGTCAAGTAATCTTCCAATTCTAATGTACAACACTTGTGGGTTATAGCAGGCTACCTTATTGAAGACTGTTATTATAAAACAAGCCAATTGCTCACAAAGTTGGAAAGTAAGTTGCGTTAGCAAAACATCGTTTACTACAAAACAACGTATGTGCTGGTCTGGGCTCTCACTCTCACTGTAATGGGTTTTCAGCCAATTATAAAAAGAAAGAAAGATGTCGAATGATAAAACGGTTTCTTAGATTTTCTTTCAATAAAGGAAGGAGTACACCCAGAATAACTTACGATGATACTTTGTAAAACAACTTTAAAATCCTCCAGCGCATTTAAACACTGGTTAAGATCACGTGTAGGATGGCTTTGTCCTCCATCTTTTCCATCTTTATCAGGTAATGCGCTCAATTTGTCCTTATCCCCAAACAGTGCATCTCCTATACATTCATTTGACCCCTTTTGGTTAACTAAAGCTGGAGCGACTAGTTTCTTTGTCGCCTTAAACAAAGCCGACGTGATTTGGCGATGTTCCTTGTTTGATCCATTCGCCCTACCATCTTGGTTAAGTCTTTTGTTATATTTTACGTTATCATCCTGGTCGTTCTCTGATTTTTCCGTGACTATATCAACCACGTGAAGTTTAGTTTGACGTGGATTCTCTTTATTTGACGGTGGTTCACTGTTGTCTAACGTGACCAGCCGCGGATCTCCGCTTGTATTTTGAAGACGTTTTCTTCCATACTCTGCCAGGATTCTCTACAGAAAAAAAAACAAAAAAAAACCCAGAATTCTCGTAGATTAAATTCAGTTTTACAGATAGGACTTCCTACGCGATCGTGGAGAAGTTTGAAACATTTTATGCTCAATAGAAACAACGCAAGAAGGTCTGTTTTATAAGGAAGGCTATGCCGCACTGTTCTTTTTAAGAGGGACTTCAGAGCCGGTTATAAAACGGAATGGAGTCAACCTGAATTTTAAACAATCATTCAGGAATAGAGAACACCGCAGGCAGTACTGGACAACATTAAAATCTAAAAGAGCGAGAGAACTGCCGAAACGTGAGAGGAGGTAGTGACATTTCGAGCTAAGGACCTTTGTTGGAGTCAAACGTTACGTTTCACTCCAACCATGGCCTTCGCTTGAAATATCAGTATCAATTTATGTTCGTTTCGACAGTTCGCATCCTCATCGCTTTTTACGCCATCTGAATTCCAGCCGTTTTGACCAGGTAAGGTTGGTAACCTGAATGACTCAGTTAACAATGAGAAAGGCATACAAAACCATTCAACTCGTATGTAATTATGTATGATATAAACTCTCTGCACTAACTCTAGGACTCGCGTTTGAGAAAGTGAATTTATCATCCTGATGAAGAACCATCTGAGATCGACTCGGCTACGAAATCAACCTATAATAAAACTACTTCCACGCCGGCCTAACAGCACTGAAATTTAAGATTTTCAAGATCAACGTTTGTAGAATGAACTCATAAGCCAGACCTAAAGAACAACGAGCGTTAAACCTTAGTTACTTGCCTGAGCTTGCGGGAATTCCTGGATTTCGCCAAGGACGTCATCTTTCGAAAGCACGAAGCACTCAGTGTAACCAATGGATCGAACATCTGCCGTTCTCCTGGAGAAATGAACAAAAAAAAACCCGTTTTATCTCCGATTTCTGAGTCACAATCCGCTCAACCAGGATTTCTCAAGGGGGAAGCAAAGTCAAAGAAGACTTCTCCCTTGAATGGCAAGTAGCTTCGGGATTTTTTGTATATTTAAGAGACCTGAACATGCTCCAAACATTTCGAACAACGAGTTCTACCGTAGGCGTTCTTAATAATCGACTCAAATTTGCCAGATTCTTTTTCTTGAGTCATCCATTCATGGAAGAGATTTAGAGTGATTTACCAGTACTGTGAAGCGCAAAAGAAGACTTTTTTGTTACCTATTTTGACCTTCGCTAAGAGACAATATTCCGATTTCACCGAAGAAATCCCCTGAGCCCAATTCCTTTAGAATTGTTCCTGTTTCGCTGAAACATAAAGAGAACGAAAGGTTGTACTTTTACCTCTATTTAAGCCCAGTAATGAAGGCGACAATAACATTTGCGGTTATTATATTGCTTGTTATTTCGACTGTAATTTAATGGCACTGAACTAAAATTCTAAAGCTCATAATTATAGTAGTAATATCCAACCTTATAACTTCAATTCTTCCGTGCGTTATCAGGTACATTTCTCGCGCGATCTCTCCATGCCGTATAATGATATCTCCAGGGGTAAAAATATGTAACTTCATTTTAAGAAGAAGTTCGTGAAGAAATTCGGGCTCACAATTTTGCAGGAATGTTACCTAAAGAGTGAACCAAACTTATTGCTGCTATTTTTCCATTTAAAATACCATCTGTTGACTTCTACAAATTGATTCCAGTTCCGTCCGTCAGACAAGCGCAACAAAATACTACTCATAGCGTTCATAATCATTTTCCTTGTATTCTTCAGTATTGATTGCTTACTAAAGGCTGTAACGTTTTCAGTTTCTAATGAACCTTTGAAGCAATCGTCAGGTATATTATTTTAGATGAGCTAACAAACCTCAGCAAAGTCAAAACCTTGTTACCTTTTTTAAGGTTTCCAAGTGGACATGTAATGCAATCTCCGTTTTCATTTTGTCGGGAAGAAGATGCAGGGAATTGAGATCTCCGCCTTCACCGCCCATACGACCTCTACAGTAAAAAACATGGCAGTAAACACACAACCTTAATCTGCAACATTTACTGCTGCACGAAAACTGAAACACAACGGTTGGCAGTTACCTCGACCAGGAGTAGTCGTACCATTTTAAAACGCGTCTTTGAAGTTCTCCTGGTACATTGTGTATTTCCATGTAGTTCTTGGCGTTATCCTGTCGTTACGATTACAACACTTAATTATAATTAATGCGAAAAAACAAAATAATATAAATCAAAATACAAACATATATAAACATGCATACGTGCGTAAATACCTACCAACGTACACAAATGCAAATACACGCACGCACATACACGTAGGGATGAGTGCAAGCTGACTGAGATACGGGCTGACGAAAGTACTGACAGACGAATGGACTGACAGACGGACGAACTGACCAATGGACTAACCGAATGATGGACGGACTGACGGACTGACGGACTGACAGATGGACGAACTGATCAATGGACTGACCAACCAATGGACAAAGTGACGGACTGATCAACGGACTGACAGACGGACAGACTGATCAATGGACTGACCAACTGATGGGGGGACTGGCGGACTGATCAAGAAACTGACAGACGGGCAGACTTAGGGACAGGTCAGAGGACCGACGGACTGGTGGACGGACGGACGGACAGATGACGGAGTGACAGACGGACGAATCAACAGACCGACAGACTATCATACTGAAAGACTGACGGACACATTGACCGACGCGTGGACTGATGGACGAACTTACGGACCGACAAAGTTATTATGAATTACCCTTTGCCTTTCGAATTCCAATCGGCTTGCGTTGCTGTTAAGAATTATACTACCAGCATTGCCTGAAATATTAAAATGAAATGTAAATGCCGTGGGATGGAGCAAAAAAGAAAATGAAACAAATATCGCAAAATTTGCCTCCATGTGTGATACGATATGATGCACGTCATACTACATACCATATATCATTATTAAAGTACTGAGAACATCAGGATAAGGTTGTGGGACCACGAATATCGAGTATTGAACATCCGCAGAATATATTAAGTAATCTCAAAAGGAGGTGAGTTGATAAAGCAAACGTGGCATTTCTAACATTTCGCCCATGAAGACGTGAGGTTTGCGGATTGGCACCGGCACTCGCTTTAACTGTCGCGTTTTCAACCTTTGGACGCTTAGCTTTCTCACCAGCGTCCTCGCTGTTCTAACTACCTCTTTAGCATGTTAATGATGTGGTATTAGAACTAATAACATCCAATGTAACGTGCACGTGTTAGAATTAGACAATAATATAATCAGAAGTGAGTTCATAAAATGAGATATGTAAGCTACTAAGCCTTCGGCCCGATAAGGGTCATTTTATAAAGTTTCCTCGGCCTATTGAGCCACATCGGGAGAGAGGTTTAAAAACTAGTACAGCGAATTTTGATATAGCATATAAAAATGACATGCAGGGGGAAAGAAAGCGAATGGCATAACCAAGAAAATATTAAGAAAAGCAAGGGTGAAGTACTTTGCTCAAATATTCATCTTTGCATGCTCACCTACAATCATGGCAAACATAAATACCCCAGAAAGGTAACAGGCAATGGTATAAACATACCTGGAAAAAAGATTTATAGAATGTGTTATGAATCGAAGATCAAATAAGAACTTTGAAGCATATGGAATGACATGCAGTAATCTCTCTGTTAAATACATGCATGTCAACCTGAAGACTTAAAGGTACATTTACATTAAGCGATCGATCGGGCCGATTAATTTGTCATTCTGGTCTCAGTCATTACCGACGAAAAGCGACTACCCACAATCTAGGATTAAGACTTATTACATGGTATGTTGTTTTATTTCTACGGTTTAATGTTTGAGAAACATGAGAGTTTGGATATATTAAGGTAGATGAACGATCTTCAAGCTCGATACTCATTTTCTGAGTATCGAGCTTGAAGATCGTTCATCTACCTTAATATATCCAAGCTCTCATGTTTCTCAAACATTGAACCATATCAATCATTATTAATATATAATGGCTTCCGCTTAGGTCGCACATATATATCGAACTTGCACCCTAGCTCACCATCTGAGTCTTGGTAGCTCAATGGTTAGAGCGTCTTACCGGTCATCAGAAGGTTGCGGGTTCGATCCCCGTCTGGGGCTCAGAAATCATTTTCTGAGTATCGAGCTTGAAGATCGTTCATCTACTTTGTTTTATTTCTGTGTGTTTTGGTTGGGTTTTTTGTTCTAATAATATCAGACCTCACTTTGAAACACACAGACGAATATTTGGGTATTGCACTAAGTATCAGCGATGGTCAAATCTCTGGAAGCGGGGTTCTGTTCAGTCAGTTTGGTAAGAGTAGTATTTTGTACACCTCTCGTTAAAATGACAATGGGTTTTATTGTTGTGTGGAAGGCGTTTTCTTTTAGCAATGCTTCGTGCAGCTTTTCTCAATATGAAAGAAGGCGTAGTGTAGACGCATGAATGAAAGATTGTAAGAAAGAATATATCATAAACGAGGAGTGTTTGATCATTCCAAACACCAAGCAGTGAGTTGAAATACGAGGATATAGCCGAGCTTGATTGGTTGGTTGGTTAGTTGGTTGGTTGACTGGTTGGTTGGTTGGTTGGTAGGTTGGTTGGTAGGTTGGTTGGTAAGTTGCTTGGTTGGTTGGTTGATTGGTTGGTTGTTTGGTTGGTTGGTGGGTGGGTTGACTGATTGCTTGGTTGATTGGTTGCTTGGTTGATTGGTTGCTTGCTTGCTTGCTTGCTTAATTGTTTCCTGGGTGCCGTTTGTCCACGAATCGTTCAATAATTCAGGCAAGAAATAAGAAACTAAGATCCTTGTCAAACTTACTCTATATTTGTCACAGGTGACGGTAGATCACCAATCGTGGTCAGCGTCAAAGCGGACCAATAAAACGAACGAACGTATTTTCTGGTCAGCGTATCATAGCTACCATTTAACGCAGGGTACACCCACTCGTCACTGCCAAATCCTTCGGCCCGAGAGATCAAAAAATAAATCCCAGCATTCCAGTGTATTATCAGAAACATCAAATGAATAAGACAAAATACTCGGACTATGGTTGGATGATTGGCACGCCCTTCCAATCTGCTCTCTATCTCCTGGGATTTGTAAGTCTTCAAAAGTCTCGGAAGTCTGAGAATCGGTTGTATCCCCGTTTGAAAGTACAACAGTTCCAGAGGAAGCACTGACAAAACATCTAAGAAAAACCTTGGACTTTTCAGGTATCGCTGGTAAGCTCGTTTCCAGTCTTTGATGAGAATACCTTCGTCAACGAACCCAACGCGGCTGTTTATAACAATGTCCAAAACGTAGACAACATCTGACGCGGTATCCAATATCCACCAGAGCGAAGCGTAATTTTCCTGCGCTTCCAGAAACGCAAATCTTAGGATGATTACCCAGAAATTGTAACGAATGGCTGTTATCAGAAAGTTTTGCCAATAATAAAGGAAGGACCCATCGGGATCAATAATTTCTGTAGGAGAGCATGTTAGACCCAAATATGTTGATATCAATCCACGGTTTTCATAGTTCGAAACAACATCTTCATCCTGAATGTACTCCGGCTTCTCTTCGGCTATTGATTGTGACGACACCCGGCTAGCCTGGGTTGTCAAGCTAATTTCCCTTGTACTAAATTTTTGCAAAAATGGATCAATATTTGCCGTTGATTTTCGGCTTGATCTCTTCTTGTCGTGTCTGACCGCGTTTTTAACAGCCATAGCACCGCGAATCTGGCAGCTCAGTTTCTTCCATCGGTCTGACTGAAGATTTGAAATTGCTCCATCTTCTTCCGGCGCTGTAAATAAAGTTTGCTTTTGTTTGGGTTGAACTGAATCAGGAGTCATTCGCCCATCGGCTACGTTTAAAAATTCCTCATCGTCCATGACGGCGTTATTAACAAACGCTGCTGAGCTATTTTCCTGTTTATTCATCTCTTCGCAGGAGTGCTGTTTTTAATAATCTTGCTGATCTTGAAGAGTTTAAATTATTCAATAAAAACAGATAATCTTCTATTTGTTCATCCAATAATTTAAAAATGCAACGATATAACATCGCAGATAATCTGACCGACGTGGCAAAACGTCAAAATCATAAACGCCCGAACAGCACTAAAATGGCAAGGTACCCAAATTAAGTGCCATGATACGGTCAAACATTGACATAAACCTTAGCCAGTATTAAGGAAGAAAATTAACGAATTACTTTTCAGAAAGAAATAAAGGAAGAGCAAGTGCATTGATAAATCACGTATAGTTTGAAAATTGACTGATGCACGAGGAGGAACTATATTCAGTCATCTTTCAGAACGGATTTGATAGCACTCAGTTACTACCAACTGTATAGGTTATAGCAATAATATATATGGATATATACATATGGTTTAAATGGGGACAGGAATCTTAGTTACTTGAGCAAATACGATTCCTGGCAAAGATACGTATAAGATAAACACCGAACAAAGGACAGCTGGTTTGCGTGTCGTTGCGAAACTGAATAGATTACCTTTGTATACCGAAGACAAAGAAATTTGCCCAATCACTTGCAGACCGTCCTTAATCCTGTTTGCAAAACTTTAATGAAAGCGCCTTGTATAGTTAAAAATGTATGTCTAAGTTGTGGACTGTGCTTAATCTTTTTTGCGAAATAACTCGACGTGCCTGAATTGCAAACGTAATCTAAAATCGAAAGCTTCATCTTTTTTTTCCTCTTCTAGGTTAGTCATATGTTAAATCGAAATCCGAGATTTGTTCGCAGATCCAGAAGGCAATTAACTTTTGATGGATTAGCCGCCTTGTAAACGCTTTTTGTTTTTGTTTTTTTCAGCTAAAAATGGAAATCAGTCGATTAAAATTAGCAAGATATGGCCATTTTATTGAAATTGTGAACTAAATTCAAAAGTTGAAGTAGGGGCCAAAACCCGAGAGTTAAGACTAATGTGCTATGTTACCGCCAAAAGAATAATTTACCGGAGCAGGCTCCGGAAAGTTAAAGTAGGGAGAACTCTCCTCAGTCTCCTGTCTCATCCGTTCTTTTTATTGTATCAATAACTCGATAAACAACATGTGCCATGCGTGGGTTATGAACTAATTTTCTTTTCATAAAGCCTCGAAAGTCAGATAAAATTCAAAGGGCAAATTAAACATAAATTCAGATTATACCTGTTTACTTTGCAAAAAAACTTTCCGAAATTACTCAGAAAAAAAAAAATGCTTTTTACGGCTTTTTCCACATATCGTGCACACCTGTTCTGCTTTCGTGCAATTCCAACACACGAATGCACGCGAGGGGGATATTTGAAAGTTTGTATGTTAAATATAGTAGCAATTGACAACCTAGGGAAACTTAAGGACAATAAATTAAGAGGTAAATTTTCACTCGTTCAATCAAGATTTCATCCACACGGGAGTTAAAAATTGCAAACAGCTGGTTAAATTGACGTTGATCAATAATTTTAAATGCGTTAGTTGAATAAACCAAATGTTGTTGTTCAGATATAAATTTAGTTTAAAGATAACATCTCCCCAGTAAAAATGTTTTTCACCTATGATTGCATGGTGGACGTCAGTACAAATCATGATAAAAAGAACCTCACAACAACACGAGTATTATGAAACAAATGTCATCCTGATAGAACAGTGCTTTATATGAAAGCCTGGAGATATAAAAGCCTTCATCAACATCTTAATTTCATTCGAAAGAAGCAATGAAAATTGCTATTTATGTCTGAACCGTTCTCAAAGTTTCAAAGATAAATCATCACCATTAAGTGATGCTGTTTCTAAAAGTAGATTTCTCCTGTGATCAAACGATGGTTCATTTGAGTCTCTGATGCATAGAGTTATTCAGGACAGATGTTAGCTGAGCGAAAGAGCGTTGCCCGCAATACCGTTGGACGTGTTAAGAACGCGCGATCCAGACTTACTTTGTAAAGGAAAATTCAAAACCTTGTGTATAGAGAAATGTGTTGTAACCCTTACCAAGAGATAAACGACTATCTAAAACATACCACCAGTGATTTACTCCAGGAGAATGGTGACTCCGGATTACTCATCCCTATTGATTAACGTCTCCGGTTAGGCCCAGTTCAAACGTCGAACTTTTCATCAGCCAAACCAAATGCAAATCAGTTTGAAGAAAGGATTTTGCTCATTAACATTAGATTCGGTACATGAAAAGTTCGATGTTTGAACTGGGCTATACTTATCCCTAAGAAGAATCACTTCCGACCTCTTTTTCCTTTGGGTGATAAGACGTCTTGGGATCCATTTGCAGGATAAAGGTGCCCTATAGGATTGTAGATCCTGGCGTATGTAATATTATCTCTTGAGCACAATTCCTGCTTTCGATTCGCTCACTAAAGTAGCAATATGTCCGGAAGACTCCCGTGAGTTAATCGGATACATCTGAATAAACAACCGGTAGCGACCATTTTATCGCGTTAACCCTTTTAAAGGTTCAATTCGATTTCTTTTGTTCATTGTTGTTTCATTGTTTTCGCTTTGTTCTTTCACTTGCTTATTTGTTCTTGATGTCCTGTATACAGGACACTGGTCCTTAAAAAGTTAATCGGCCCTTAGAGTGAACTGAATCCATAACCCACAATGACCAACTAACTCCTCAAATAAAATTCCATTGCAAAATACCCTGGCCACGTGTTGTCAAACAAATTCAACGTTTCCGTCAGCAAGGAGAACATTTCAATGTCTCCCTAGGATCATTTACATCCTTGAGTGCAGACACCCCCCGTCCGCTTCTACCAGGATGTTGTGCTGTTATATTCCCTAGTTTTCATATACCAAATGACTTTTATGGAGTTGTCTTATTAAAAACAAACTAACTATCTTGATGATGGCTGTTTAACTTTTTCCTGCTGGGGCTCTCCATTTGACGAGTGAAATCGTTCGAGGTTAGCCAGAGTAAAATAACACAAGTTGCATCCCGCCAGGAAAAAGTTAATAGTTTGATAAGTAAGAATTATGAATGAAGGTTGAGGCGGCAACGTTTTGTTATGACTGAAAGAAATAACTTGTATTAGTAATTACGAGGTGTCAAGTTTGATTAAGAATAAATCCCGTCTGCCGTATACACCATCGAGCTTGTTTAAACAATTTGGTAACGATTTGTCTAATGCAATTTAGGACATCAAAAACTTAGTTTAACAATGTAAAAGATTGTTAACCAGATCGGGGCATATCCCAAGCTCAAACATCGTGATATTTGAGACTAGTAACAACTTTAAACTAAACGATTAGAATTCTTTACAGAAAAACCATGGATTCCTGTCTGTCGAAACATACCACAGACTCGCAGGAAAATTTTTATGAAAAGATTTCATCCTAAAGCGAACAGTATCACGGGAGACGCGAAAGTTGGCAACAAATGATTTGGCATGTTCTCTTCGTATTTTTATATTCCCAGCTCGAAAGCTTCAAAGTCATGAAACAGTATCCCTAACATATCGACAGCACATTGGGTGTTCTGAAAACAATACTTGTGGTTAAGGAAATAAGTGTAAGATACCAAGTACGCTTAGTACACAGAAACCTACGGTCTTTTACCCGATTTTATACCTCCAGTTATTTTGCAGCAAAATCGCCGCCCAATTTGCAGCGCACATTATCCTCGCTAATCAGCCAGTACTCGGCACAAGCTGCAGTTGCTATTGACTAAATGCCGATTAAAGGGCTCCGACAAGATTGAGCCTGGATTAACTGAGTAAATAATGTCTAAACCATTCTTCGAAAACGGCTGAGCGTTTAAGAAATATCAACTGTAGATTAGATATAATGAGTAAACAGTCAGTGAATTGAACGCAGGAAGGATAACGAAACACAACGACTGGTAGAGTTAATTAAGATCAGGAATGTCTGAAGGTTCAACGGTTCAGGATGACTTTCAGGAAAGATCCATCGAGACAGACGACGAGAATTTAGAAACAACCTCATCGATTAATGACAGCTTGCCTTCGAATCGCTGGGTATGGTTAAGAAAGATGTGGTGGGAAGAAGGGAAAAGTAAGGTTGGTATCAAGCAAAACTTACCTCAGAGGACACGCAAGCGAAAACACTCGGTTGTCGACCCGTTCTTGAAAAAGTTCAGCACAAGAGAGCTACACGGATTAAGTAATGGTGAATTCACTGATGGTCCTACTCACATCCAGCAAGAACTGCAATCACAACATGACAGCTTCACTGAGGGAAAGGATCTCGAGCGGTGTAATATCAGTTCTCCAGGAAAGCAGAAGGGAGATTTCCTTCGTATTGGTGTTTTCAACCCCAAAAGTTCAGTCATCTACTTTTGGAATTGCCTACTGGCTTTTGGCGTATTTTACCATTTATGGACGATAATTTTTCGCATCGCATTCGTAGAAGGCGACGGAAAATCCGGCGGTGAGATCGCCTTTCTTGTTTTTGATTACATTGTGGATGTGATCTACATTCTGGACATCTTTATTTCGTCTCGGATAAGTTTTCTTCAGAACGGGATTTTGGTAAGGGATGTAAAGAGGGTTTCCTTCATGTATCTCTTTACACGAGCGTTCTACGTCGACGTTTTAGCAGTCTTACCTGTGGACTTTTTGTACATTGCGTTTGGAATAACCCCGACATTGAGGCTCCTGAGGCTGATCAAGGTGTACAAACTGTTCAAGATTAAAACCGATGTGGAGTCGATGTCTTCCTTCCCGGCTCTGCTGCGCGCTTCTCTTTTGGTACATTGTATGTTTTTGCTTATACATTGGAACGCGAGTTTTTATTTCATGATTTCACAAAGTGAAGGGTTTGGGGCAAACAAATGGGTGTATCCTACCTTGAACGGCAGTTTTATGAGCTTGTCTAGAAAGTATGCCAGGTCTTTTTACTGGTCAACTTTGACGCTAACTGCTATCGGAGATCTGCCAGCTCCTGAGACCAATGTGGAGTAAGTGAATTATGCAATAAGATAGATACCTGCTAATAAAAACCAGAGAGCCCTGGTAGTTCAATAATCATAAAAACTTAAATAATCTGCATTCCGTTTACGTGGTGTTAAACAGGGACAGTTGAAACGCAACACATTGTTGCGAGAAAATGTCACCAAGAATAATTCATAATTACTGATCAGTTTCAAACAGACTTACTGTGTAATATTCGTTGCGTTAAAATTAAGTTTTGATTTCAAATCTTATAAACTAACTTAAACTCAGCGCGATATCCTGTTTGGTTTCCGGCTAAACTGATGGAGGGCGTTCTTAATCCGCTCTTAAAAATCTCGAATGCTAAATTGGATCACACGACACCAGTTTGGCCCAAAAAGGTAATGGCCTGAATGAACTAATTCCAAGGAAATAACTTGTTGAACTTATCTATTTCCTGATCACTTTTTGTGAACTTCAGTTGGATTGATTGCACTGTACAGACTACTTGAGTTTCAAACTGACGGGGCTATCCATTCACCTGACGAAAGCATTACATCACAGATGTGACTGGTGTCTACATCTGAACTTAGTAACTTGGCTAATAAACAGATCTTCGACCAACATCTTCCAATCAAATATTTTGCGATATGGGCAAAATAGCCAAGTCTATTTTTATTTCTGGTGGATTAAGCGTTTAACGGTTTAATTGACAAGCGAAAAAAAGAGTGAGTTATTCGTCCCTTAATTCGTAAATAAGTTTTGGTTACACTCTAAATTTTTACTGAAAGACGTTGCAAAAAATTTAAAAGAAGTTTCCAGGGAAGTAAATATTTCAATAAATAGGTGTAACCATCGTTTCCTACCAATCATTTTTCTTTGTGTTCCCTACAGGTATTTCTACACAATATGCTGCTATCTCTGTGGAATTTTTATGTTTGCCACAGTAGTAGGTAAGCTAAAACCAAACTTTCTGATATTATGTCGGTCACAATCTACTCTGCCAGTTTGTCCAAATAAGGGTACCTATTGTTACATGATTATTTCGTGGAAGTCTTTTCAAAAATTTTCACATGACCACACAGGGTTTACAGAATTCTTTATTTAATTTAAAAGTTTCGGAATTCAGCTCCCTCTTCAGGTTACACAAAAAGACTGCAGATGGAGTTGAACGCCGAAGCGTCAAAATTTTTAATAAAAGAAATCAGTAAAGCGTGTGCTCATTTGAATGTAATTTTTTAAAACCTTCCTTTGATTTTTAAATAAACTTCGTTGTTTCCTTCCCAGGTAACATAGGAAGCATAATTTTAAACAGAAATTCAAATAAAATAATGTTTGAGCAGCACAGGGTAAGTATAGGGTAATTTTCTAAAGAAAACAATTGTTTCTAACTATCTAAGGAACGCAGAACGATCACAAATGAAATCGTTTGAATATCAAACTAACGGACTGAAATGGACGGCAACCTGTCACAATAAAGAGTGATCCTTTTCCATTGTGGAGAAACTTGTAGTACGCTTCAATACTTTTTACTCGTACACCAATAGATCTTGTGTAAGAAATTCCTAAATACAGCAGGCAAAGTTGTTTTATTGATCAGTTTCTGGAATAAGATCAATGACTCTTCTAAACACTACTCATTATCAGGACGAAGCCAGAAACTTTATGGAAGAACGTAAGGTACCCAAAGAACTACAAGAACGTGTTTTGCTCTGGTACGATTATGCATTTCAAAGGTGAGACTAGATGTAATATTTAAAGGCCAACAATGAAGACTAGACCGGGTCTTCAAGTACGAAGAACTCGTTCTAGTCCGAGTCGAAGCCGAGGATTAGTACAACCAGAATAGGAAACCAAGTCTAGTCCGAATTGGAGGCCTTTGTATGACCTCTCAGAATCAATTAGTGTATTACCAATGAGTGTATGGATGAATAAACTGATTGTGCGAAATTTTACTTCAAGTCCAAAGAATTGAACTATTATTTCCAGTCCAAGGTACCATTCAGCGCGTCTGATTGAATGATATACTCATGAATTATTAATGAGTTTGAAAGTTAAATTTCAACAAACACTTAGAAATTAGGCCAGTATAATGCAAGGTAAAAATAATTCGCATGGAAACAAGCACGTTATTATTTTAGTAGTATAGTTCACAGTGAACGCGTCCCCGTTGTAGCTTTGGCGTAACGCCTGCAGTTTAAAATATCATTCATATAATATGGAGCTAATGTTTGTGAGTAACCTCGTGCGGTTACGACGTCGCGTTATGTGTCCAGCGTGAACGAGCCTTTACTTGTGATAACTTAGAGACAATAATTACATGGTAAAATTTAGCATATTGTATCAAATTATATATTACATACTAACCTACTTTGTAGAGGACGTATTAACGGAGTGGATGATCTCAATTCATTGAGTCTGTTGCCAGATAAAATGAAAACCGAGTTAGCCATCCATATTCACTTGGATACCTTGAAGAAGGTAAGAAGATACACGAAGGTAAGGAAAGGAGTTACAACAGCAGGAGCAATAACAACACCAACATCAAGTTAAGAACAGCAACAGTAACAACAAACAAGAACACAACAACAGCAACAACAAACAAGAACACAACAATAAACAATAACACAACAACAGCAACAACAAACAAGACATAACAACAAACAAGAACACAACAGCAACAACAAGCAAGAACACAACAACAAACAAGAACACAACAACAAACAAGAACACAACAACAAACAAGAACACAACAACAGCAACAACAAACAAGAACACAACAATAAACAATAACACAACAACAGCAACAACAAACAAGAACATAACAACAAACAAGAACACAACAGCAACAACAAGCAAGAACACAACAACAAACAAGAACACAACAACAAACAAGAACACAACAACAAACAAGAACACAACAACAAACAAGAACACAACAACAAACAAGAACACAACAACAAACAAGAACACAACAACAAACAAGAACACAACAACAAACAAGAACACAACAACAAACAAGAACACAACAACAAACAAGAACACAACAACAAACAAGAACACAACAACAGGAACAACAAACAAGAACACAACGACAGCAACAACAACGCAAATACCAAAACTAAATTTAACAACAGCAACTGCAACAACAACAGCGACAATGACAACGTGATAGAAAAACAGAAACGATGACCAATATGATAACGACAAAGACAAATATCAGAATGAAGAATGTTTGGTGTATGATTTTAAATAATTGATGTACCTTCATGTCAAATGGAAATTTTCTCAATGCTCTTTTTGTACACCTTATAGGTGTCCTTTCTGCAAAAATGCCAGCCAGAGTTTTTGCACGACCTCTTGCTCAAGATGAAACTCATCATTTACACTCCTGGTGACCTTATCATTCGTCGAGGTGAAATTGCTCGAGAAATGTACCTGATCAGCGATGGTATAGTGCAAATTATAGGGTAAATACATGACATTGCTCTAACGAAAAATTAACTGGCGTGGGTACCAAACTTATTTTAGGAAGATGGTTCTTTGGTTTAAAATGACTGCCTAATAGTGAAATCCTTTTCCGAGAAAAGTAACATATTTCGACTGTAACGTAGAAATTTGCCCGCTAATTTCGAAAATTTTGAACAAGGAAATCTTTCGTGGAAAATACGCAAATTTGTATGAAATCCTATTTAAATTCTTTTTATGGACTTTATCATTGCTTTCAATGTTTTCTTAGAATTTCCGAAATTTCTGAAATTCCCAAACTTTGGTCGATAATTCTTGAAAATGCCAGGATCTCCACTAACGATCCCTACACTTTGACAGCCATGATTCCTGCTGTTTATTTCAGGGAGTCGGGAAACTTACTAAAGGAGCTTGGAACAGGTGATTTTTTCGGGGAAATTGGTATCCTGAACCTAAGTGGAGGACAAAACAGGTAAACGCAAATTTCTAGAATTTTACGTACCAAAAAAGATGACGACTTTCACATTGACTTGTATGGTAAACGTGATAAAATATGATGAGATATATCTGATCATTTTATATCGCTTTTATATCATTTTATATATCTTACAAACGAAGTCAGAGGTTCAAAATGACTAAATTTGATAAGATGAAAGCGCTCACCTACTAAATTCGTGGTAACAGAGACATTTTCAGCTGTTGTTAGAGCTAATCTAAGTTTGTGAAGAATGGTGGTTAGCTGTACAATCGCCATCTTTTCAGGTATGTTAATGAGCAAGACTCCTCAGTGATATCCACATTTAGTATAAACTACACAAGTAAATAGCACTTTTCTCGCTCAACGATTAGCTCCTCTATCACGCAATACCCGAAATTAATTACCTACGGGCAACACAAAATGGCTTTTCGTCTTGCTTCAGCAAGTAAAGCAGAGGCTTGTAGTAGAATCTCACTTCGACCAAAGCGGGTACTTATTTCTTTTGCCCAGGCGAATCGCTGATGTGCGTTCAGTTGGATACACGGAGTGTTTCATGCTGTTGCGAGAAGACGTCTTAGCAGCCACGCGTGACTTCCCCGAGGCACAGGTAAGGTCATGACGGTTTAGGATTATACACATGCATAGCCTTCAATCGCCATCTAAGTTCTCTTCACTCCAAGGTTAGTGGGTTTCAGGTCGTCTGTTTATAGTAGTGCACAAATTTGCAATCTTCGCTTACCACTTCGCTCCATGTGACTTAACAGTTAGACTATTTTAAAAGCGTGCAACGACTCATGTTTGGGTTGAATGAAAAGCTTGATTCACATTTACATGTTTCTAAGCTTAGATAGATATTTCATGTTTAGTAGATCTTAGTGATTCAAATGAAGATATTGTATTTTTTTGGAAGGCCATTCTTTCTGCATACGGAAGGGAACGACTAAATAAAACTCGAAAAAGGAGTACATCGAAGGAAGGCTTAACAAGCGGCCTTCAAGCCTCTGGAGAACGTTGGCCACAATTCGAACTGCAGGTACTACGAGAGACTGTCGGTTCAACAGCCCATGGAAACCAAGGATTCACAACAGATGAAAGTGACAAGAAGTGCAATACAACAGCAGTTAAAAGGTTCCAAGAGACGGTTCAAGTCGATATGGAGTCCAGATCGCAAAAAGATGACACACCATTGCTACTGAATTTCAGTGGATCACACAACGAAAAGGACGCAGAGGTAAATACGTCCATTTGTAAGACCAGTGCATCACTTGCGCTAACACATTTTTGTGTATATTAGGATAAAGGTTAGAGCTCTTTGTACAGCATGGGAGGTGTTTGAAGTGGTCGGAATCTTTCACAAATGACATATGTAAGAGTGTTATTGACTGTCAAACAGAAAGTTCATGAGCAAAGCCGTTTTTCTGTAAGCATCATTTTATGTAGGAAAGTCAAGTAGTTTGCGCACTCTTCATCGCTGTTACATTGCGGTAAGGGTTCCACCGACGACTTACTTCCGACCCTGAAGGTCCGATCTAATTGCATTTCGAGTGCCTTGATATCTCCGAGCACAAATATAATCCCGAACTCAAAATAAGATATATGGAGGCATTCAGTTAATATGAATGATGGTTAGGAACAGCTCCGATATGGAAAATAGCTAGGTAGATAGTCAAATGATATTCTGTTGTTAATTCAATCTTTTGACCTGCTTACTGTATTTTTTTTTTCAATGATCCTTATTAAGGAAAATAGACCCAAGAGTCAGGTGGGAGTTCCACAAAAGCAGTTGTTGGATGAGCTACAAAAATCCATGGAAATCAAGGTAGCTTATTACTGTAAACAGCCCTTCTGTTAAAATAGTTGTTGAAACTTCGAGCGCCACAAAACATGTCCTAGTATGTGTTCTGAAAGATACAGTGTATATTATATTGGTCAGTAAAAGTGTTTGTTTCCTTGAAAGGAAGACATGATTCCTCCAGTTTTAAATTTGGTAAATAAGGATACATTGAAAGTCTTTCCGCGATGCTTCAGTTACATTTTTTTGTAAGTTTTTCCAGTCTACAAATTTCCAGTCTTCAAATGATTTCTCTCTGTGAATACCCATTACTATAACAACACAACTTACTGCTTTGTTAAAATATCGCGTATTCGTCGACAGAAATTAAGACACGAGCGATATAACTTACAAGAACATACTGTAGCTTTAAGGGAGCTTAAGCCGCAAGAATCAAAATCAAGTTGAAGGAGTATTACTACATATGATGCACCTGTTTTCACTGCAGGACAAAGAAATTTCCCAACTGAACGATGGTCTTAGCGAACTGCTACGTGACAAGGAAGACCTAGCGAGACTGGTTGAAAATTTCAAAACAGAAATTGAAGAGTCTCACAAGAAATTACTGGAAACAGAAGAACACAAATCTAAACTGAAATATTTAAACGAGACTAAAGATGATAAAATCCGAGAACTTAAAGACAAACTCGAAGAATTGACGAGAGGAAAAAATCACCAAGATTTAATAGTCACAGAGGTGAACTAATGGAAAGCTTCTATGGGTAGGATTAACACGGTGTTGGAATGGAGACAGTTTCGAAACTGGAATAATACAACCACCTACATAATTTGGAGAAAAAGCTTACAATTGCACCGTTCGGGAAGTGAGGGGAATAAAAAAAAGGTTTTGTTTCTTAAAACTTCTTGTTGCTCCAATATTTCGCTCATCCTCAGTGCTACGTAGACGGACTACTTAAATGCATACGAGATCTTTGTGATTTACGCGGAGTTCTAAGCACAGTTTTGGCTGTACGAAGCAGCTGCACAAGCATAATTTCGAAGGCAGACCAAGATGACAAAATGCAGGGTTTAATGAGAACTGAATACGAATATAAACACAATTTCAAATAATTCTCGCTCCCTTATTCTATACTTAAATACATAATTCCTCTCCGTTATTGTTTTATGCCCACATCTCCCCCCGAGTAAATTACATTTGGTTTTAAACATGGCTTTATGGGGATAATAGTCAAAGTATGACGGCACCGAGTTATACTAATGTGAAAATAAAAGAATCACTGGTTTTCCAACATAACCATTTTGTTATGAAACCTGATTTTCAATTTGAAAAATAAATAAATTGAACTCGTATTGTGTTCATCTAATTAGCATGGGCTTACATTATTCATTAGCTAATACAAACTATCATATCATGGACTTCTTGAACATCAAAATTTCACCACCGCGAAATATTGACCACTTCCTCCATAACCACTGCTTGCTATAGGATGCCACGCTCGTCTGTGAAACTATATCTATCTAAGCTCGTTCCGAGTCGAGGAAAAGCATCTTTTCAGACTGTTTCCATGGGTACAAGATTACCACCGTTTCAGTGATAAATAAAGTACTGAAAGAGCTCAACTGCTGCCAGATTTATCAGTAATGGAAACCAAGATTGCCGTATGTAGATGATTTTGCTCTACTTTCTAATCTCTTCACAGGCGTTGAGATACACGGTTCGAATACGATGCACAAACACGTTAGAAATTAATCGTACCAGCACAGTTTCCTATACCGGCAATTTTCATCCAGAGCTTCTGTTGTATCTTATTTAAATTAAGCCAAGACGGTTCTTTTCAGCTTACAGGTTAGGAGAAACATCTCACACAAGGACTTAAGGTCCGGGTTAATACATACTTACAACTTATTCCCTAACCCTGATCCGTAAAATAACTTGAACAATGAAGCAAACTTGGAAAAAATCACGTTGTGCCTCTTTCGTAGACGGAAAATAGTGTTCACCCAGTGAACTCTACCTTAGAAACGGCGCACTCTACAACAGAGGTTTTTTCCATCGCAAGAAGTTCATCTTTCTCTACTCTGCAGCCAATGCATTTACATAGGAACACAAAGAACACGCTGTTACATGTCGGGTGTTGGACTGTCGCTTTTGTATTGAGTGAATGAGCATCAACTTCAGAATTAAGAAAATGAAAGATTTTTACTTTTAACATAAACCGAAAAATGACATTCTGGATGTTGATACTCAAGGGAACACAATTTGCCACGATTGCGTGCGTTTGAGTGTGCAAAAAATCAAGATCCAGGGAGACACATTTCCAGCTGTGTTTTACCCTAAGTATTCTTAAATTATCGGCAAGTTATGATTTTCATAACCCAGAATGCGGTGTAAATTGCAATCAGGTAAAAGAAAAAAAATAAAATAAGCCAAGCGTATACATTAATATTCGTCATCTTATTTACATATGTTCCAAGGCTGTTTACAACCACTGAAGTCTGCTTGTTGCTCCTTTTTGTGGGGTGGGAAATTCGTCCATTTCGGTCCCATCACAGCATTCAAAGTCCTCCTCTTTTGTGGTTGTCCTCCACGAGTGTTAACCCTTCGCTAAATGATTCGAAGTAAAAAAGTGAATCGTCGAGATGTAGATTAAACCTGATGTGAAAATCCCGATATCCAAAACGGCCAATTTGGCTTCATTTTTTTCTCCGGCCAACGAATGGAGTTTAGTCGTCTATTTATTACAGCGTCCAGCAATGGTACTTCACGTGAAATTTGCACGCGGACATCGTAAGTCTGTATTTTTTTTTCTTCTCAATGTTAAACTCTACTCTTAAGTACTGTTAATAAGCTGTAGTAGTAACCAATTCTTTAGCGGCCTTCGCAACATCGTAGGCGCACTGGATGACCTGCTGGGTGAGCTGGGCGAGATCGATGGAGTTGTCAGGCAATACTGTGTTCTTACATTCCACTTGCAAGCGGACGGCACTGACGTTCATTAAGTCAAGTGCTGCGCGAACAGCCATCATTGGTGGATTCTGTAACAACACAACACGCGCACAAGTGAGAGAACACACCACTTTCCCATAGTTCAATCGAATTCTCCAAACGTTTGTACATACACGGGAATAATACGACTATTCCTGTTTATGCGATATGCTGGCACTTTTATCACGTAAATTTGCGGCTGTGTAGCATCCGATATGGACTAAAATAGTGAAATTCACTGGCGGAAGAAAGTCTGATATACCTATACGAGCATGTCAAGCATTGCTCGACCCTAGCGAGCGAACTCGAGGATATAACTTTATCTCTTGTAGTTAAACTAATTTCTATTTGCTGTTATAATTCCTTTTTTCATAACCAACATATGATAATCGATATCATCATTATCATGATAATCATCATCATTATTATTATGATTACGATCATGATTAGCATTGTCATCAAAAGCACCATCATTACCACCATCATCAGTTATGTTATCATCATTATCATCGTCAATTCATCATCATTATAACCACTGCGATTACCATTATCGCAACTTATAATTATTGTTATCGATGCATCATCATTATAACCATTGTCATCACCATTATCACCACTCATCATAATTATTATCATCAATTCATCATCATTATAATCATTGTCATTACCATTATCACCACTCACCATAATTGTCATCATTGACTCCTCAATCAAATCAACTCGATCCAAATCTAACTTACCCACCTCCTCAAACACAAACCACTGGTCCACCCTTGTCTCAAAAAAGTTAATAGTTTATTTATGCACTCGCACGTCCAATCCTTAACAATCTGACCTGAACCCCTTCCGGTATTCCCATGCAATCCCATGACATTTTGCAACGAACTCACGTCGACCAACATACCTCAGGGAACAACGACGTCATGCTTTCAACAGCGGACAAGATATTATTTGAACACGGAATAAAACTAAATAACGAAATAAACATTTGATAACTTCCCATATAGTAACGAGAAGAACTATATGGTTATAATGGAAGGTGTTCACTTGGGAAATGTGCAAATCTGCATGCAAGACAGGTTTCGGTAAGACAAAATAGAACTGGAACAAAGATTGTGCATTCTGAATGGAAAAATTGAACCCTTTTAAACACGACGTTACCTGTTATGTTTTCCTGCCTGGGCGGCCAGTAAGAGTTCTTGGATACGTTTGGTGATTTGTTCGGTACAAACAACAACCTCTTCTTTCGTAAGACGAGGCTGAGAGTGACTGATAATACTGTCTGCCTCAACCATTATTCGTCGAGCCTCATCTTCCAGTTCTTGTTTCATATTCTCTAAAACATACCATAAGGCTCATTAGGCCATCTATACCGGAGTAACAAGTTGCGTAAAAAGTGAAAAGGTTGGTGACTGCCGCAACTGATCGTAAAGAATTGTAGCGTTTCGAACAAAGACCCTTCGTCAGAACACGTCTCACTCTCTAACAAGGGCCTTTGCTTGAAACGTTAAAATTCTTTGCGATCAGTTACGGCAGTTATCAACCTCTGAACTTTTTACATTATTTAACACTGAAGTAGATGAACGATCTTCAAGCTCGATACTCAGAAAATGATATCTGAGCCCCAGACGGGGATCGAACCCGCAACCTTTTCAGATATCTGGGGCTCAGATATCATTTTCTGAGTATCGAGCTTGAAGATCGTTCATCTACTTCAATATATCCAAGCTCTCATGTTTCCTAAACATCAAACTGATTATTTAACACTGAATACGCAATATCATATTTTTATGTCATTAACAAGACGCAGATTTCTTTCCCGTCAAAGGTGAAACTTGCAACGAATTCCCTTTCAAGCGTTCTTGCCCACTGACATCAATCTCTTCACCATATCCCTCTTGATGATTTCACTATCATCTCTTCTTGTCGTTCAAACTCCAACTTCGAGCTCCCTCGAGAGAGAGCTTACTGATGTCGAAATTTAGACTCCCTCTCAACGAAAACATCTCATCCATACCCCGTTTCTTTATTTTAGTTTCACGCGGCCCCCTTTTCATTGTGCCTTTCATTTCATTTTATTTTATCTCTACTTTCTTGTCACCTTACATCTTGTCACTTTAATCCTATTGATTAGTTCTCATGTTACTTATCATCACGTATCAATAGATATATAGGTTTTGTCACACTTGTAAATTAGTCACTCTAAAGATGTTGCACGTCCGCAGTGAAACGTTAGTAAAGTTGTTTTAAATACTTTGTGTTCCTTTTTCTGTCATTATGGCTCTCCATATAAAAATCATGAGCTGGGCTCTCATCTTTATACTACGTCTACGTTTTCCGCCCGGAAAATCAATAGTAATGATTTTGCAAGGAAGGATTGAGAATAAACAATTTTCATCTTAGCTCTGTTACAGATCTGATTATGAGAAAAGGCTCCAAAATCCCAAGACTTACCATCCGAATCAGTTAAATTTTCGTCCTCGTCCACGTGAAGATAAGGATCGTCGTCATTGGACTTCGGAGGTGGGCTCGGTAAATTATCGTACACATTCGTAGGCGTCGAATCGCTTCTCTCGGACTCGAATGATTCGTTTTGTTTATTCGACTGAAGAATTAAGGCACCGGGGGCTTCGTATTTTCTGATGTCATTCACATCGACCAATTCGTCTTCTGATTCCTCTCCTCCATTCTGTTCATCCTAAAATGAAGAATGAAATCATAGCGATGGATTTGCTGGCCAGAAGACGTAGTCTTAGTTATAATATTAAAGGTTAGCCTAGTATCTTGAATCCAGACGATTGCCATCCTTGAAGTAGCCTATATATTGCGAAGAGTACTGTCGATTAAGTGACATTACCATTATAAAACCTTAGGCCCAAAGTTTGGACCCGGCTTTATAAGATGAAGAGCATAAAAAGCAAAAAAAGCAATGAACACGTAATAATAATAGTAATAACAGTAATGATAATAACAATAACAATAATAATAATAATATAATCATAGGTGCTCTGGGAACCATAACTTACGAGAGCATTTTCCGCACTGGAGTAACGTTGATCTTTTCCTGAATCATAACCAGGAGAGAAAACTGAATCTGCCCCCTGAGACTTCAGTTCTTCTTTTAAAGTTTGCACCTGTTTATCAATGAAATAACACATCGAATGAACGAAAGAAAGAGAGTGAGAGAAAGAACAAAAGGAAAAGAGAATAGACAGAAAGGAAGAGGAAAAGGAAGAAAGGGAAGCAAATAGAAGAAGTTGAATAGACAAGAAGAGAAAGGAATAGAAAGGGAAAGGAAAGGAAGAAAAGGGAATGGAGGGGAAAGGAAGGGAAGGGAAAGGAAGGGAAAAGAAGGGACGAGAAAGGAAAGGAATGGAAGAGAAGGAAAGGAAAGGAAGGAAAGGAAGGGAAGGAAAGAAACGAAGGAAAGGAAGGAAAGGGAAAGGAAGGGAAAAGAAGGAAGGGAAGGGAAGGAAAGGAAAGGAAGGAAGGGAAGGAAAAGAAGGGAAGGAAGGGAAGGGAAGGGAAAGGAAGGGAAGGAACAAACAAAAGAAAGGAAAGGAAGGGAGGGGAAGGGAGGGGAAGGGAAGGAAGGGAAGGAAAGGAAGGAAAGGAAAGGAAGGAAAGGAAGGAAAGGAAGGGAAGGAAGGGAAGGAAGGGAAGGGAAGGGAAGGAAAGGAAGGGAAGGAACGGAAGGAAAGGAAGGGAAGGAAGGGAAGGAAAGGAAGGGAAGGAAAGGAAGGGAAGGGAAGGAAGGAAAGGAAGGGAAGGAAAGGAAAGGAAGGGAAGGAAAGGAAAGAAAAGGAAGGGAAGGGAAAAGAAGGAAAGGGAAAGGAAAGGCCGGAAAGGAAGGGAATGGAAAGGAAGAGAAAAGAAGGGAAGGAAAGGAAAGGTTGGGAAGGGAAATAAACAAAGACAAACAAGTTAATAAACTAAAAAACAAACAGACAAACTCATTCATTTACATTGTAAACCTATTTCCTGAATTCTCAACCATCTACTTCCCTAACTAACCCCAGATTTCGGGCGCATACTTGCAGCACAAAATTCCAGTCCTGGGGCAAAGCTTTACGAAAGTATTACTCATAGGCACACGTTCTGTACTTACCACTGTTTTCAATACTGTGACCTCTTTTAAAAGACTGTCGTTTTCTCGAGATAACTCGTTCACTCTTTCCTGTTAGTATATAAAAGAACATTATACTTTGAATCAATGGACACATGGCAGTACCAAGTACTGAAAGATTGGGATACAGTTCCAGTGGATGGCATTAACTCTTTTCCTGAGGCATAACATTTGTATTGTTTTTTTCCTAACTAACGCCAGACCATTTTACTCGTCAAAGGGAGAAGAGCTCCCTCCTCGAAAGAGCTAAGAGATTACCAAAACTTACCAACAAAATAGCGTGAGTAATTTTTAACCAAGCCAGAGATCACAGGCTTCCATTAAGAAGATTCACTCGTGTTATGAGTAAGCTCTTTGTATGACGAGGGGTTTAGTCCAGTAAACCACATGGTAATACGATCTCTGCCTTGCAACAATCGTTTAACATGCAAACCAAGCGATAAGACCACAAAAGATACATACCTGAGATTCAAATAGGGATTTCTGAACCTGCTTGTACTGAGCAATTGGTACAAATTCTCTGTCGTCTTCAATAGGTTCAGGTTCTTCGTTGTTATGCTTAGGAGAGGTAAAATAATAACAAAGACGTTACGAAGCTACGTCACAAACCACAGGGGCAAATGCGACAAGTTTTCTTCCAAAATAGTTCCTCATAATGTTTTCAAACGCAAGTTTAAATTATTTAAAGTTTCATGGTACCTCTATCGTTGCCTTCTCAAATGATTCCTTGATAGGCTAAGAGCGAACAATAAAAATACCAGTAAATTTATTGCGATGCGCATATAAAAATACAACTTCTCTTCTCACGTCTCGGTGTTTGGGTATCTGATGAAACACTTCTCGCGTATGATATATTACATCACAACAATTGAGACTGCAAATTTTGTCACTCCTCACCATTCAATAGGACGGCAGTATGTCACAAACATGACACAAGCTTTCTAAGAAATCATACCTCAAGTTGACCGTCATCACTAGCGACCTCGTCGTAATCATGTCCATCTCCTTCCTCCAGTTCGGTATCTATAAATTCTGAAATATAACAGCAAAACTTCAAAACTAATCAAATCAAATCAAACAAACTTTATTTAAACAAGGTAATCACGTCAGTTCAGAAGAAATGGTACCAATGTAAGCTCTGTACTTCATTAAAATACATTAACTGTCATGAAATGCGAAGACTAATATATTTATAATTTATATTTTAATAGCTAATTTAAATGACTAAATTTTATAAAAACAATCAAACTAATCTATAAAATACTCAAAGATTTCCTTTTTAAATCGTATAATTTGGAAATCATAATCAGGGTGCGAGATGAACGAGGCATCCGTATGAAGTAAAATTTGGTTATTAATGATGTATACTTTATAGAGAAGGTCATTCCCCACAGATGTCTTGCACTGGTACAATTTACGTGAGAACTTAAACGCCAGTCACAAACTTCAAAAAAGTAAGCCTAGGTCGTATTTTTAGTTTGTAATACCATCATTTAAATTTAGTCGTGAACCCAATTCTCGTCTTCGAGCGTCAATGAGGATATCAAGAACCAGTGTTGAGAACTCTTGGGCGTTAAACAGAGCGAGTTTTTGACGACCCTGAAACAACCAAACAATTCAAATGAATATCTTTTGTAATCCTGAACCTCCCGTGTATCAATGATGTAAAATTTGTGCATTTCAAGCATTTCAGAATATCCCAGCAAGTCAAGGACCTAAGTTTATCGCAGAATAATAGGCAAGCTCGGAATAGAATAATGAAGAATTACACTCAGAGTGAAGTCCAAGCTTGGTGAGGCATATCAAGAATACAACATAACCTGACGTAATATTTCTATGTTCCGAAAACCTGATTTTTCAAACTCTCGCGAACTCCCACGTGTTTGGACCACTGTATTCAAAGACGTAAAAAGTGATAAGATAACATTTGAAAATAAAACTATGGCGGCCAGTTTCAAAACATACAAGACAAAACGAGACCCAATGAAATTACCGTTTTTATGAAAACGAATTTTTCTTTTTCCATCTGAAGGTATAGTTGTTTTTAAATGGAAGGTGTTGCGCCCGGGATCGTTGTAGGAATGGTGAAAAGATTATATTACCTGATTTCTTGTTGACGAGTAACTTGGATTAACTGGCAGGAATGGCACGGCTGTTCGATCACTAACGAAGTCGCTGTGGTTTTGCGTTGCTATCCAAACTAGTTAAAAGATGAAGACTAATTACAAAGAAATATGAGGAAAGCGAGAAAAGACTTAGGGGATGAGTGGCAAAAAGGTAAGAGAAACAGGGCGCATATTTTACAGTGAATATCCAAATAGGCGAGTATATAGTTCTTTGGCTTCTCAGATATCGAGCTAAGGCTCACAGATATCTAATCAAACTGCAACGTTTAGGCAACCTCATTCCACAAATTCCAACCTGCAACAAGGAACATCAGCTCTGCATACAGGTATAGTCCAAAGTAATTTTTTAAGATTTCTATGAATATCCGCCAAACACCCTACGCATTTTCTCAGATTTCTGTATGAAACCATTCACCCAAAGATTTCAAATTTTCTCTCATTATCAAATCCTGAGATTTAAACTTTGGACTCGAAAGACCTAACTTCATTTCTAAGCGACGTTGCCAAAAAAATTCCATAAGTTTAGCCCGAAGTTAAATGCTTCATAATTGTAATTTTTATTGTAACTAACTAGCATCAGTTTCCCGTCGATCAACTTCATCGTAGACGTCAGACGACAGCTCTTCAAAAAGATGATTACTGAGCTGGAATAAAACAGAAAATACGATAAGTGAATAAGATAAGACAATGCGACCTTGGCTGCTGCAGTACAAAGAGACCTTATTGCAGCGGATTGACTGGACGATTTACACAAAGAGCAATAGGGAAGAGTTGAACACTAACGAATTTCTTGGTCGTCACGAATTTTAGCGTTATTCGTTTGTATGTGAGAATTATGAGACTCCTACTTAAATCATTTGAAAATTTTCTGATGACTTCTGATGACCGCTCATACTCAAGTTTGGTTAATTACAAAGTTACGCATTCGATCCCCGTTTGGGGCTCAGAAATGTTTTCTTAGGATTTGAGCTTGGCAAACGTTTGCACACTGCCGGTTTCATAATTTTAACACTGCTTGCCCCTCCGAAGTACAAGGTTTGTACGGAGTGAATTAAGAGCTGCGGCCTTAGGTCATAGGTTCCGGTTCACTGCAACATCTACTTGAGGTATGATAGGAACTTACCAACTGTAGTTGCTGTTTTGCTAGTTTTGCGTTGTCTGACAAATCCAGTGAGCTGAAGGTTTAAATGAAGATATTTAAGTAAGTAAAATGGTAGTGACCAAACATATAGGTCCGGAACTAGTCATCCTGCCAGCCAGACAACCACCTGTCCGAACCAACGAGCTTCCCAGCTGGGCTGCTAGCCTGTTCAACCAACCAGCATCCCAGCGGATTAAATAGCCAACCGACCATCCACTGGCACTATCCCAACCAGTCAGCCAGCAACCCAAACAACTGTACAAATAGCCTGCTAGCCAACCAGTCAGCCAACCGGCAAGCTAACAAGCTATCCAACCAACCAACCAATCAACTGTCAGAATGAATGTCACATACTGTGTTACCTGTTTGCCATTGCTGGGATAAAGAACTTGTGTCCATCTTTGTGATCTGTTTGAAAACGAAAAAATAAAAAAATTACAAACTTCCAAGATGTTCTTCTTCAGCAAACCTCCATACCAATCTACACACTTACAGATGAGTTTATATAGATCGGTAATGACGTATATAAATATACATGTTTATATACGTAGGCAACGATATAGAACAGGCAATGACGGCAGTATGAACGTTTCTACCCTTTCACTTTCCAAACTTGACAATTTGCAATATCTTTCCCTGAGAGAAACCATACCAGGATTTGACCCAAAAACGTGTGATATGATTTAAATAAAGTCCTTGAATGCTAGCAAAGTGCACTTCAACAATTGTATGTCATAGCATACCTGGTGTTCTACCACATAAATAGTATGTCAGTCTGTCTGTGACTTCACATTGTAAGTTGATTAATCTTTCTACCAATTGCATATGGCCAGCATCCCTTGTAAAGATAACACAGAAATGGGTTTTATTCCATTAATAGCATTTAACTTTGATAATACAAAAATATACTGTATAATCATTTGCTCAAGTTCAATAAGCTCACAGCCAACAAAGTGTAAAGCTGTGAGTTGGTTGTGAGTTTGCAAATGACAAGAACAAATGGTATAATTGTTTTACTATAGAGCCAGAGCATTTATGAGAAACAAACATAAATGATCATTCTACATAATAGTAATTGACTTCAAGATTGCATTCTGCCAGTGAAACTTCTAGTAAGTCAAAGCAAGCATCATTTAATTGACTTTGTCAGGTTTGTTTTAGTCTGTGTACATGTCATTAACTCGATAACTCAGTCAGGGCTGTTTAATGTTAGACAATGCTAGACATAATTTTGTTTTTGCTTTACTCACTAAATCTTCACATTTGGAAGTTTCTGGTGTTTTTTTTTTCCCTGATCCTGACTCTAGTTATTTTCCATCATTTTTGGTATGGTGTTTTTATATGAAATAGTTTTCTATCAATATTCAGTTGAAAACAAGATGCCATTTCCTTGTTTTTAACCAACTAGCAGTACATTGGCTGATATACCAGCAGCAGAGGAGCCAATCAGATTGCAAGAAAGGTCATATGCTACACCAGGCCATTTAGTAATTGAGAATATTGTGTGACCATACCAAAAATCAATCAATTTCATATGTGAAAGACAAAAATGGTGTCTGTGAGATAACTTGTCAATGGTATTAACCACCCATTCCTCTGTGGTAACTAAACTACATCTCAAAATTAGTTACCTTAACCCTTTGCCTGTCTAGCCTTTTTCTGATGTTATTGCTCACCGTGCAGTGTGTGTCATATGTGATGCATGGGACAGGCAAAGGGTTAAGAGACTGTTAATTATAAAAAATAATTAGTGACCCGTATCAAAACCAGTTGTTTTCACTTGGCATTATATCAGCAAATGCAGAGAGCAAAACTATGCAAGTTGTGCTTGTAAAATTTTGCTTGATGCATTCACTGATATAATGCCAGAAAAACATAATGGGTTTCGATGAAGGTCAGTAATTATAATACAGTAGATAATTACTTCGGCACACAGCATTATTGGATATGATACAGGCAGCTGAGGCCTGCATTATATCCAATAATGTGGCATACCTCGGTAATTATCTATTAATTAACTTCCTGGTTACTCTTAAGAAGGTACTTACTGCACTTCAAATCTAGCCAAGGTCACTTACATTGCATAATCTAAAGGTGCTTTTCCTTCACTATCCAATAGTGAAGGATCTGCTCCATGGACACAAAGAAGTTCAACTTGTAACAGTTGTCCAGCATTTGCAGCAATATGTAATGGACAGTTTCCCTTTTCCTGAAAAAAGAAACAGCCAATTAAAATGAAAACATAAACCAACAGTTCAGGACAAGCAAATAGCATTTAGATAATGGTAAGCATGAATTGCTCCCACAAAAAAAAATAATAGAATGAGATGAAATTCTGAGATCACACCCAGGCAATGACAATGCAGAAGACTCAACACCCCAGTTGCTCTCAGAGTTTACATCATTTAACAAATATTTACTTTCCAGTCCATTTACATTCAAGACTATGAAAGCAATGTACAATATATGGTTGATATTCATTGCTCTAATGTTTCCTTTGTCCATTTGCAAATATTAATTTCAATTTCAATTTGCTCTCAGTAAATAAGTTACAGTAAGTGCATTGACTTACATACCAAGAAAATTCCCTTATTCCCAAAAATGAGATAAGATACAATCAAACTGCACAGCATTCAACCAGCAAATTGTATGAGTTAGAAAACTTTGTGAATATTTTTCGTACCTGAAAATAATAATTGGGTTGTGCTCCAAGAGAGAGAAGTCTTAGTGATGTCTCAAGGTTGGCTGTTCTTACACTAGAGTGAAGTTGCTGTAAAGATAAAGAACTAATGCTAGAGCAATTTGTCTAAAGTATATATTATTTATAATTGTAGGATTTTTTATGCTTGCAGTTGAACAATTTTTCTTGGAGGTCATTCTATAATATACTGTACTATTTTGGTCAGTCAAAATATTTTTGATTTTGTCTTACCTTCTAAAAATCATGGCCATGTCCTTGCTATTTACAAAATATGAGGAAGTTCAAAATAAAATCTGCCCATACCTGACTCAAATCTGCAGTAGATATTTCGTCATCATCTCGACAAGGTAAACGATGAACAAAGGATAGCATTTGGTATTTAGCACGAATGAAGGCTGCTTTGGTTGGCCTATATGAGATAAACCAAATATTGGATTAAATAGTTGTAGTCAGTGAAGAAAATAGCTAGTGAAGAAAATTGTCACTGAAGAAAATTACATGAAGCAATAATGGTTTATGTAAGCTCTGCTTGTAAAGAGAACTATCATCTTCCTTGTGTGTCACAATGGGTGAAGAAACTAAAGTAAGACAAAAAGCTCTGGGAAAAAGGCAGCAAAGGGAAGGGAGGATTGGGGTGAATAGTCAGGGAAACTAATGACAATAACTGTAAATATTAACAGTTCAGGTGAAAATACTAACACCAACATTTAAAAATAATTCACACATTTTTTTGTTTCTCTTTGAATCTTTATTGCTCAAACTAACAATACAATTGGTACCAGTTATTAATACTGTGATGCTAACTATAATAAGTCAAGAGTCAGTTGTGATTTACTATTAATGTAAAATATTATTAGCACTACTTACATAGGATCTTTTGGATTAGGTTTTCTTATACCACTTTTAATTTGATTGGGATCAAGTAAAGAATGCTCCCAAATTGAATTAGCTCCATTGGCCACAAGAGTTTTGACCATCTATTGAAAATAAACAGAACATGTCCTTGCAGAAACTACAACTCCATCTGATATAGTCTCCAATAAGCAAGTAGACGTGTAACTATTACAAAAACAAGGTGAAGGATATTTCAACTCATTTCACCTTGGCAACTAATCACCCCCCTAAATGTAAATTTCTGGGTGGGTAGGTGGGAACATAGTGTAATAAGTAATGTCTTAAGTTATTTTCCCAACTTGGCCAATGAAATATTAAATGCTGGTTTGATACTTTTCAACTGTTGTCAACTCAATTCCTACCAAAAGGTCATGGTAGCTTTTTCTTGACAAAACCAGACTGGGTACTGCTATAGATATTTTTACTCCATTATCAGTGCTCAAACTTTACTTCTTCACCATGTCAACATCATGATATTCAATGTTACAATAATATCACAACATGACTAACAGTAATCTCAGGTTAGGTCAGCAACCATGACTGTGATTCCCATTCATATCATAAAATCATGTGTTTTCTAAGAAATATCTCATTCAGACATCAATAAAATATTGAACCACTCTAACTTACAGGAAAGATTAGTAAACTTGCCTTCCTTGAGTTATCTCTCAAACTAGTTATTTATCCTGTTTCTTCTAAAATGTACAAATCTTTGATAGACAACCTAATCTTTTCCATAGTTCCTCAATTACTGCAAGTCTTAAGCAATCAGACTTAGAAATCCGTCACAGACATTAGTAGAATTCCCACGAGATAACAGTCCACCCAATCAGATGGCCTAAGTCAATTTAGCTACATTCTTTTGTATAATTGGATATACCCAAAATATTTAAAATAGCGCTCAGCAAATTTTTTAGAACCCTTTCACTGTAATGTATCGAAACTGAAAAAATAAGACAACAACAGAGTCGCATTGTTGACGCAAGCTACCAGATTTCCCTCGAATTCAACAGCAACGATCAACGACATTGTTTATGAATACAAATGAAACGAAAAGCGAATCTGAGATTCTGAGAACTTTCCCTCAAGAAAGCAACCAGCTCCAGAGGTCAGCAATAAAAAGAAACTTAAGTTTATTTGCAATCTATAATTAAATCTTCAGGGATCAAACGATGAAACAATTGAACTGGTAAATATCACATTCTTTCACGGAAGTTTTATCTAAACAAGAAATTATCGTTGAGTAGGGGAGTGACAAAGGACACAATAGAATGTCATGCTATACTCAAGCCGTAAAGACCAAGTGGTGTTTGTGTACATAACTTACCTTGAGAAGGGAAGGACTCCATGTCCCGTGCTTGAGGTGCCGAACTTGGCTAATGTGCCTACCTAGGCTTCGGTGAACGCTGCAGCAGTCGTTGCAAATAAGCACACCACGGTTTATAGAAGCCCACACTGGCGCTGTAACAGACAACAAATGAAGGAAACTCAAGGAGGTAGTAAATAAAAAGGCACAGTAGTATTAATGAGAACAAGTAAAACTGACGGAGGCTGTATCACTAAAAGGAGATTTGTTGTCGTACCTGGCGCACTGCAATCAGCACATATGTCGCTTGAACTCCGCGACTTTCCTCGCGACTTCATAACGTCTTCCTTTCTAACGAAACATAAATATTTTCTTTGTTCTCCTTGAAACAAATCCCAGAGATTTACAGTCTATGACATCCAAAAAGTAATGACTAAGCCTTCCCTTTCCTAACTTCTCTACAGATTCACATCCCAGTTTTCAAAGGTTGGACTTCTTCCGTCTCCAGTCGTCCCTCTGCTCAGTGGGATCAAACTTCGAGACATGCGCGTGGGTTTCATACGTTTCCCGCGAAATCTTTTCAGAAAATTTAAAAGATTGATAATTCAACTTACATTTTCTTCAGTAACTTCATTCTCAAAGGAGGTTTTTGAAATGCCTTCCCCTATCTTTCTGTTCGAGTCCACAAAATAGTCAACGGATATTCACGTAGGAGCAACTAGGAAGAGTAGGTTGCTGTCTTCGCCATGTGTACCAAAGACAATAGATAATCTTTCATTTATTAATCGGTCACCACCCCCAATAATGTTGTAAAAACAATTTATTCTAGCTGTAGGTGACAAGAAGTGATTTATGAGGTCGGCTAAGTCAAGTATCCCGACCCACGCATACAGCGCAAAAGTTTGGTAACATTTTAACTTACTGAGGGTCCAATTATCGAATCTGACGCCGTCAAAAAATAGGGAACCAGGAAAAGGGCTTTGCCTGTTCTAGAAATGAGGCGAGAAAGGTTTCACACATCCACTTGTTATTTATCTCGGGCCGAAGGATGTCATGGTGATGATGATTTGTTAAAATTGCTTATCTTCGTGAAGATATCTAACGACGAACGTATGGTTTGATCGTCAGTTTGAGCGAGTTTGTGTCAACAAACCATCTGGGAATAAATCGCAAGCTAGATAAAATTACTATTCTAACAAAAAATACACTGACGCACCAACTAAAGAACGAGAGCGTGAAAACTCAGCCTCACTGGGCCTCGGTTGTAAAGTGGCGTACTGAGAAGCTATAAAAAGAACAAGATAGAGGATTGTTAGGGGTGTATGTACAAGCCTGAAAACATTAGGGCCCTTGGAGCAAGAGTCTCGCTCCTCCAACAGTTTTAAAAGTTCCCGTTTCTTAAACGCACCATTGAAAGAGATGTTACATGGTTAAATAGTATCATTTCAGGAGCACGTTTTCCGCAATTAATAGTGCCTCTGAAAGCTCGTGCCTTCCAAAATATTCTTCCTATGCCTTGAGCAATAAATTTCCGCATTAGAGGGAGTCGAAGATTGGAAAACTCCTCCTCATTGCCGGTTGTATTTCCAGTGCGCGAGACACGCTCAAACCTATCCAGTCTTGAATTCCTGGTATTTGTAACTAACCTCCTAACGCACTTTCCAAACAGCGCTATCCAGTCAAAGCCTTATCGCATGCAGGTTGGTCATACTGTTTACACTTGACTATAATACAATCAAGATGGTTTTCAGAAGTTATATTTAAACACTTGGAAACTTAAGAACGAAACTAAAGGGCACAGTTTATTTATTTAAGGTTAATGGGCAGAACACCGGAACAGGAAGAGGGCTGTGCGCGCATTAGCCAGCTTAATATTGACGGCTCGTGGTATGGTGCCAAGGATTATTGAATCACGAGTAAGTATTAGGTAGGGAATTACAATGTACGAATCGGCGTTTTTTTGCCTGTAGTGATAATAAGATGATATCCGTCTTTTCCGATTGAAGATTTTGAGGAGAAATTTGTTCAGAGATCGATAACTTGTCGCACAGCCTCTCTCGCACGATAAATCTCAGGTTTGGTTAACTTCTGCAAAAAATCAATTTGCAGGAAAATCGATTATCACAGTATTTTAGCGAATATGCGCGCTTGAAACATTACGCAAGCTAACAACAACAATGAATCCTCGTTTTTAAGTTACCAACACTTGACGAGCAGTGACGTTTTGGTTTTTTATTTCCTCTCTTCCGAATTCTCTATTTTACAAATTGCCTTTGGGACTGTTACCAGTGACAAATGCGTTATTTTTTTCGCAGCAAATTTATCTCAGTTATGAAACATTGCCAAGTTTGTGGTTACGATTCGTAATTACAATAAATTTACATGCGGGAACAATCCCTAGAAACTGTTCCTAACGCCTTGCGTTAAGTTCTCAAGTGGCCAACGAAGTCATTACTTCAGCTAAAATTTAAAAAAATATTTAAGTCCTACCTAGAAGAGATAGAAACCAGCTGAGAAGTGTTTTGGTTTGTTTTCACAATGAGCGGAGTACTATTTTTCTAGCTGCCAGGTTTCATTGTCTTAAAGGTAAACTTTTTTGAAGTCGTTATTTCCAAATGTCGCGTTACACTTGGGACATTTTCTTTGCCGGGTGTCGTAGCGAGTTTTCAAGCATTCGAAGCAGAATATGTGGTAACATTTGGTAAGAATGGCATCCTTTTGTCTTGTATTACAACAAGGGCAGGTAAGTCGAGCCTAAATTTAACGAAAACAACCAGGAATAATCATGAAATCTATTAAATGATAAGATTTAAGGCGAGATGTAAAAATCAAACTTTTCCAAACTATCTGACACAGAGGTTATCCAAATTTATACAAGTGTACCAAAAATTGTTTCCATCACTAATATTTCTAGAAGCTATGAACATTTACATCCATGTCTACGATAACTAGTAGATATCATAATTCGAAAATTTTGTTGGCACATTTGGTTGTCAAAAGATTGCTTTCAGTCCAGTAGAGCTTTTTTCCTGATTAATTCTCAGACGGCAAAGGATGACGTAAGCTTGAACAATCATGGCGAAAGAGGACATCACTATGGTGGATCGAGGAAGTTCGTCAGTTCGTTTGTGTGCATTGCGTCCCTACCAGACAGGTCTTATAAGTACACTGATTATTGTGCTACTGTGAACGCACGGCAGCCTCAGATACTTCCAGATTACCACGTAACAAGGGTGCTAGTTTTATGGCAGCGTAATTTTCGAGTCTATGAAATACACGAGAAAGCGCTGGAAAAATTCTTGTCCACAGTCGCGTACTGTGACCGTTTAAAGTCAAGGTGTGAGTCTGTTGCGTTTTCTACCAGCCAACGACCAACCAAGTGCGTTCCGCAGGTCAAAATCCATCCTATCTCCCTGACAGGTCTTGGTAAGCGCCACCGACTAACCGTTTCACCGAGCTATTTGCCAAAAAGTTACGGCCCGGAACGCGCCTGCTTATCTCCTCTTGGAAAGAAATACAAACCTTGTATTCTTTGATTTCTTCCAATAATATTTCATCCGCCGTTCCGTAGATATCCATTTTCTTCTGTTTCTCTAACTTTCTTTTAATACTTGAAATGTCCTCCTGACAAAAAGAAGCCCAAATCAAATAGAACGAAGTGGTGAACAAACAACTATAAGAGAGTTTGTAACGATATTCAGCCCAGAAGAGCAACTCGTAATGTTAATCAGAAATAATATACGAATTTTCAAGAAAGACTTTGAATGTCCCGGACTTCTTTCCCACTTGATAATTGCCTAACTAACGGTAAGCCCGGATCAAACATCACCACCATCTCTCCGTAAAACAAAAAACTAAAAGTACAAAACCATTCAACGACTGAAGGACCCGACTTGGTTTCGCGAACCAAACATCTTTCAATATCACTACAATACAGAATTACAGGAATTAAAGGTGGGAGTATATGAGGTATAAGTATTGCTAACCTGCATACGCCTACTCTTAAAGATTTCTTCTTCCAAGGATCTTGTTTTGGTTCTCAGCGACTTCTCCGCCTGAACGGAGATAGAGAATTAACAAAATCGTCTTACTTCACCCTGAAATAATACAAGTTCGAACAATCGAAACTGAAGTTGGGGTGCTGGTAGCACAGTGGTAGTGCACGTGTCTTCTCACCACTGTGGCTAGGGTTCGATTCCGGCTCCTTGCAGTTATCTGGTTACAGTTACCTTGGTCACATGTGAGAAGAGTGTGTCCAGTTTGACTCTACCAAGTATTGCAGGTTTTCTCCAGGTACTCTGGTTTCCTCCTGTGGTAACACTGGACCCATGAGGGGTGGCCCTTACTGGACCTCTAGGGAGAACAACTCAGATAGCTGATAGGGTTATCCAGTATAAACAAAGGCACTTTAAGACGTAACGTTACTTTCTCCGACTACGGGCCTTCGCTCAAAACGTTTTTTCCCAGTTTAATTTCGGTCAATTTATTAAAACCTCGCTTTACACCACCAACAATCATTCATTATCCCATAATTCCCATCCCACCTCATCTCATCTCATCCCATCACGTCCCATGATATCACACCGTTTATCCTACAACTAGCAAGTAATGCATACCTCTTGCAGCTGCTGCTGAAATGACTCAATACGTATCTTAAAATCTTGAGCAGTCTGGGCGCTTTCTGTGGCCTGCAGTATAAAGAATAAGAGCCCGTAAGACAGGTAACTGGAAAAAGTTCATCCAGTCTTAAAAAACATACAAATAACAGGACAAATCTCCATGAGTATTACCTTTCGTTTATGCAATTCCATTGCTTGTTGCCGTAAAATCAACTCTTTGTCAACAGACACCTACACAAAACAGGCCATTACTTGTTCAACGTACGAACCAGCATTTCACAGAAAACTATATCCACCAATTGCTTACAAAATGAGTATGTTATTCATTTTATGCATAGACCAGCAATCGCTATGGCAACAAATCGAAAGTAGTGTACGAGTTCAGTTGCACCAATTGCAATAGTTCCGATAAGCAAGGTTAGCCAGATATTGAAGAAAGATTAGGATAAAATCTTTAACTAGACCATTTCATGATAATATCATTACAACAGCAGATTGCCATAGTTTAATAAACAGCAGAACTATAAAACTCAAATTAAATTTCGTAATCGTATAAACCAACTGACACTCTCATCGTTTGTTTAACGCTCTGATTGTCTCACACTCGGACCATTCGGTTCACATACTTCTCTCTCTCTGCCTGCTCAATTTTACCATGGTTGCCTGGAGGCTCCTTTCGCGCTCTTCTAATTTTTTTACGACTTGCTCTTGGGAATCGATGTGTGAATTTAGGGCAGTTATTTGATCAGACATCACGTCTTTTTCTTCCTTCAGCTGTTTCTGGATCTGATCACTTTTGATTCGCTGATGAAGGTACAAAGAAAACGACATCATGGGAAAACTGAAAATTTGTACTACTTAAAATTTGTATTGTATCGTACATTTGCACGTTTGTTTTAGATAGTTTAACAACGACTTCAACGAAAAACGTATTTAAAAATTTTCATCGGCAAAGAAAAACCAAAATTCCAATTATCTACGACAGTTTAAATTTTAGGCAATATAATTTCCCTGGAAGAACTTTGATAAGAGGACGATTGTATACTTGTTAATTCCTTCCTCTTACTAAGGTTAACGTGTTCAGATTTTGTTGAGCGCAGTGTACCTCTGACATCAGCTTCAAATTAGCTTCCTCCTTCTCTCGTAACTCCTGAAGGACACGAATGTTTTGTTCTTGCATTTCTTCAAAAGCTTGCCCGGTGAACTCCATTTCAGACAGCAGAGCGTCTTCTTCCTGAAGTGAAAGAACGCGTGTTCACACAACGGCTTTAACCGAGACTCCATAAACATGGACATCTACGATTCTTGACATTTGTCATACCTGTTTCGTAGCAGCTATTTTCTTTTGAAGTTGTTCAATCGTTTCATTGGCTGCCTTCAATCTCTTCACCGCCTCTTCATCGGCAAGTGATCCTTTGTACTTCTCCACCTCTTTCTTTTGTTCGTTGATTTTTGAATTCAGTTCTTCGATATCAGCTTTCAACCTTTTCTCGCTGGCGAGAAGCTATGTAATGGGAACACGAAAAACGTATTTGAGATACATGATAAGAAAAGAAGAAACATCTGCGGTCTGAAACTGTGCTCCGACGTTGAATTACAAAAGCTCTCTGCATCGTAAGCCACACACTCACGACAGGATGAATGGGAAGAGGTGAAAATGCAGACTTCCCAAACCTCCAAACAACGTTCATTTTTCTTTGAGGAATTGGTTGCATCAGAAACGACTGAAGATCATGTGATAACGTGAACCCTTGCTGAGTATGACCTTATGTAACCTTCTGTTAGAGCGCTTAAAACGAACGAAAAAAACATGTATACATACATACATACATACATATATATATATATATATATATATATATATATATATGTATATATAACTACAGACGGAACCGTTTCGGCCTACTGGGCCTCATCAGTGTAGTGCTGACGAGCAGGATGGAGAAGCCTAAATTATATAGGCAATTCAAATGTCCCACACTTGTGGTACATCTAAGCCATGCCAGAGTGCTCTAACTAGAGACTAGTGAACGTGCGCAAATTCGCTAGTGGCATGACTCATCCTGTATATATATATATATATATATATATATATATATGAAATGAAATGAATAAGCTTAAAATTCTTGGTTGTTACTCAGAGTTTCACGTCTCTTTGGACGATCATCAGATGATCGTCCAAATGATGATCGTCCAAAGAGATGTGAAACTCTGAGTAACAACCAAGAATTTTAAGCTTATTCATTTCATTTATCTGCTCTATCTTACAAGATATTGAGCACTCTACATGAAGTCAATATAGAAACTGATTGTGTTGTTATATATATATATATATATATATATATATATATGATCGTCGTATATGATATATATATATATGAACTTATAATAAGCATTCGAAGGAAGGTGCCAAAATGTTTCTGAATATACTCTTCACTTAATCGGTGTGCTCACCTCACAAATAGTGAACTCGTGGTCATGCTCTCGGCAACGGCCTCCGTAGCTCAGTTGGCAGAGCATCGCACTAAATTCGCGGGGTCGCGGGTTCGATTTCCAGCCGGAAAGCTAAAGTTACATTTTCGCAACAGGTCCCGGTTAGGTCTGAAAAAGTCAAGGTATATGAGCACTCGACATTTCCTTCATCAGTATTTGTCAACTTATTTATACATACATACTGTACATATATATATATAATATATATTTATATATATATATGTTATATATATATATTATATATGTTAGTTCTTATATATTATATATATATTGTAGTTCTTTTATATATATATATATATGTAGTTCTTATATATATATATATTATATATATAAATTAAATAAATACGAAAGACAAAAATTTTGCTGTCACTACTCTGAGTTTCACGCGCTCAGGCGATCATCAGGCAACGTTTAAACTTTATGTTGAGCGGGCTCGTGAAGATATTATATATACTATATATATATATATATATATATATAATATCTTCACGAGCCGCTCAACATAAAGTTTAAACGTCATATAAATGTATATATATATATATATATATATATATATATATATGTAGTTCTTATATATATATATATATATAAGAACTAATTTCACAGTCAGAGTAGAGATGTCATGTGAAATTAATTTTTGCAACTGAACTATTGATTTCACATTGAAAAGACATATTTTATATTGCAGAATTTCACATGTGAAATTTGGAACCATGACCTTTCAGAATAAGGCAGTTCACAAGACAATTTGTATGTCAAATGCCCAGTATAAATTTTTGTTAGTTGAACATTCAAAATTACTCACAAGTTGAACAACTTTGAACTCATTGCAGTACCTCTACTTTTTTCTCTCACATCTTTTGCAGCACCTTTGTAAACATCCAGCATAACTTCATTTCTTTTTGACTTTCTTGGGCCTGCCTAAAGAACGACCAGGGCTACAATCCACTCTCAATAACCCAAGAAGCACAGAATAATATTTAGTTTTAATATATTTTATACTCCTATTAACAGTTAATGTTTAAGCTGTAAAAGTGTTAACCCTCGTGTGTTTGAAGTTGTCAGAGGCAGAGTGAAACTAAAAATGCTGAATCAACTAGTGACAGCTGAACAGATTCTCCTACAGGACTAAAAAAGGTCTCTTTACTTGAGGGTCAAGGTCAAGTGTCAGTGCATCGGGAAGGTAGAGAATTTTGGGGGAAAAAACAATTTAAAAAAACCCAAAACAAACTATATAGCTTATAGAAGGCGATTCAGAATATCATTATTTAATGAACAAGAGTATCATTCTATTCCTTGTCCATCACAACCGTCGACTCACTGAAGGTTTGAAAAAGAAGTATCAGTTTTTAGTACATTAAATCTTCCAAAGGGTATCAATATATTCAAAATAAATGCAAAGCCAGTTTTGTTTCTGTGAGAAATATTCTACCCAGAAGCAACATTCCGTTTCTTTCGATCGATATCAATCACCCCAGACAAGCATCATTAAACTTACTTCAGTTCATTTTTCAAAGTCTTCATGTCATCGGCCTCTGAGGTCGAAAGTTCTCCGTCCTCCTTCTCGTCTGCATCCTGCCGTGATGATTCGCGCGTGGTTGATTTCTTTCCGGATAAAATATCTTCTAGATCGTGTTGCAGCTACACAAGCCGTGAAAAGACACAAGAAATTTCACGAAATACCCACACACAAGCAAGCAAGAAGTTTCACACCTTGATCCCGCTAGTTCGCTGTCTTAACGCTTTAGCTGTGCAATTTCTGGTCACTTTTAGAGATACTTGAATAGTATTCCCGAGAAGATAGCCTGGGATTTGGTGACAAACTTTATCGGGAGAAAAACAACTTCTAGTTTTTGTGTGACACTCGGAGAGCGATACTTCAGTCAAACAGTAAATTTAAGAGTTACCCGTTTGGTTTCTTCCTCTTCTTTGGCAAGTTTTGTCTTGAATCTAATCGCGTCGCCTTTTCAAACTGCCGGTTGCTGTTCTACAAAATGTATTTAAAAATACCATTTTAAAAACTATTTTTGACAAGCAACAGATAGGTTAGCATGGGATTGAAGTAGATTAGAAAAGACGTCATAGGATAGAAAAGAAAAAGATAGGATACTGGCAAGTTAGGGAATCAGCGACGAGGTAAAATGCAACCTTCCCATAGCAAACACGAAGAGCCGGTTTCATAATTCAGTTTCACTCTGCAACATTGGACTAGTAGGGTCGTTTTTACGACTTCAAATTGTCATTATAGACGATAATGGAAATTAAAAGTCTGTATTGATGTGGTCAAAGCTCGTGTGTATGCGGTGTTCATTGTAAGCTGAAAAATGGCTGGTCCAAAGGGGTCTCAAACTTAGTGTACGTGGGTTGAGCTTTGAGGGCACAAACAGCTTGAAGGACGGATAAAAAGTTTTATTTATCTTTCGAGATTAATTCTCAGCGAAAGCCGAAAGCGGGGCTCGCAGGCTGTAAGACACGGGAAAGCTCGTGGTAACATCTTCATTTCCTTCTATTTTTTTCCAACAACATTTGCTGGTGTGTGTAGAGAAAAACTTACGAACGGGTAAAATAACCAATCAATGAGCGTCGCTTAGTCCAGAGACCGCCAAAACCACTGAAAACAAATAACATTTCTCACACTTGTGAGACAAACCTGACAGCAGGTCAAATGAAGATGGCAAAAAGACTGCATGCGGGCTCGAATCGCTACCGAAAACAGTCAAGTAGGATTACTTCCCAGGTCTCTGAAGGTACCATCAAATTTCACCTCACTGCACTCAAGTTCACCGTCTCAGATCCATGCATTTAGTTTATTTATAACATTGGGCACTTTCCCTATAAAATCCTGATACATACGCCATCATTCACATGGTCCTGTAACAGTCTATGGTATACCTGTAAACTTTTGATTAAATTGTCCATTTCTTTTATCATTGGACCTAAACAATTGATTAAATATAGCGTTTTTACGAACGGGTGAATTTGTCGTCACTGCTTCTTCAGTAGAGTATTTTCATTCGTAAACGGCCGCCGTGTACCTGTCTGTTCATTGGTTTTCACGTAGTGTTCGTATTTCATTCGGAGTAACTCGTAATCACGTCGGACTTGCATCAGGGCATCTTCTACGCGCGCAATTTCGGCTTGGAATTTCTTCTGCACACTCATACTCTCGTTCTGTTAGTTAGTTAAATGAAAACATTTAGTTAGTAGAAGGCTATTGAGTACTT